>JAOPSE010000002.1:30229818-30756525 GCA_029449295.1 Zea luxurians
TTATATGAATTAAACAAGTTCTAGTATTTATTTTCATATTAAAACATTTTCTAATCACTTTTACTGAATTTCTAATTTTCTGGATTGGGCGTCAAATTCTGGAAAAGTCAGGGGCTATAGAGCAAGAATCCCTAAGACTCATTATCCTGTTGCAAGGGACGGCGGGTTTATTCAGTAGTATTCTAGGGACTCTTTAGCAAATTGTATCAGCGAAAGGGTATCGTTCACTATGAGCCACCCGATTAGACATCGACGCAGCAGATTAGATCGGAGCGAGCTACTCTCTCCGCACTCTCCCCCTGCCGTCAAATCCAAGATCTACGCCCCAGATTCTATTTTGCCACAACGCCATTCAAGCCGCCAGATCCGAAATCGAGGGTCCGAATCGCATCCCACACGGTAAGCATTCCCACACGCTAGATCATGATCCCACGGCTCAGAGGTCATCACCCATCTCCAGCACAATCACGGCGGCGCACAACAGAACCCCGGCAGCGCAGCCCGCCGGCGAGGCCACGGTCGGCGCCCAGGTGCCTAAAACACTAACCCACGAATGCGATCGCAACGAGAAGGACGACGCAGAGGACGCGGAGATGGTCTTACCAGACATTTAGGGCGCAGAGCAATAGGGCCACAGTGGAGGGCGGAGTTGCGGCATCGAGCGATCGACGGCGAAGAATTCCGGTGGGGCAGGCGGTTAATCCCGAGAAGCACGGTCACGCTCACCGTCCCCGTGGTCCAGTAAAGCCCCAGGCACGACACCGAGGGTGCAGTGGTGATGAGCGCACGAGTCTACCTATGGCGGACGGCCCAAACCTTCCCCCCTATGCCGGCAATGGTGAGAGGCGCCCACGGAGAGAGATGATCTTATACCTCAAACCCAGGTGTCCGTTCAGGGGTCAATTGCTAGCATCCAACTGGCTCATGGATGGTTTGAGTCTGGTGTGCATGTGCCGATATTGACACGGCGGAGGAATCGCGTGGAGCCAGGCGACGCGCACGACCTCGATCTGGCGGACGGGACCCACACACCAGAGCTTGAAGGCATGCAGATATGCGGATCCCGCGACGAGGGGAGGAAAATCCGAGCAGGGGCACGCCCGACGATTTCCGCGGGTTCAGTTGCAACAGCCCCGATCCGAGCTTGACGGGAAGAAGGTTCTGAGCATTGGGTCCCACATGCCAGGTTAAGGAGGAGGCCAGCATCCGCGCGTGGCTACGACCTGGGTAGCGGACGGTGAGCACAAGTGGGCCGACACTGCAGATTAGGCCCAGTTACAGGTTTGTTCCATCCTTTTTCTTTTATCTTTTCTGTTTTTCTTCATTTGAATTTCAAATTCAACACTTCAATTTAAGTCCAATTTTTGTGACACATTTGTACACTGACTATTTCTTTATTTTGATCATACCAACTGTGTTGAGGTTATTTAATTATGGTTTTATTTGTATTGTATAGTATTCATTTCCTTCCCCTTTCTAAGTTCTACAATTCCCTTTTAGATTTTAAATTCCACTATGTACTTTAATATATTTCTTGTCACATTTTTATTTATTTTGTCACAATATGCACACACAAAAATAATATCCCGCATGATGCATAATTTAAGGGCCTATATTCTTTTATTAATTATTTGTTTTTGGATTATGGTGTTCACATGTGATGATAAGTAGATTCAACATACACATCAAATATAGGAAAATAACTTTTCTCCTCTTTTATTATCTATTATAAATTGGGCATTACAAATCCTACCCCCTTAAAATAATCTCGTCCTCGAGATTTAAGAAGGTCTAGAGAAAAGATGGGGAAAATCTTATGTGAAGCTCTTCTTCTCTTTCCTATGTAGCTTCATCTTCTCCATGATGGTTCCATTACATTTTGCACATCTTAATAACTTTATTTCTTGTAACTCGAGTCAATGTATCAAGAATCTTGATAGGATACTCCGTGTAAGTCAAATTACTCTGAACACCAAGCTCATCCATTGGTAACTGTTCCTTAGGGATACGAAGACACTTCTTAAGTTGAGACACATGGAATACGTTATGTACATCAGATTGATTATCCTGTAGCTCTAGTTGATAGGCCATCTCTCCAACTTGCCTAAAACTCTGAATGGTCCAATAAAGCGAGGGGACAATTTTCCCTTGACTTTGAATCTTCTCATTCCACGAAGTGGTGACATCTTGAGGTACACATGATTTCTTTCCTCAAATTCTAGTGGTCTTCTTCTATTATCAGCATAGCTCTTTTGCCTCTTGAATAGGTTCAGGTCCAAAGAACTATCTTCCTCCAGTCTGGTCCAAAATAGAGGAGTCCTGCATTTCCTGTCATACAGAGTCTCGAACAGTGACATCTTCAGACTGGCCTGTTAACTAGTATATGAGAACTCAGCATAAGGTAGACTCTTATCCCAACTACTACCATGCTGAGGGCACAAGCTCTCACATGTCCTCCAATACTTGATTAATCCTTTTAGTCTGTCCATCATTCTGAGGGTGATAGGTTGAACTAAAATTAAACTTCGTATCCATATTCTTATGAAAACTTTTCCAAAATCTTGAGGTAAACTATGATCCTCTTATCCAAAACGATCTTCTTCAGTACACCGTGTAGAGACATAATTCAAGCCATATATAACTCAGCCAATTCAGATCACTTATAAGTAGTCTTGACCGGAATGAAATGAGCCACTTTGGTCAGTCTATCCACAATAACCCATATAATCATATCCTTTCTGGGTGCGAGGCAATCCAGTAATGAAATCCATACCGATCTCTTCCCACTTCCACTCAGGTACCTTCAGTGGGTGCAGTAGTCCAGCTGGCCTCTGGTGTTCAGCCTTAACTCTTGACACACATCGCACATAGCCACATGTGTGGCCATATCTCTCTTCAATCCATACCGCCAATATTTTTGCTTCAATCCTGATACATCTTGGTACTCCCAGGATGAAATAGAATAATCCAAGTCATTGGCCTCCCTCAATATAGTCTCACGAAGGCTTTCAATATCAGGAACACATATCCTGTCCTTGAACCATATGGTGTCTTGTTCATCTTCCGTAAATTCCGGACCTCTACCTTTCATAATAAGATCCTTGATCTCTTGCATCTTAGCATCACCAATTTGTCCTTTACGGATTTCTTGCTCCAAGGTAGTTTCCACATCAATAATAACTCCTTTAGTGTGAGCAACTATCCCCAGGTTAAGTCTCCTGAAATTCTCAACAATCTCATCGAGTAGCTGGGCAACAACAGCTAAATGAACATGCTCCTTTCGACTCAAGGCATCTGCAACCAAATTTGCCTTGCCCAGGTGATAGTGAATCTCCAAATCATAATCCTTAATAAGCTCCAACCAACGGTGTTGCCTAAGGTTGAGATCCTTCTGAGTGAATATATACTTCAAACTCTTATGATCCGTATATACTTGGCACTTCTCGTCCCATTTAAATTCTCTTCCTTTCTCCAAAAGTGAAGTCATAGGTTTAGCAATCTTAGAAAATCCTTCAATAAATCTCCGATAATAGCCTGCTAATCCCAAGAAACTCCAAATCTCTGTAAACTGTAGTGGGTATGCTCCACGCCACTATCTCCTTGACTTTAGCAGGATCCACTGGTATCCCTCCATTAGAAATGATATATCCAAGGAATAGCACCTCGCCAATCCAAAACTCGCATTTACTGTACTTGGCGTAGAGTCGTTTATCTCATAGCTTCTGTAGCACCAATCTCAGATGTTCCTCATGATCACTATCACTCTTGGAAAGAAAAAGAAAAAAAATATCGTCGATGAAAACCACGACGAATTTGTCCAGATCATGAACACCTTATTCTTCAGATCCATAAAATAGGCTAGTGCATTAGTTAGTCCAAACGACATAACAGTGAACTCATATAATCCATATCGAGTCGAGAAATCTGTGTAGGGAATATCCGATGGCCTAATCTTCATTTGATGGTAACCCGATCAGAGATCGATCTTCGAGAATACCCTTGCATCTCTCATCCAATCAAATAAATCCTCAATGCGGGGTAACAGATACTTGTTCTTCATAATGACACCATTAAGGGTCCTATATCCACACTCATCCCTTGCGATCCATCCTTCTTCTGTACAAATAGTACCGGTGCTCCACAAGGTGAAGAATTCGAACGAATGTACTCAGCTTCTTGTAACTCCGTTAACGGCTTCTTAAGTTCTTTTAATTCTTCTACAGACATCTTGTATGGTCCTTTAGAAATAGGGGCAGTTCCAGATAAGAGATCAATAGCAAACTCAACTTCCCTATCTGGTGGCATCCCTGGTAACTCCCCTGGAACGACATCCGAAAAAAATCTCAAACCACACGGATGTTGTTTCCAACCAACTCCTCATCTTTGAAGAATGCCACACGTCTGGTAGTGGTAGTTACTGCAACTTCAACTTCAAATCTTTGTCCTTCGGAACTGGTGAATTCTACGGTTCCCTTAGCACAGTGATATACTGCCTTTGCCTTTCTTAACCATGACATACCAAGGATCACGTCTATAGTGCTCTCTTCTAACACTATAGGGGTAGTCCATCTGGGTTAGAAATACAGGGTAGAAAGGAAGAATTGTAGACAAGGCGAGTCTTTACAAGAAATGTTACTGCGGGGGATTTATTAGCTAAGTGGATTAGTGTGTCACCTACTAAAGCTAATTCATTACCTTATGGTGGTACATGCTAAGATGCCCAACTATAATGTTGCAATCAATCAAAGAAGCAAATCAAGCATTTATCATCAGAACGATCAACCAACATTTTTTTTAATAGAGAAATAGTTTTGGTTTGGTCTTAGGCCTCCTATCTCTTAAAAATGTCATAGGGGTAGGGATTCCAAGATTTGAAATCCATCTTGTCTTAGAGTAGTAAAGGTAAGAATAATCAGAGTAGAATAGCAAAAGGTGAGACAGGATCAAGACAAGATGAGTATAGAAAGAATCAGTAAGATAAGTAGGTAAGGGTTGTCCATTTCTATCTAGGTTTCGTCCTACAGTCAACATTTCCTCCGATACCACTTCTGTAACACCCGGCTTTAAGGAACAAAGCCAGGTGCACCTCATACATGCGCCAAGAAGACAACATATATAATAACAGAGTGTATAGAGATAAATGTCACAATAATCAGAGTAATTATTACATAGCGGAAGACTTACAAAAATAAAAGATAAATATAACACGAACTAAGGATCGTTGGCGCCAATGTCAACTGAGAAACGCCACCTAGATCAGATCAAACTCCTCGATACTTGACTCCACTTGAAACCACCTGTTCTTCTCCTGTGGGGGGGTGTGAGACAGCAAGGGTGAGCTCACACATGTTCATCGCTCAACAAGTTGTGGGGAATAATGTGACACGAACTCACCAAAGGTGGGAGTTCATGAAGTGTAAGGCTTGTCAACAATAGGGGTTAAAGCTGAGCATTGCTTTTAAGTAGTTGGTCAAAATTTTATTAGCAGTTACTAAGTGTAAGTGAATACCAAACCATAATAAAATAATAGAACACAATTAATAATAATCCCATGCATATGCAAATGACAAATTGAGTTTAGGTTCCATAATTTAATCATCGGAGAGTCCTGAGCCGCTCATGACCGTGAGCTCGGCTAGTATACCAGTTTTACACTCTGCAGAGGTTGTACCCTTTACCCACAAGTCGTGTTTCCCATGTCGCCAGGGTTAGCTAGGCCCTTAGACACTACCAAGGTGAATGGCTAGGGATCCACTACGAGGCCTTACAAAGTTCCACTAGCTTCCGAAAACCCGCTACAGTTTATAGGAAGTTCCAATGCAGGGTTCCTGGCTGACCGCCATCGCAGCAAAATCAACCAGGGACCTCCCTACACTGACCACTCCCCTACTGCCCTTGCCCCTTTCGGGTAAGGTAGTCTTCCACTAGCTTTCCTAATTAGTCAGCCAAGGGGTCCCATTCCTCCCTTGTGGTGGCACGTGGTTCTCAAGTTAAGCTCCATGTTCCAATTAACAATAACATAATGATCTTGACATGAACATAAATAGAATAACAAAATAACTGGAACATGGATAATGAAATATTAACCCAAAAACCACGTAAAGCAATAGCATCAACTACCCAAGTGATTCAGGGGTAAACAAGGTAATGAGATAAACAATCTAGGGTGACCTATCGGGTCCCATCAAAGTTAAACCTATGCATGGTAAATGATTATAAAGAACATTATTGGGTAACAAAAGTGAATCAAGGGCACAACTTGCCTGGCACTTGAGATTCCAGGTACCAACTTGCTTTTCAGATGACACGTGTCCTCGCGCTAGTCGTAGCAATACAAACAAACATGGTATAGACAAAATTAACATCACACCAAACATAAGTACAAACTGAATAATAATAATCTACGCGTTGCTACGAGATCGTGGGAACGAAAACCACTAAAATCGGAGTTACGGATTGTGAGTTATGAATTTCTGAAGGTTTTATGTGTTTGATATGAAATTATTTGGGAGATCAATTTTATTATTGTTTTCATATCAAAACAGAGACATTAGATGATAAACAATAATATAATAAAATTATAGGAATTGGAATGGACTAAAAGGACTTCATATAAATTTTATATGAATTAAACAAGTTCTAGTATTTATTTTCATATTAAAAACATTTTCTAATCACTTTTACTGAATTTCTAATTTTTCTGGATTGGGCGTCAAATTCTGGAAAGTCAGGGGCTACAGAGCAAGAATCCCTAAGACTCATTATCCTGTTGCAAGGGACGGCGGGTTTATTCAGTAGTATTCTAGGGACTCTTTAGCAAATTGTATCAGCGAAAGGGTATCGTTCACTATGAGCCACCCGATTAGACATCGACGCAGCAGATTAGATCGGAGCGAGCTACTCTCCCGCACACTCCCCCTGCCGTCAAATCCAAGATCTACGCCCCAGATTCTATTTTGCCACAACGCCATTCAAGCCGCCAGATCCGAAATCGAGGGTCCGAATCGCATCCCACACGGTAAGCATTCCCACACGCTAGATCATGATCCCACGGCTCAGAGGTCATCACCCATCTCCAGCACAATCACGGCGGCGCACAACAGAACCCCGGCAGCGCAGCCCGCCGGTGAGGCCACGGTCGGCGCCCAGGTGCCTAAAACACTAACCCACGAATGCGATCGCAACGAGAAGGACGACGCAGAGGACGCGGAGATGGTCTTACCAGACATTTAGGGCGCAGAGCAATAGGGCCACAGTGGAGGGCGGAGTTGCGGCATCGAGCGATCGACGGCGAAGAATTCCGGTGGGGCAGGCGGTTAATCCCGAGAAGCACGGTCACGCTCACCGTCCCCGTGGTCCAGTAAAGCCCCAGGGCACGACACCGAGGGTGCAGTGGTGATGAGCGCACGAGTCTACCTATGGCGGACGGCCCAAACCTTCCGCCCCTATGCCGGCAATGGTGAGAGGCGCCCACGGAGAGAGATGATCTTATACCTCAAACCCAGGTGTCCGTTCAGGGGTCAATTGCTAGCATCCAACTGGCTCATGGATGGTTTTGAGTCTGGTGTGCATGTGCCGATATTGACACGGCGGAGGAATCGCGTGGAGCCAGGCGACGCGCACGACCTCGATCTGGCGGACGGGACCCACACACCAGAGCTTGAAGGCATGCAGATATGCGGATCCCGCGACGAGGGGAGGAAAATCCG
Organism: Zea luxurians; assembly: GCA_029449295.1. NCBI lineage: Eukaryota > Viridiplantae > Streptophyta > Magnoliopsida > Poales > Poaceae > Zea > Zea luxurians. The sequence goes on from JAOPSE010000002.1 coordinate 30,237,528, forward strand.
AGCAGGGGCACGCCCGACGATTTCCGCGGGTTCAGTTGCAACAGCCCCGATCCGAGCTTGACGGGAAGAAGGTTCTGAGCATTGGGTCCCACACGCCAGGTTAAGGAGGAGGCCAGCATCCGCGCGTGGCTACGACCTGGGTAGCGGACGGTGAGCACAAGTGGGCCGACACTGCAGATTAGGCCCAGTTACAGGTTTGTTCCATCCTTTTTCTTTTATCTTTTCTGTTTTTCTTCATTTGAATTTCAAATTCAACACTTCAATTTAAGTCCAATTTTTGTGACACATTTGTACACTGACTATTTCTTTATTTTGATCATACCAACTGTGTTGAGGTTATTTAATTATGGTTTTATTTGTATTGTATAGTATTCATTTCCTTCCCCTTTCTAAGTTCTACAATTCCCTTTTAGATTTTAAATTCCACTATGTACTTTAATATATTTCTTGTCACATTTTTATTTTATTTTGTCACAATATGCACACACAAAAATAATATCCCGCATGATGCATAATTTAAGGGCCTATATTCTTTTATTAATTATTTGTTTTTGGATTATGGTGTTCACATGTGATGATAAGTAGATTCAACATACACATCAAATATAGGAAAATAACTTTTCTCCTCTTTTATTATCTATTATAAATTGGGCATTACAAAAAAATGGTGTGAAGCCCGTGGCTCGACTCGGCGTTGTCCTCAGACTCCAGACCACCGAGGGGAGTTCCTTCATCCACCGCTTGCCGAACTTGTTGAGGTCGTTGTAGATCCGAGGCTTGAGTCCTTGCAGGATCATGCCGTTGGCCCGCTCCACTTGCCCATTCGTCATGGGTGAGCTACGGCAGCCCAGTCCACCCGGATGTGGTGATCCTCGCAGAAGTGCAGGAACTTTCTGCCGGTGAACTAGGTGCCGTTGTCGGTGATGATGGAGTTCGGGACCCCAAAGCGATGGATGATGTTGGTGAAGAACGCCACCGCCTGTTCGGACCTGATGCTGTTTAGGGGTCAGACCTCGATCCACTTGGAGAATTTGTCGATGGCGACAAACAGGTGCGTGTAGCCCCCGGGTGCCTTCTGCAAGGGGCCAACGAGGTCCAGACCCCACACAGCAAACGGCCAGGTGATGGGTATGGTCTGCAGAGCCTGAGCGGGCAGGTGGGTCTGCCTCGCGTAGAACTGACACCCTTCGCAGGTGCGGACAATTTTAGTAGCGTCGGCCACCGCCGTCGGCCAGTAGAATCCTTGTCGGAAGGCGTTTCCAACGAGGGTTCGAGGTGCTGCGTGATGGCCGCAAGCCCCTGAGTGTATCTCTTGCAAGAGCTGCTGGCCTTCGGCGATGGGAATGCATCGCTGGAGGATGCCTGAGGGGCTGCGGTGGTAGAGCTCTTTCCCATCTCCCAGCAAGACGAAAGACTTGGCGCGCCACGCCAACCGCCGAGCTTCGGCTTGGTCGAGGGGCAGCTCCCCTCGCTGGAGATATTGCAGGTACGGGGTCTGCCAGCTTTGATTAGGCATGACCTCGCTCGCTCCCCCTCGACGCGCAGTGCCTCACCCTTGGGGGCCGAGGGTACCTTGGGCTGAGCCGAGGGTACCTCGGACCGTGTCGAGGGTACCTCGGACTGTGCCGAGGGTACCTCGGACTGAGCCGAGGGTGCCTCAGGTGGAGCCAAAGGTGCCTCGGGCTCGGGTGTGTCCTCGGTCTTGACGGAGGGTTGATGCAGGTCTCGGGAGAATACGTCCGGGGGAACTGTTGTTCGCCCCGAGGCTATTTTAGCCAGCTCGTCCGCAGTCTCGTTGTAGCGTCGGGCGATGTGGTTGAGCTCGAGCCCGTAGAACTTGTCTTCCAAGCGCCGAACCTCATCGCAGTAGGCTTCCATCTTCGGGTCGCGGCAGTGGGAGTTCTTCATGACTTGGTCGATGACGAGCTGCGAGTCACCGCGAGCGTCGAGGCGTCGGACCCCTAGCTCGATGGCGATTCGCAACCCGTTTACCAGAGCCTCGTACTCAGCCACGTTGTTGGACGCTGGGACGTGGAGGCGCAGCACGTAGCGTAGGTGCTTCCCGAGGGGCGAGACGAAGAGGAGGCCTGCGCCGACCCCCGTCTTCATCAGCGACCCGTCGAAAAACATGGTCCAGAGCTCCGGTTGGATCGGAGCCGTCGGGAGCTGGGTGTCGGCCCATTCAGCCACGAAGTCCGCCAAGACCTAGGACTTGATGGCCTTCCGAGGGGCGAAAGAGATTGCCTCGCCCATGATCTCCACCGCCCACTTCGCAATCCTACCCGAGGCCTCTTGGGACTGGATGATCTCTCCCAAGGGGAAGGAGGACACCACAGTCACCGGATGAGACTCGAAGTAGTGTCGCAACTTCCGCCGTGTCAGGATCACCGCGCACAGCAGCTTCTGGATCTGTGGGTAGCGGATCTTGGTCTCGGACAGTACCTCACTGATGAAGTAGACCGGCCTCTAGACGGGCAATGCATGCCCTTCTTCTCGTCTCTCAACCACGATCGCGGCGCTAACCACCTGGGTGGTTGCGGCGACGTAGATCAAGAGGGCTTCTCCGGCAGCGGGGGGCACCAAGATGGGCGCGTTCATGAGGAGCGCCTTCAGGTTCCCGAGGGCTTCCTCGGCCTCGGAGTCCAAACGAAGCACTCAACCTTTCTTAAGAGGCGGTACAGAGGCAGACCTCTTTCGCCGAGGCGAGAGATGAAGCGGCTCAGAGCCGCGAGACATCCCATGACCCTCTGTACGCCTTTCAAGTCCTTGATCGGCACCATGCTGGTGATGGCCGCAATCTTCTCCGGGTTGGCTTCGATGCCCCGCTCGGAGACGATGAACCCCAAGAGCATGCCTCGGGGGACCCCGAAGACACACTTTTCGGGATTAAGCTTCACGCCTTTTGCCTTGAGACATCGGAATGTCGCTTCAAGGTCGAAAAGGAGGTCGGAGGCCTTCCTCGTCTTGACTACGATGTCATCAACGTAGGCCTCGACCGTTCAGCTGATGTGTTCGCCGACCACATGGTTCATGCATCGCTGGTACGTCGCCCCCGCATTCCTCAAACCAAACAGCATTGTAACATAGCAGTACATACCGAAGGGTGTGATGAATGAAGTCGCGAGCTGGTCAGACTCTTTCATCTTGATCTGGTGATACCCGGAGTAGGCATCAAGGAAAGACAGGGTTTCGCACCCAGCAGTGGAATCCACGATCTGATCGATGCGAGGCAGAGGGTAGGGAACCTTCGGACATGCTTTGTTTAGACCAGTGTAGTCTACACACATCCGCCATTTCCCCCTTTCTTTCTCACGAGCACAGGGTTGGCAAGCCATTCGGGATAGAATACCTCTTTGATGAACCCTGCCGCCAGTAGCTTGTGGATCTCTTCGCCTATGGCTCTGCGCTTTTCTTCGTCGAATCGGCGCAGAGGTTGCTTCACGGGTCGGGCTCCAGCTCGAATATCCAGAGAGTGCTCGGCGACTTCCCTCGGTATGCTGGGCATGTCGAGGGACTCCACGCGAAAACGTCAGCGTTCGCGTGGAGAAAGTCGACGAGCACTGCTTCCTATTTGGGGTCGAGCTCGGAACCGATCCGGATCTGCTTGGAGGCGTCGTTGCTGGGGTCGAGAGGGACGGACTTGACCGTCTCCACTGGTTCGAAGTTGTCGGCGTGGCGCTTCACGTCGGGCGCCTCCCTAGAGAGGCTCTCCAGGTCAGCGATGAGGGCCTCGGATTCAGCGAGGGCCTCGGCGTACTCCACGCACTCCACATCGCATTCGTATGCATGTCGGTACGTGGGCCCGACGGTGATGACCCCGTTGGGGCCCGACATCTTGAGCTTGAGGTAGGTGTAGTTGGGGACGGCCATGAACTTGGCGTAGCATGGCCTTCCCAGCACTGTGTGGTAGGTTCCTCGAAACCCGACCACCTCGAACGTGAGGGTCTCCCTTCGGAAGTTGGAGGGCGTCCCGAAGCAGACGGGTAGGTCAAGTTATCCGAGGGGATGAACGCGCTTCCCGGGGACGATCCCGTGGAAAGGCGCAGCGCCTGCCCGGACCGAGGACAGATCGATCCGCAGGAGCCCGAGGGTCTCGGCGTAGATGATGTTGAGGCTGCTGCCTCCGTCCATGAGGACCTTGGTGAGCCTGACGTTGCCGATGATGGGGTCGACAACGAGTGGGTATCTCCCCGGGCTCGGCACGTAGTCTGGATGGTCGGCCCGGTCAAAGGTGATGGGCTCGTCGGACCAGTCTAGGTAGACTGGCGTCGCCACCTTTACCGAGCAGACCTCCCGATGCTCTTGCTTGCGGTGCCGAGCCGAGGCATTCGCCACTTGCCCGCCGTAGATCATGAAGCTGTCGCGGACCTCGGGGAACCCTCCTGCCTTGTGATCTTCCTCCTTCGCGTCGTCGAGGGCCTTGCCACCCTCCGCGGGTGGCCCGGCCTTGTGGAAGTGTCGTCGAAGCATGGCACACTCCTCAAGGGTGTGCTTGACGGGCCCCTGATGATAGGGGCACGGCTCCTTAAGCATCTAGTCGAAGAGGTTGGCACCTCTGGGGGTTTCCGAGGGTTCTTGTACTCGGCGGCGGCGACAAGATCTGCGTCGGCGGCGTCGCGTTTCGCTTGCAACTTCTTCTTGCCCTTCTTCTTGGTGCCGCGCTGAGTTGACGCCTCGGGAGCATCTTCCGGTGGGCGGCCCTGTGGCTGCTTGTCCTTTCGGAAAATAGCCTCGACCGCCTCCTGGCCAGAGGCGAACTTGGTGGCGATGTCCATCAGCTCGCTCGCCCTGGTGGGGGTCTTGCGACCCAGCTTGCTCACCAGGTCACGGCAGGTGGTGCCGGCGAGGAACGCGCCAATGACATCTGAATCGGTGACGTTGGGCAGCTCTATGCGCTGCTTCGAGAATCACCGGATGTAGTCCCGGAGAGGCTCTCCTGGCTGCTAGCGGCAGCTTCGGAGATCCCAGGAGTTCACAGGGCGCACGTATGTGCCCTGGAAATTGCCGGCGAAGGCTTGGACCAGGTCGTCCCAGTTGGAGATCTGCCCCGGGGGCAGGTGCTCCAGCCAGGCTCGAGCGGTGTCGGAGAGGAACAGGGGGAGGTTGCGGATGATGAGGTTGTCATCGTCCGTTCCACCTAGTTGGCAGGCCAGCCGATAGTCCGCGAGCCACAGTTCTGGTCTCGTCTCCCCCGAATACTTTGTGATAGTAGTCGGGGTTCGGAACCGGGTCGGGAACGGTGCCCGTCGTATGGCGCGGCTGAAAGCCTGCGGACCGGGTGGTTCGGGCGAAGGACTCCGATCCTCCCCGCTGTCGTAGTATCCCCCACGCCTGGGGTGGTAGCCTCGGCGCGTCCTGTCGTCGAGGTGGGCCCGACGGCCGTGATGATGGTGCTCGTTGCCGAGGCGACCCGGGGCCGCAGGCGCCGTGTTGCGCATGCGCCCGGAGTGGACCGAGGCTTCCCGCATGAATCGGGAAGTCGCGGCGCGATGTTCCGGGTGGAACCCCTGCCTTCGGGAGGCAGAGCTTTCGACCCATCGGACCGTGGCGTCCTCCAGGAGATTCTTGAGCTCTCCCTGGATACGCCGCCCCTTGGTGGTTGATAGCTCCGGCATCACGCGGAGAAGCATTGCTACTACAGCCAGGTTCTGGCCGACTCCGCTGGAATCCGGCGGCGGCCTCACCCTGACGTCGTCGGCGATGCGGTGCTGGATGTCCTGGGGGAGATGACGCGCTTCTCCGGCTGGGGGTTGGATCGCCCATTCCTGCCCGACGTCCCGGCGGATCGGCACAAGCGTTCCTGCTCCCTCGTCGAGCCTGGCCTGCCTCTCGCGGATTGCTCGAGCTGTGGGTCAGGACCCCCCGCAGGGACGGGGACCACAGCTAGCTCCCGAAGGATGTCAACGCGAGGCACAGGCCTAGGGGGATCACCATTTTCCGGCATACCAAGATGGTTGCCTTCGCCAGGACCCCCTAGATCGACGTGGAAACATTCACGACTTGGGCCGCGGTCCTCATTGTCGAGGCCGTGGCTGCCGTCGGAACAGTCGAAAAGGCAGTAGTCACATGCGGTCATGAAGTCCCGCATGGCACTGGGGTTACCAAGTCTGGAGAAATCCCAACAGAGGTCGGGCTCGCCATCTTCCTCAGACCCCGAGGGCTCGTAGGTCGAGTTAGCCGTCAGTCGGTCCCAAGGTGACCGCACACGATACCCCCGGGGGTTTGGACTCGCCTCTATGAAAGTGCTCACCGAAGCGGAGTCGCTCGGTGGGTCGAGGCCGAATCCAAAAGACACGAGATGGGAGTCGGTCGGTACCTTTCGGTCGACGGTCGGTGACGAGGTCGCGTCTGGGACTGACTGCACCGTCATCTCAGGTACGAGGGTGACGCCAAGCAAGTCCTTCGCGAGCGTGCTGGCATCATGTGTTTGCTTGAGATCGGCGCGTTGTGGGAGGCGGCGCTCGTCTTCGTCTCAGACGCGAGATCGATGCCCGACGCGCCCTCCGTTGGGGCGCCAGCGCCGTCGACTTCGCTCGACAGCCAACGAGGTGCCGCTTCCCGCCTAGCCTTGGTTGCCCCGCCTCCTCCTCCGTCGGCGGGGGAGGGGACGGGACAAGCCCGAATGTCGTCCTTCCACCACGTGGGGAAGGAGTCGTCGATTTCCCCGCCGGCGAGCGGGTTGTCGACCACCATTGTCGTCGTCGCACGGCGGGGGAAGGAGTATCATGTTGTAGCTGCCGTCGAGGGACATGAACTCAAGATTCCCGAAACGGAGCACCATCCCGGGCTAGAAAGGTTGCTGGAGACTGCCCATCTGGAGCTTGACGGTAGCTGTTCGTCAACACGCAGCAGGCCCCTACCTGGCGCGCCAACTGTCGGTGTTTCGAAACCCGGGGGGTCCCTGGACCCGACGAGTGAAATGTCGCCGCGTGCCCCAGCCCAGATGGGTCGACGCAAGGCGAACGCGAAGGGGGAAAGAAAGCAGCCGGAGGGAGGCATGCATGAGAGAGAGCGAATCCCGCGGCCTTCGTGTTAGCCCCGCGCCTGAGTCGGGTGCGCTTGCAGTAGGGGAATACAAGCGTCCACGTGGGAGTGGGAGCGAGCGGCCTTGCGCGAGCGCCGTCTCGTCCTTCTCCGCGCGGGCCAACCCCCTATAAGAGGGCCCTGGTCCTTCCTTTTATAGGCGTAAGGAGAGGATCCAGGTGTACAATGGGGGGTTGTAGCAGAGTGCTACGTGTCTAGCGGAGGAGAGCTAGCGCCCTAAGTACACGCCGTCGTGGCAGCCGGAGAGGTTTTGGCACCCGGTTCGTGTGGTGTCGTGGCCGTCGGAGGAGTGCTGGAGCCTGGCAAGAGGACAGCTGTTGGGGCTGTCGGAGTCCTTGCTGATGTCCTCTTGCTTCCGTAAGGGGGCCGAGAGCCGCCGTCGTCACAGAGCGTGCGGGGGCGCCATCATTGCCTATCTGGCGGAGCGAGCCAGATGGGACGCCGGTCTTGTTCCCCGTAGCCTGAGTCAGCTTGGGGTAGGGTAATGATGGCGCCTCCTGTCGACGTGGTCGCTCCGCGCCCTAGGTTGGGCGATGTGGAGGCTCCTCCGAAGTCGAGGTCGAGTCTGTCTTCCGTGACCGTGGCCGAGTCCGAGCCCCTGGGTCGGGCGAGGCGGAGACCGTCGGCTGAGGCCAGGGCTGAGTCCGAGCCCTGGGGTCGAGCGAAGCGGAGTCTGTCGTCTTCCAGGGTCGAGCCCATGTCCGAGCCCTGGGGTCGGGCGAGGCGGAGTTCGTTGTCTTCCGGGGCTAAGCCCGAGTCCGAGCCCTGAGTCGGGCGGAGTGGAGTTCGCCGTCTTCCGGGGCTGAGCCCGAGTCCGAGCCCTGGGTCGGGCGGAGCGGAGTTCGCCGTCTTCCGGGGCTGAGCCCGAGTCCGAGGCCCTGGGTCGGGCGGAGCGGAGTTCGCCATCTTCCGGGGCTGAGCCCGAGTCCGAGCCCTGGGTCGGGTGGAGCGGAGTTCGCCGTCTTCCGGGGCTGAGCCCGAGTCCGAGCCCTGGGGTCGGGCGAGGCGGAGTTTCCTATGACGCCCGAGGCCGGCCTTGGCTGCTGTCAGCCTCACTCTGTCGGGTGGCTCAGCAGTCGGAGCGGCGCAGGTGGCGCTGTCCTCTTGTCAGACCGGTCAGTGGAGCGGCGAAGTGACTGCGGTCACTTTGGCCCTGTCGACTGGAGGGCGTATGCGTCAGGATAAAGGTGTTAGGCCACCTTTGCATTAAATGCCCCTGCGATTTGGTCGGTTCGGCGTGGCGATGTGGCCAAGGTTGCTTCTTGGTGAAGACTGGGCCTCGGGCGAGCCGATAGTGTGCCGTTGTTGGAGGGGGGGTCCTCGTGCGAGACGTAGGTTCTCCGGGGTCGGCTTCCCTTGCCCGAGGCTAGGCTCGGGCGAGGCACGATCATGTCCCTTGAATGGACCGATCCTTGGCTTAATCGCACCCATGAGGCCTTTGCCAGCTTTGTGCTGATGGGGGTTACCAGCTGAGATTTTAGGGGTCTTGAGGTACCCCTAATTATGGTCCCCGACAGATATGATACATTTAGAGTGACAAAGATTATAAGCTAGTCCTCACCCTCCTAAAACTCAGTGATACAAGCTCCATCAATCACAACCACACATATGGTCACGACCACACGAATGGGGTGGACCCCCTTAAGGGATGTCCACAACAATTAACCACACATACATACCAAGCATCTAAAACCATTCCTTGGTAGACATCGATGCCACTCTTATTACTCCTCCATGGGCATATATCAGTGGGCATTATACCCCTCTACGAGCAATGTATAACATAGCACGCACAATGCAACAATGGTTGGTGCTCTAAATATGTCACACCCGGATTTTAGGGGTCCAAAACCCGGGCGCGAACATAATCACCAGGTGTGCTGGGACCAAGTCTCACACATATGATGAATCATGGCACAGGATCGAATGTCACATCTTTATATATAACAGGAGTTCTATACAAAATAAGTAATTACATTATAAGGAGACAACGGTCCAGCAACCCAAAGTTGACTGGGAGACGACGGCCTAGACCTCTCACGAACACTTCACAGCATCCTCCATGCGCTTCATCCTGCGGTACCTGTTCTTGACCTGTGGGGGGGTGTGAGACAGCAAGAGTGAGCTCACATACGTTCATCGCTCAACAAGTTGTGGGGAATAATGTGCATGAACTCGCCAAAGGTGGGAGCTCACGTGAAGTGTAAGGCTTACCAAAGAGGATGGTTAGAGCTGAGCATTGCTTTTAAAGTTGGTCAAAATTTTATTAGCAATTACTAAGTATAAGTAAATACCAACCCAATTAAATAGTAGAACAAAAGTAACAACTTCACCTGCGATGCAATGCATATGACAAATTGAGTTTAAGTTCCATAATTTAATCATGTGAGTGTCCGAGCCGCTCATGACCGTGAGCACGGCTAGTATACCAGTTTTACACTCTGCAGAGGTTGCGCATCTTTACCCACAAGTCGTGTATCCCATGTCGCCAGGGTTTGCAAGGCCCTTAGGACACTACCGAGGTGAATGGCTAGGGATCCACTACGAGGCCTTTACAAAGTTCCACTAGCTTCCGAAAACCCGCTACAGTTTATAGGAAGTTCCAATGCAGGAATCCCTTGCAGGACCGCCATCGCAGCAAAATCCTCCCGAGGGCCTCCCTACACTGACCACTCCCCTACTGCCCTTGCCCCTTTCGGGTAAGGTAGTCTTCCACTAGCTTTCCTAATTAGTCAGCCAAGGGCGTCCCATTAAACCCTTGTGGTAGCACTGTTTTCCCGGGTGGTTCTCCATGTTCCAATTACCATAATGATCTTATCATGAACAATAAATAACAACTGATAACAAGAGTATAATCATGAATAGTGTAATCTTCATACCCAAAACCACATAAAGCACTAGCAAGTACTACCCAAAAAGTTTAGTGGTAAACAAGGTATAAAGATAGACAAACTAGGGTAACCTATTGGGTCCCATCAAATTAACCTATGCAGATCATTATGATTAATTAGAACATGAGTGGGTAAAAAGAAGTGATCAAGGGCACAACTTGCCTGGGACTTGAGATTCCAGGTACCAGGATGATCTTCAGGTTCTCGTGGCCTCACTGCTAGTCGTAGCAATACAAACATACATGGTATAGGCAAAATTAACATTACACCAACCATAAGAACAAAATACACATTAATAATATACATATTAAAATAAGATCATAGGAACAGGAACCATTAATTTTGGAGTTATAGATTTTAAGTTATGAATTTTCAAAGGTTTTATGTGATTAAAATGGATTAAATGAGAGATTAAATTTCTAATTGTTTTCATGACAAAACAGAGGCTCTAGGTGGTAAATAATATTAAAACAAAATTATTGCAACTGGAATGGGTCAAAAAGGAGCTAAAATGAATTAGTTATGAATTAAATAAGTTTCTGATTTATTTTAACACTAAAAATCATTTTCTAAATCATTTTCTATGATTTTCCTATCCACTGGACTGCGCCTCAATTAAACAGAAGCGCAGGGGGCTCGGGGATAAAATTCCTAAGACTCAGTGTACACCGTCAGAGGACGGCGGGTTGATTACACAAAACCTCGAGGGCTCTTTAACAAAAAGACCCGACCGAAGGGGTATCCTGGCGTTACAGCCGTTGGATTAGAAATGGATGGCTCGGATTAAATCCCTCCGGGTCCCGCGCGCGATTATCACCCGAGCCGTCGGATCACCGATCTACGCACATGTTTTTAATGATACCTAGCGTCAGCATCGATCGTCCGATCCCGATCGGACGCTCCTCGTCTTACCCTCCTTAACCGGTACACTCGTGTGATCTGCACCACCCGTACTTAGATCAACGGTCCACGTTCTCTCTTCCACCCATCTCCTCACTCTCCTCCCACAGCATGACGCGCCGCCAAGGAACAAACGCCGCCGGCGAGGTTGCCAATCGGCCGTCCCCGAGCGCCAAACTCAAATCGGACCGAGCTACACGTTGAGAAGGAAGAGACGAGCACGGTGTATGGGTCCATACCGAGAATCGCACCGTGAAGCGCCCTGGCCACGGAGAGGAGCGGACCCGCGGCGGTGCACGAACGACGGTGAGGAATTCCGGTGAGCTCGGTGGTCTATTTCGTCCACGGATCCCCCACACAACCTTCTTGAGCTCCGCGCTTTCCCCCGAGTGGGTCCCCTTGGCCAGACCGACAGCCAAGGCGAGAATCACCCACGGCAGCAATTTCTCTCGCCGCGCGCAGGCTTTCCGGTGACCGTGCAGAGGGAAGAGTCGAGGGGAACGGTGAGGAGGGAGTCGGAGGCCACGTACTTATACTCAGGGAGCGCTTCGCGGTCGTTGCACGGGTACCGAGATCATCGGCGAGCTTCGCGGAGTCCGCGCGGTCCGTTCGCCGCGATTGCAGCGAAAGGTGGGTGGAGCATCTGACAGACGGGGCCGCGACTGCCAGAGACGATTTCACAGCGCACGTAAACGTAACAGCAGATGACAGGCGGGCCCGCGGTTGGCAGCGACACACGGACGCGCGCGAAGGGAGGCTGCCCGGTGGGGCCCAGTCGTCAGCGCGCGGGATGAAGTCTGGGCCGTGCGCGCGAAGTGAAATGGGCCGAACAGAGATGGTTTCGGCCCAGGAGCGTTTTCCATTTTTGTTTTCTTTTCTTTTATAATTTCTGTTTTATTTCCAAATCAAATTCAAACCAAATTCAAACTATGGTTTTTAATTTCCAGATTTCAAGTACCAAGTCAAATTTTAATTATTCTATTACTTGCACTGAAATTATTTATTTATTATTCTCTATATTGTGTAAATATGGAAGAAAAGAATTACTTTATTAAAATTTCCTTTATATTATATATATATCTTCTCTCTTTCACTTATAATATTTCCAAAACCCTAAAGTGCAACTTTGGGTTAACTTCAAATTCTCAATTCCATTATTGTATTTTATTATTATTTTAAATGCACATACAATTAAAACTCCATCATGAGTGCCAAATATGGTTCTATTTATTATTTTATTCACTTAAGCAAATGCTTTTAAATAGGGAGATGAGTCTTCAAATGTTATGAGAGTTCTAAAGAGAGAAAAAAAAGAAAAATTCTAATGCAAGATCTTTGAAAAGTTTTTACTATATTCTCAAAATGAGATTTAGGGTGTTACAAAATACCATATGTAACATCATGTGTCTAAACACATGCTTATGTACCAACTCCTTACATGCAACAAGACCGCACAAGTGTAGCACGTCTCTTATGCTTTCGTCTCGCTTTGTGTAAGGTTAACATAGAGGTACTACGTTTGGAACGAGGATTATAAACTAATCTGCACTCTCCTAAACTTACAAGGTGGTATGAACTAAAGAGTTGAATGCACCAAAGGTCCATTAACTTATGTGAGTTTTAATTAGTTCTGGTCTATCAACTCTAAAAAACTTGATTTTTTGGGTCTATAAACTTTTAAGTGGTTCAACGTAGGTCTACACCATCTTGTTTGACTCTTAGATTAAACTTCTAGATCAATCACTTTTAAAGTCCTTTACCCTATGTATGTTAACTCTACCTTTGGTCCTTAGAATTGATATGGCATGTGGAGTTAGCAGCTAATACGACATGAAATTTGCCAAGCAAACGCTCGTGCCTTGACTACACTGCTCTCCTTTCCACCGTCTCAAGCTTGACATATGTGTTTCTACTCTATCTCTACTCCAGAGCTCGTCACCAGCATCACCGATCACCGAGCTCCTAACATTGTTGTTCATCACATTGAGATTCACATATATCCTGAAATTGAGCTTTATTGAGTTTGTCTCTTCCTCTTCTACTTTTTGTGCTCATTGAACACACAAAAACCATGTTGGGGTTCCAAGCATATTGTACTACAACTCCTATGATAGGACTTTGAGCTCGTGCGTGCCATCGTTCCCATCGGTGTAGGCCATCACTACTTCAACAAGTGTGTGGTTGAGTCTAGCATGATCCCCTCATCCCCCGTGCACACACATTTGGGGAAAGTCTATGTCGAACTGCCATTTTTGATGCAATCTTCTACCTTTTGTCCTCCGATGACCGTCGAACAAAACATGCATGCTCATGGTTGACCCGCTACGTACTGGTGTCTGCTAAATAGATTAAAACCACCCTTCAATGCATGGGTGAATGGCCCGCATTCCCATCCATTGTAGTTGGCAAGTGCTCTGTTGGTCGAATCAACTCTCCCTGGTTTAGAGAAGAAAGAAGAGGAAGGCTACTACTATTGTGAAATGCATGTCGCAACATCTTAGTGCACCCTTATAGTCTTATGCCTTGTGCTACTAGGCCTCCATCGCGTGCTACCGTCTTCTGCACTTGTCTCACTTGTCAACTCTTGCTCTTGCCACCTTGCACGCTTAGGGCATTGTTGTGATATACCTCATCAAAATACGCTTATGGTCCTTTGAATCCACATGTAGAGCTGGCTCGCATACACATACCATCTTTCTTATCTTTCATTTTTACTTTGCTTAAAAGAGTTAACTCAGAGGTGCTATAGTTAGAGTTTTTACTTCACGTAAAAGAGTTAACTTAGAGGTACTACATTTAGGTGATAAAGATTATTAACTAGTAGTGTCATCAATCACAACCATGTATTGCCCAACTTAATAAAAGCTAATAATGGGTTAGACCCCCTTAAGGATTGTCCTCAACAATTGACCACACACACATACTAAGAATCCAAAACCACTTCTTGGTACATCGGGTGCCACTCTTATTACCCCTCCATGGACATATATGAGTGTGCATTATACCCCTTTACAGGCAATGTATAACATAGTACACATATATGTAACAATGGTTGATGCTCTAAATACCATATGTAACATCCTATGTCTAAAACTTGCTTATATCCTAACTCCTTACATGCAACAAGACTGCATAAGTGTAACACTTCTCTTACGCTTTTGTTCTCGCTTTGTGTAAAATACTAAACATGGAGATACTACATTTGAAACAAGGATTATAAACTGACCTGCACCATCCTAAATTTCCATGGTGATATAAGCTAAAGAGTTAAATGCACTAAAGATTCGTAACTTATGTGTGGGTTTTAATTAGTTCTATCGAATCTAAAAAACTTGATTTTTTTGGGTCCATAAACTTTTTAAGTGGTTGATCGTAAGTCTATACCCTCTTGTTTGGCTCTTAGATTAAACTTCCAAATCAATACACTTTTAAAGTGCTCTATCATAGGTACATAATCCTATGTTTGGTCCTTAGATTTGATATGGCATGTGGAGTCAACAGCCAATACAACATAACATTAGCCAAGCAAATGCTTGTGCCTCGACCACACTACCCTCCTTTTCACCGTTTAAAGCTTGACATATGTGCCTCTACTCTAGAGCTCACCACCACCACCACCATCGAGCTCCTACTATCATCGTTGTTCTTCGCCTTATGCTTCACATATTATCCTAAAAATGAGCTATACTGAGTTTGTTTCTTTCTCTTCTACTCTTTACGCTCATTGAACACACAGAAACCATGTTGGAGCTCCAAGGCTATTGTACTATAGCTTCTATGATAGAACTTTGAGCTTGTGTGCATCGTTGTTCCCATTGGTATAGGCCATCACCATTCAACAAGTGTGTGGTTGAGTCCACCGCGATCCCCTCATCCCCCGTGCGCACACATATGAGGCAAGTATATGCCAGACCGACCAATTTTGACAAAATATTATACCTTTTCCCCACTTTTAATCGTTGGACAAAACATGCATGCTTGTGGCCAGCTCGCTACTGGTCTCCATCGAGTAGATTAAACCACCCTTATGCATGGGTGAGTGATGAAGCTCACATTCCCATCCATTATAGATGACAAGTGCTCCATTGGCCGAATCAACTCCTCTCCTCTGTGCCATATTTGGGCCTATGCTGATTTAGGGAATAAAGAAGAGGAAGGATATGGCTATCTAGAAATGCATGTCGCAACATCTTCCTAGTGTGCCCCTATAATTGTATTGTATGTTTCACGCCACTAGGCCTCCATCGCGTGATACCGTCTCCTACGCTTGTGTCACTTGTCGACGCTTGCTCTCACCACCTTGCACGCTTAGGGCATGTACAACCCCATTCAATATGGGCAGACCTGAGCATGGGTCGTCTGACCTGACCAACCCGATCTGGCCCGCCTGAAAAAACCTGACCCGACCGACCAATACAACGGGCGATTACGAGCCATTTTTTTTACATTCAATAATTTACGACCGTACACCATGCCATGATGTTTTTACCCAAAACGCGAAAAAACCTGTCCTAAAGCCAAAAAACTCGACCCGACCAATACAACGGGAGAGTATGAGCCATAGGTTTTGATTTGCAATAATTTACGGCATGACACGGGCCCTGAGTTTTTACCCAAACCCAAAAAATCTATCCTAAAGCCAAAAAACCTGACACGATCAATACAATGGGCGAGTACGAGCCATAATTTTTGACCTGCAATAATTTACGACCGGACACATGCCATACTTTTTTACCCAAAACCCGAAAAAAACCAGTCCTAAAGCCAAAAAACCTGACCCAACCCAACATGTCCAGCAGAGAGGCACCAGCCAACTCGACCCGACACTAGGCATAGATCGAGACACGAGCCATGCTAAACAACCCATGATTCGACCTTAATCTGACCCGACCTTACATTTCAATAGGTCTAAATATGTGGTCTCTTGAGAGGCCTATAGTGGTTAACTAAAGGAAGTATAAGGGACATGATCTATGCGAAGAGCTGGTCTCTATACAACTCTATATATAACTCTCTAAACATATTATCTCTTAACTACATTTATAATTTAAAGACTCAGAGTTATATCATATGATATTTTAGCTGCCTCTTATATTTAGAAAATTGATCCGAAAGCTATGAGTTGTACATACCCCAGAGAATCTAGAGAATGAAGGAACGAGAAGGGAGACATGAGAGACTTATTACAAATTTCGTGTCATGCGTGTTGTTGCCACTTTTATCACTCGTTTTTTTCATATGTCAACGCTCACCGACAGATTGGCAATACAGAAACATGTACTACTAGTAAATTACATCGTAGGCGTCCAATTGTACTTTATTTTTATCGTGACGTGTAGTGTACGGTGTGTTACTTATGCTATGGTTGGTTTGTAGAGTCACCCTATGCTTCATAAGATGATGCATCATGAATTCATCTCATAAATTTTGGTGAAATCAATTCATTCCTCATGTATATACTAATTATTAGCTTATGAGGAATGTGGTGGTGATGGATCAACTCATTCTATTCCATAAACTAAATAAAAAAGTGAGGAGTGAGAAGAAAATGTACCACCTCATCTCTCAAACCAAACACATCCTTACTAAACCTATTAATTCACTTCCAAAAAATAAGTGAATCATTTTGTTTTTTTTTTTTCTAATAAACAATATACAGTAGCACGAATCAAATTACACCCAGTTTGGCTGATTTTATATTAAAAAAGAGGTAGCATCAACGTTTAGGACTCTAAATGAATGTAATACCCAAAAAAACAAACACACACTCCATGATGAATCTAAGAGCTCTTATTTTATATGAGAAACTTTTCATATTATTTTGATCAAACTCAATATAGTTTGGTTCAATTACCGTGTTAGGAATATGAAGTTTTCCGGAACAAATTGAATGTTATTTATGGTTAAAACAAAAACCATAAGAAAAAGAATGCGCACCTTCTAATAAGGCCCGTAAGATCACATAAAATATTATTTTATACTGTTTTGTATTATATAATGTACAATATATATATATATATATATGTATATATATATTAGTCACCGTTTTATATGGTAAGTTGCTGGAGATAAATTAAGGAGGAACATGCTTTTGTGTGGACTGGACCCTGGAATAGTGAGAGCAGAGCAGGGAGACACCTTTCGACGGTCACTCTCAGAGCTAGCTAGCAAGCGGCCAAAAACTCACACCTCATCTGACCTGGCACGACCACCCCACGGATCGAAAGTGCTACAGATACTAGCACCGTTCAGAAAAAGCTGGAACAAAGAGATCCGTAGGGCAGTGACACCCAGGACAGGGTCGTGGGGTGTTCATCCTGATTGCCACTGCTAGCTACTGATGAGAGGGCGTCAATCACACAATAAATGTGTTCTCTTCTGAGGTCTCTAGGAAATTAATTAGAAAAAAATATAAGAAGAGAGCTTTTCGTTGAAGAGTCTCGTATCTATACGACTCTCTATACATATTGTCTCCTGTATTTAGGGTTTAGTCTCTAAGTTGGACCATATAATTTTTTAATTGTCTCTTATACTTAAAAAATTAGGGTTGTACATACCATCCCTGTGTCTGGGTGATCTAAACACGTCGTCTAGCGAAGAATGCCCGTGGTGCAAACTGTGAATGAAGGTCAAGATTCAAGAACCAGGAGGTCCTCGGGGTTGCTCGCTCGGATTAAAGCTAGTTATTTGGACTGCTGTATCTGTAATTTATAGAGACAAAAATATTGTAGAAACAGTAAAAACCAATATGGATTAAAGTCAAGCTAACATACTTCTATACAAAGGAAAGGAAAATAAGAACCAGTACTACACCAATCTCAACAAGTCGGTCGTTCTCGAACGTACTCCTACTGATGATGAGACTGAGACATGAGGGAGGAGGAAGCGGCCTGCCTGGAACTGACCCACCGTCACCACTGCTGCCCTGCCCACACAGCGATCAATGCTACAAGACACCCTCACTCACCATCCTGGGAATCTGCTGCATTCAATACGCCCTTCCCCAAAACAAGAACTGTCAATGCATGCAGTCCATCCAGCCCTCTCTCTCTCATCAGCCGTCCTGCCCAGCCCAGATCCACCCCATCAACCAGCAGGTCCAGTCCAGCCATCCAACTCCAGCACAGAACGAGAACAGCACCACTGCTGCTGTACTGCTTGCTGTTCGCCTCCCAGCAGTGGAACACCAGCACTTCCCCTTCAGCGTCCAGCCGTCGACCCGAGCACACGGCCAGAGCGGTGCCTCGCTTCTGCTTTGGACGCTTGTGATCCAGTAGAGTAACCAGGAAGGAAGCAAATCAACACGGCTGCTAAAAAGAAACCGGCGATTAAACCAGGTGTAAAGTGGTAGTACTAGCCTACTAGGTGTTTTCGAATTCGCAATCTTCTCCTGATCCCCCCCTCAGGCCGCAAGGCTACAAAATCCCCTGCTTGTCCTGTTGCGCCCCGCCGCCGCTGGGTTCCGAGGGAGGGCCAGCCGTAGAAAGGAGATAAGAAGCGAGAAGAGAGCACAGGCAGAGGGAGTGAGGGAAAAGGCGAGAGCGTAGAAAGGTGAGGGCTTTTTTCTTTCCTTTTTTCATCCGATTGCTCCTCGCACTCGCACAGTCGCGCATCTTTTCCGCCCCCACCTCAATCTCTCTGGATTCTCTCGAAGCTTCTTCCTTTTCGAGAGGTGGGAGAGAAGAGACGCCCGCAGCGGCACGAGCTTCTGAATTCCTGTTTTTTTGTTCCTGTTTTTTTGCTTTTGTTTCTGTTCTTGTTCTTGTGTGCGGGTTTGGTTTGGTTTCCGTGCGCCTTTTCTCTTATTCTAGTGCGCCGATGACGTGAGGCGCCGGGTTTTCAATACTTGCATCCTTTTCGCTGCATTTGTTTAGCGGGAGTTCTTCGAACGCTGCCGCTGCTTGCGCGAATCTTTGGAGTGAAGCTCCCCGTCACATCAGTCCTCTTCTTCCCCTGTCGTCCTCCTATGCTTGTCCCTGTCTCGGCAATTCTGGGATACTAAAGAGGAATCGGTGAAGGTCCGGTCTTCGATTTCCCGAGATTTGCATCTGAATCTTCTTCTTCTCCTTTGCCTCCATGGAGTCTCTTGCTGCGTGCCACTCCATCGAGCGAGTCTAGCGCGCGCGACACAGTAGCAGCAGCAAAGGTGAACTCTTGCGTCCTTTTTGCTGAGCAATCTTCGGAAAACATGTTCCCAGTTTTTCCCCCCTTTCTTGATGAATGAGGAAGAAAAGGTGGCAAGCTTTGAGTGCAGCTCTCGCCATCGGTTTCTTTGATGGTTTCTCCCCCCTCGCGAATCGCTTGAAATTACAGCATCTTTTTATTTGCCGTTACTACGCCACCCTGAAATCCGAGTGATTAATAGGAAGCTTCCAGGAAAGAGGTGGAGCTTCTTAGGTTTATAATTCGATTCCTCTTTCTCTCGTTGCAGCAGTCCGGTCGGAGAAGCGGAAGTTCGCGTTGCTTTGCTGATCCAATGGGGGAGACCAACGAGCTACCGCCGCCACCCGTGGCCGCGCCGCCGCCCATGATGCCGATGCAGTCCATGATGGTCGGCGCAGGCGCCATCCACCCGCCCCACGAGCAGTTCCACCATCTCAACTACTGCGTCCACTCAAATCCATCCTGGGGTAAGGGCATGAGCAGAGGCACCTTGACATGCTTTATTTTGTTGTACGTAATAGATTAGAGTCATGGAGCTCAGTGCTTCTGTGTGTATATAAATGGGTAATGTTTGCTCTGTTCTTGTAAATGGTGCTTCTTGTTATTCCCCTAACATATCTGGATATAGAGTCAGGAAGCTCAACGTTTTTATGTGTGTATATAGGCAACGTTTGCTCTGTTCCTGTAAATGGCATTTCTTATTATCCCCTGATATATCTGGATAGTAATTTTGACTATGTCGGTTGAAAGATTTGATGTTTTGTTGCTGGTTAGATGTTATTTGCACATGTTATTGGCATGTGAATGGATTTTGAGTGGCGGGTTTCCGTTACTTGTGCCATGTCCGTATTATACTCGACAAGCTAATAAATGTTTACGTTATCTTACTTTTGTTTGCGACCTCCTTAATCTAGGGTTTTGCGAATTCCTTCCATGTATATTTAAGTTGATTTACAGGCATGCTTTATTATGGTGTACTAGATTAGAGTTAGGGAGCTCAATGCTTTTATGTGTATATAGGTAAAGCTTGCTCCATTCTTGTAAATGATGTTTCTTATTATTCCCCTAACATATCTGAATAGTAATGTTGACTATGTCAGTTGAAAGATTTGTTTTTTTTTTGTTGCTGGTTAGAGGTTATTTGCACATGTTATTGGCAGGTTGAGTGGATTTTGAGTGACGGGTTTGCGTTACTTGTGCCATGTCCGTATTATACTTGACATGCTAATATATGTTTCCGTTGTCCTACTTTTGTTTGCGACCTCCTTAATCTAGGGTTTGCGAATTCCCACTGGTATATTTAAATTGATTGACAGACATGCTTTATTTTGGTGTACTAGATTAGAGTCAGGGAGCTTAATGCTTTTATGTATATATATAGGTAATGCTTGCTCTCTTTTGGTAAATGGTGTTTCATATTATTCCCCTAACATATATGGATAGTAATTTTGACTATGTTGGTTGGAAGTTCTGTTTTTTCTGTTGTTAGTTAGATGTTATCTGCACATGTTATTGGCAGGTTGAGTGGATTTTGAGTAGCGGGTTTCCGTTACTTGTCCCGTGTCCGTATTATACTTGACATGCTAATAAATGTTTCTGTTGTCCTACTTTTGTTTGCGACCTCCTTAATCTAGGGTTTTGCAATATTGAAATTGATTGACAAGCATGCTTTCATTTTGGTGTACTAGATTAGACTCAGGGAGCTCAATACTTTTATGTGTTTATATGGGTAACACTTGCTCTGTTCTTGTAAATGGCGTTTCGTATTATTCCTCTAACATATCTGGATAGTAGTTTTGATTATGTTGGTTGAAATTTTTGTTTTTTCTTGCCGGTTAGATGTTATCTGCACATGTTATTGGCAGGTTGCATGGATTTTGAGTGGCGGGTTTCTGTTACTTGTGTCATGCCCGTATAATATTTGACATGCAAATAAATGTTTCCGTTGCCCTACTTTTGTTTGCGACCTCCTTAACATTTTTTCTTGCCGGTTAGATGTTATCTGCACATGTTATTGGCACATTACATGGTTTTTGAGTGGCGGGTTTCCGTTACTTGTGCCATGTCCGTATTATACTTGACATGCTAATAAATGTTTCCATTGTCCTACTTTTGTTTGTGACCTCCTTAATCTAGGGTTTTGTGAATTCCCTCTGCTATATTTAAATTGATTGACATGCATGCTTTATTTTAGTGTACTAGATTAGAGTCAGGGTGTTCAATACTTTTATGTGTATATATAGGTAACGCTTGTTCTGTTCTTGTAAATGGCGTTTCATATTATTCCCCTAACATATCTGGGCAGTAACTTTGGTTATGTCGGTTGAAAGTTTTGTTTTTTTCTTGCCGGTTAGATGTTATCTGTACATGTTATTGGCAGGTTGCATTGATTTTGAGTGGCGGGTTCCGTTACTTGTGTCATGCCCGTATTATATTTGGCATGCTAATAAATGTTTCCATTGTCCTACATTTGTTTGCGACCTCTTAATCTTTTTCTTGCCGGTTAGATGTTATTTGCACATGTTATTGGCTCATTGCATGGATTTTGTGTGGCGGGTTTCCGATTATTCCCCTAACATATCTGGGCAGTAACTTTGATTATGTCGGTTGAAAGTTTTGTTTTTTTCTTGCCGGTTAGATGTTATCTGTACATGTTATTGGCAGGATGCATTGATTTTGTGTGGCGGGGTTCCGTTACTTGTGTCATGCCCATATTATATTTGACATGCTAATAAATGTTTCCATTGTCCTACATTTGTTTGCGACCTGCTTAATCTTTTTCTTGCCGGTTAGATGTTATATGCACATGCTATTGGCTCATTGCATGTATTTTGTGTGGCGGATTTCTGTTACTTGTGTCATTCCCGTTTTATATTTGACATGCTAAAAATGTTTCCTTTCTCTTACTGTTGTTTCCAACCTTCTTAATCTAGGGTCTTGCGAATTCTCTTTGGTATATTTACGGGCCTGTTTGGAAGCTCACAGTTTTTAAGAAACTGTTTTATAGAAACTAGAGTGGTTCCAAGCATACCAATTTTTATGTCCCAGTTTATAGAAACTGGATTCCCAGTTTCTTAAAAACCAAGGAGTTACTCTCCCCTAGCTAAAACCAACTTTTGTTTCATTAATTACATCATGCCCTTGTTGGTTTCATAGAATTTACATCTATTGCCACCGCTTTTTAAAACAGAGGAAGGGTATGCTAGTAATTGTGTATCAGAAAACTAGAAACTGAGTTCCAAACACCCCCACCCAACTTTATTTCATAAACCAGTTTTTAGAAACTGGGGATGGAAACTGATTTTAAAAAACTGGTGTGCTTCCAAACAGACCCTAAGTTGATTGACAATAGTGATGTTGTGCAAGCCCCTCTTTTACATTAGACTTTGTTGTTTAGCTTTGTATATTATACTATTGTAGTAGCTATTTGCACGTAGAATGAAATTATGTAGTCTCTGATTGGAATAGAGTAGTTTGGATTTTAGACATGGAACATAATGACTTGAACCATTCGGTGATTGCAATAGAACAAATGACTATTAATTGCTGTGTTGATAAATTATCAAAAGGAAGCTTCACGGATTATAAATTTCTGTATTTAGATAATCAAGTGGGCAAATTTTATAATTTATACCTAACCATTTTTAAAAGTAACGGTACACCTACAAAAAATGTTCCATAAAACACTACTTACGCTCTGACGTGTATAGTAGCAGCCATGCATGCTAATTTGAACATACCAACTAAAAGCTTTCACGTGGTAGTGGTGGTGGTTAGCCATGCCAGCACATAAGTATAGTCTTCGTATAACTTGTTTGTAGATGTAGTATTACTCCACTTTCTGAATGTGCATCCCCTTGAGTATTGAGTTCTCTTTGGATATCATGTACTAAACTGCTGGAAATAGAATTACTCTGTGCGTTATAGACATGATTACATTATGGAAACTTTGTTCTTACTAACTCGTTATTGTTGTTTTTATCTTCAGTTCAGGTGGCAGCACTTGCATTCCTTCACTATCTTGTGATGTTGGGTTCTACCGTCATGCTTGCAACAGCTATTGTTCCTGCGATGGGTGGTAACGCTGTAAGTATTCAGTGCTTTGGCTGGTAGTTATTTGTTTCCATTTGAAGGGTTAGTGTCTTTCCACCTCACATTTGTGCTTGTTGCTGGCAGGGTGACAAGGCTCGAGTTATTCAATCGTTCCTCTTTATGAGTGGCATAAACACACTGCTGCAAACACTTATTGGAACGAGACTTCCAACAGTTATGAATGCCTCTTTTGCATTTGTTGTCCCAGTGCTGTCAATAGCAAAAGAGATTGAATCAAATAACTTCCTGAATGATCATGAGGTATAATGGTGCTCATTTGCTTGAACGTAGACTTTTGAGTTTGAAGTGGATGTTCATCCATTTTTTTAATTGGGGTGTGGGTAAATTTGTTTGGAGCATAATCAGTTCTTTATGATTGACTGCTTAAGAGCCTGTTTGTTTGGGATTCTAATCTACCCAGATTATATAATATAATATATTTTGAACTAAGTGTTAGTTCAAAATATGTTGGATTATATAATCTGGGCAGATTATAATCCCAAACAAACAAGCCCTAAATATATTCTACTTCTTAATATGAATACTTGTAACCTATTACATCATTTGCAGAGATTTAAACACACAATGAGAACAGCACAAGGAGCTCTGATTGTGGCTTCCATCCTCAACATGATTCTTGGGTTCAGCACGATATGGGGGGCATATGCCAAGTATGGATCTTATAGTACTTGCTCTTAGGGTGAAAATAATATCCTCACATGTTGTATTTGCCAAGATATTTACACAAATGATATTCTTTGCAGAAAGTTCAGTCCGGTGATAATGACCCCTGTTGTTTGTGTTGTTGGTCTTGGACTATTCCAACTTGGCTTTCCCCAGGTATGTTTCTGTACTTATACAGCAAAACAGAGCAGTTAGTGAGGGAAAAAAGGAAAAATAAAAATAAAGGAACCTTATAATGTTTGATTGTCAATTTAGGTTGGGAAATGTGTGGAGATTGGGCTTCCAATGCTAATTCTTGCGGTGGTTGTGCAACAGGTAATGGCTTAATCTCTGTCAAATTATCTTAAGTGAAACATTTATTCCTAGCATAGCCCTGCATTATTTGCTGTTATAAAACTAGCTTGGAGATCAATGATGTGATATTGTGTATGCAGTATGTGCCAAATTACTTCAGTTATATCCATCAACGGGTCACCTTCTTGTTTGAGAGGTATTCGTTGCTTCTTTGTATCGGCATCGTGTGGGCCTTTGCAGCTATCCTTACTGCTGCGGGTGCATATGACCATGCTTCACCTAAGACACAACAGCACTGCCGCACTGATAAGTCTTTCCTCATGTCATCGGCACCATGGTATGCCCATTA
Source organism: Zea luxurians (assembly GCA_029449295.1). Classification (NCBI taxonomy): domain Eukaryota; kingdom Viridiplantae; phylum Streptophyta; class Magnoliopsida; order Poales; family Poaceae; genus Zea; species Zea luxurians. The sequence goes on from JAOPSE010000002.1 coordinate 30,261,945, forward strand.
AGATGATTCTTCGATCAAGATTTAAAGAACATTTTTTTTGGAGAAGCCATTTTAATATACTTTCTGCATGCAAATTCTTGTAGGATTAAAATTCCATTACCATTCGAATGGGGTCCTCCAATCTTCACTGCTGGTCATTCATTTGGAATGATGGGTGCTGTACTTGTTGCAGCCTTCGAGGTTACCAGATGCCTTTCTATCTCTAGATCCGTTTATCTTCTTTTTGGTATTCTTTTCTAAATATGTTATGTCTGCTGTAGTCAACTGGAGCACACTTTGCTACTGCTCGTCTAGCGGGTGCTACACCACCTCCAGCTTATGTCCTTAGTCGGAGCGTTGGCTTGCAGGTTGGATCTGTACCATATTTTCCTCTTGGAAGACTAGTGCTACTAACGCATTGTTACATCGTTTATTGTCGTGCTTCCATCTGATCGTGGATCCAGGAGATACTTCTCTGTTACTAACCTTTGACAAACTGAGATTCTAAATTTGGTCCTTTGTAAATACTCTCATTTTTTTTCTTTGTTGCTTACCAAAATGCTTTGACTGGTGATATGTTCTATTCTAGCGTAGCTCCTTACACTAGTGTGATGCGACCATTTCTTGTGCTTACAAAATTTCGAGCCTTCTAATAAGATGTTTTCATACAGGGTATTGGAATGTTCTTGGAGGGGATCTTTAGTGTTCCAGCAGGTTCATCTGTATCAGTGTAAATGATCTCAGCTTTCTCCCCTATCTGTGAGGGTTTTCATTCTAGACAAGATTCTAGCACCTTCAAAATTTCCACCTTGGTTCCTAAAAATGCATGCACAATTTTTTATGCTTGAACCTAGATCATGCTACCCCATTACTGCTTGTTCTGAAAAAAAAAAACTTCTTTTTTCTTTGATGCAGTGAAAACATTGGCCTCCTTGGGCTGACAAAAGTTGGAAGTAGGAGGGTGATCCAGATATCAACTGGGTTTATGATATTCTTCTCCATATTTGGTAATTTGTTGTTTTTTATTTGGTTCCCTAGAGAGAATTTGCAACTCTTCCGCTCAAACTGTGAGGTCCGATTTTTTTTTTTTTTTTGGCAGGGAAATTTGGGGCCTTCTTTGCATCGATCCCACTGCCGATCTTTGCAGCAATTTACTGCATCTTGTTCGGCATTGTAGCTGCTGTGGGAGTCTCGTTCATGCAGTTTGCCAACAAGAACTCGATGAGGAACATCTATATCATCGGACTCTCGTTGTTCCTTGGCATCTCGGTCCCTCAATACTTCAACGGATACACTTCTTCAGCTGGCGGCCACGGACCTGCCCGGACAAATGCTGGATGGGTATTTGAGGATTCTCCCTTTAAATCTGTTACATTCAGTGCTTGCATCACCCATCTACCAACTGCATGTGTTAAATTTTCTGCATGCCACATCAAATACGCTGTCGGTCTGTAACTTGATGCTGCAGTTATGTCGGGTCGCATCCAGAACTTTGACATCTAAACATGTCTTTGTGCAGTTCAACGACATTATAAACACCGTGTTTGCTTCCGGGCCGACGGTGGCGCTGATTGTCGCTTCTGTCCTGGACAACACGCTGGAGTTCAGGGGCTACGAGGCCGACCGGGGGCTCTCGTGGTTCCAGCCGTTCCTGCGCCGCCATAAGGGATACTCGGACCCCAGAAACGAGGAGTTCTACAGCTTCCCTATCAGCGTCTATGACGTCATCCCAGACCGATTTCGGCGCTGACTCCAAATGACCGCTGTTACCCCGCAGCTGTGCATGTAAATCCCCGTGAGTCTTGGTTAGTCTTACTCCTGTGACTTGTAGCGGCTGGTTCTAGGGGGATATGGGTAAAAGAATGCTTAGGGCAATTGCTTGGTTTGACTCTTTTCGGGATAAGAAACGGGTTACATGATAATGTAGAGCTCTGTGCCGGATACATTGGTTTTGGGAAGGGTTACAGAAGAATACTAGCACCTTACATGTTGATGGGCATTTAGTTGAAGGCATTGGCTATTTGTTTTTTTGCCCAATATATGGCTGTTGGAGCTTGATCTGCTGTCTGGGAAAAGGGGGCAGTACTTTGGATGTGGAGAAGCAGTCTTGCAGTCTCCTGGTTCTGATTCGCGACATGTGTTCATCTATTAATCTTAAAGCAACGCCAGCTGAAGTTTATTGCCGAAACCAACCGTGTCTGGTTGTTTGTTTCATTGCTTTAAGATGAGTAGGTGGATACGCCGTGAATCGGAAGGAGGCTTCTCTGCAGCCGGCTTCAGGTAATTTTTTTTCTTCCAGTGGATGTGAGACTGCCCTGGAAGGCTTGATATCAGTGGTGCGGTTTGTTGACAGTGATGAGCTGGTCTCATCAAACCCTACCATAGTGGCATGTGGAGTTCATGAACGGCGATGTGAAGCCTTTTGCCCAACTGATGCTTGTCACCCCTACCATGCTCGACGAGCTTTTTGTTCAGAGCTATCACTTCACTTAATGTCAGCCCTGCCATGCTGGAGGAGGCTTTCCTAGAAGGCTTGGCCATCTCTCAACTCTGAAGTCTCAAGACACACTGACACACAGTATCATGCTTATCACTGAGCAGTTTATGATGGAACATCGGCAATGGCCTCTAGTGGGTGCCTGGCATGTTCGGTTTGCAAGGGTTTCAAAAGAATTGGAGGTGATTACCTAGTTAAAAGTGAATAAAAAGAGATTTAATCTATTTCAATCCTCTTCGATCCCTGCGTAACCGAACAAAGTCTTAATGGTAGGTGCCCATTCAGGGGTGGGAATAAAGTCTTAATGGTAGGTGCCCATTCAGGGGTGGATTGAAGGAGATTAAGATTTAATTCTCTCCTATCTTCCTCAGTCTACTTCTAACCGAAAAGCCTTAATGGAATTAGGGCACTGAATATCCCGACGAAAACCATACGCGTACAGAAGAGCACTCAATGGAATTACAGGCACAGAATATCCCGACGAAAATCAAACGCGTACAGAGGAGCACTGTGGTGGTGCTGGGGTGGGGTGGGTGGGAGTGGGACAGCCCGAATAGCAACACAACCTAGCTTCATCTTCTTCCACTAGCTGAGTGCCCGTGCGTTGCAACGGTAATATATAATACCAGTATACTACGATAACATATATACAAAATGTGTGTTATATTGTTATGAGAAAATGTTTCATAATCAATTTGTGATCCTAGCCATACATAAATTTTGTTATTTTAATCTAGTTGTTTCACCACTACATTGTAACCATCAGTATCATGCAGACTTCGATATATGCCACGATTTGTATGGTCCCATTATTGGAGAGCACGTTCCACACATGCTGGAAGAAATTTCCTCGTACATCGTTAGTCATCAGACACGCACCACCATACGCTCTTACTTAAACAAAAAGGTAAGTGTGTGTGTTTGCGAAGAGAATTAAAGGCAGGTCGGCATAAAAGCTACCCTAACGGTGGCGAGGATGACGAACTGGTCACTGTTGTCGATCCTCCTCTGCGTCACCTCCGACGCTAAGATGACGCCACAATCCTCGACATAGTAGTCATCGAACGCGCGCGACATGATGAGTATCGATGACTCTTGGTTGGACTGCCAAACGAAGTGCACCTCGGGCTCATCAGCGAGGTAGTACCCCTGGCCGTTGCACCACCAGATGCGCTACTGCACTATATACATCATGTTCGAGGACACTCACACAACGTCAACAACGTCCATTGTCCTAGCGCACAAGAATTTATGTCCGGTCAGTAGCGACTTACGTGGTAGGTTGGGCTTCAGGTGGACGATGAGCTAGACGACGTGATGGCGTCGTCGTCGGATGCGGTGTCCAGAACAACCCGAGAGTCGTCGATGTTGGCGACAAACATGAGGCCCTCCTGCTTAACGATGGACAGCGCGGTGCAGCTGCTCTGGACCGCGTCCAAGTGGTGGCTTCGCGGGAGCTTGTCGTACACAGCGGCGCATGCGACCATGTAGGACTGCTTCTAGAGGTCGAACTGACAGTCGCCAAGCTTCTTCTCGTCATCGATGAGCGACGCCAACGTAAGTGCCTTCTGCTCATGGTGTTTGTTCGGAATTTCAAGTAAGAAACATGGATTCATGTTTGGCGTTGGTTTATGAAAATGACTCACAAATCTGATCTATGGAAAAATATTACGAAGAAAAATGTCACGCACGCAAAAAAGGGAATTTAAGTATAATACATTATTCAAACAAAAGAAATTGCATGCAAATCTCTTATTTAAATAATATTACCTCCATCCAAAAATATAATTCAAGAATCTCGGTGATATTTATCTACTACTATGCATTGTGCAAGGGTAGCAAGTGAGCTTGGTGAGAGATGTAGTAGATGTGTTTTCTATCATAGATGTAAACATAAACATATATGTGGTGTAGTGGTAGTTACTCTTGGCCTTTGCTTGAGAGGTCATGAGTTCAAATCCCCTTGAGGACATTTTTTTTAATTTTAACGGGAATGGTAGAACATGAATGGTGGCAGAACACGGGAATGACCGACTACTCTTGCAGCCTTAATAGTAGTAGAGATTTCGGAGAACCATCGTTCAGGTGCTGGCACCGTCGTCCATTGATCGAACAAATCTGCACCAGACCATACAGGCACACCTGCCAAATTTGCCAGGAAGACTCGAACCTCAAGTTGGTAACTCGCTTTCCCCAGACAACTCCCAACCAAACTGTCCAACCTTGTTGGGTTACATAAGAATCAGAGTAGATTGAATGAGATTAAATCTCTTTCTATTTAATTTTAAATAGTAAAGAATTTAATCATTTCTATTTTTTTAATTTTAAATAGTAAGGAATTTAATAATTTCTATTTTTTAATCCACTCTTAACCGAACAACACTAACACTAAGGAATACCCAACGGGACTTGTGGATTGAAGACTTGTTACTGATGGCACTAGTCTTACTATTACAAATTAGAGACCTCTAACACGGTAAAAAGACAGTTTTCAAAAATTAGCACAATAATTCACCGTTACCCTAAACAGCCGTTTAGACCGTTTAACATTGTTTAAATGCTACTCAGTAGCTAACCGACCGTTTAATCCCGTATAATCCGTTTTTAGTAAGTTTAAACGCCCATGTAGTCCAATTAAATGCTAAACAGAGGATGACTGACTGTTTACCGTTTAGCGTTTAGGATAACAATTCAATAATTACAAATACATGGTCTTTAATTTGATAGACTCTAATCATCTAATCGATAAACACGAAGCCCTGGCCCAACGGTCTCATCCGGTTCGGCGTCTATAAAAGGAATCCAAGGCCGTTATGGTTCATTTTTTGACGCCTCCATCCCGACGCACAGGCGACAACGCCCCCTCGCGCGGCAGCGGCGGTTACCCGAGGCACGAGCGGCGACAGCACGACCCTGGAGGCGCGAGCGAGTGACGACGTCCCCTTCGCGCGGCAGCGACGGTTCCCCGAGGAGCGAGCGGTGACGATGACCCTGGAGGCGCGAGCGTCAGCTGTGGCCTAGGGAGCTGCGAGCGGCTAGAGGCTCGTGCGGCAGCGACGACCAAAGGCGTGCACGACGGCGGAGGTTCCCTGAGCGCGCATGGCAGCGACGGCCCCATCCGGCAGCGGTGGCCACACGAGGCGTGGGTCGGCGGCCGGGCGAGGCACGGGCTGTGAGGGTCTGTGGTCCGCATGATGGTTCAGGCGTACTTCGGTGACCAGCTCCTCCGATCTGGTGGCCTCGACAGTGCCCTCCGGCGACGACCTCCTCGAACCATTTGTTTTATGCATGGCAGTTGTTGGTTGATCCCATGATAGGATTTTTTCATTAATTTATGATGTACGGTGTATATATTTATGCAACTTTATATAATGATTTATGCTTTACGCGGTATCAGGATCCAACTTTTGCGTGTATGTCGTGGGATCGAAAATGTCATTCAAAATTTGTGCACATGCAATGGAAACACCCAGACTTGCCATATTTTTTGGACTTGCATAAAAATAGAAACCATATGCATGTGTTTAGTGGTCGTCATATTGTTCAGGTCTGTCATAAAAACAGGATCGCATGCATGCTTTTGATGGGGGACGCGCTTGAATGCATGTTCCTGGTGGAGAGACGACATACAATCACGTACATATTTTTATGTCACTTTGTATATATATATATATATATATCTATACCAACATCAAAAGGTTTTGAACGGCTTTCATATATTGGATCAGTAATTTCGCTCATAACTGTTGGTTTTTACGCTCAAAATTGAAGGTTTTTACTCTCGAACATGGAGATGCGTCCACCAATGAATCGTATGCAGATTTTACGCAGTGTACCACATTACATAAATAGTTATATCGTGTAGCGTAATTAGTATCAATATATATCATAAATTGGTTCTAAAGCGCCTAAATGCATGGCTGTTGTAGCAATCCTATATTTATGTAGAAAATAAAACATTTAAATAACATTTTTTATTTCTATTTATACCAACTCATTTCCTTTCATCACACATTCCTACCATTCTACATTTATGCGCATGCAACAGGAAACATATTTTTACGAAGTGTATCAAATTACATAAATATTTACATTGTGTAGCATAATTAGTATCCGTATATATTATAAAATGGATATAACGAGCCTATCCGCATGGCTGTTAGAGCGATCCTATATTTATGGAGCCATCAGTTTTTTGCGTGCATGCAGTGGAAACATAAATATCATCTAAAATTTTCGCACGTGCAATGGAAACTCGCACAATCTACCATAATTATCGAATCTATCATAAAAATAGGATTTGCATGCATGCACCTGCGCATGTGGACGTGGTCCAATAGCTGGGCGGGGTTTTATGCTATCTTTATGAACTATTTACGCTATTTGTGTCAACTATTTACGCCATTTATGTAAAAAAACAGAATCGCAATTATGGCGTGCATCCTAAGCGTGGGGGGTTGAGTGTTGGACCGGGGTTTAACTGACGCGCGTACGTGTGTAGGTTTGACCTAGCGCATAGCACCTAATTTTGCATCTATATGACCCACCTATGCCATTGCGCATGATAATTCAAAATAATCCCCTTATATACAAATTCCCACGTCTATCATTATAAATATAATTTATATCATGCCCTAAATTTACATCTAAATAACATACCTTTGATATTATAAAACATAATTTAAAATAACCAGATAACGCTGCATCTAAACTAATTTAGATACACCGTAATTATTATATAAAGTACGTACCAACCTTTGTCATTTTAAAAGATGATGCAAAATAGCCTCCTAAGCGTATACTATGTCATTATTAAAGACAATATGAAATATTACATCTATATTTGTATCTATCTCAGTTGTTACAAAAATAAACAAAACATGTCTCGAAATCTATGTGTAAATACTAATTATGTTATTATAGAAAATAGATTAATATTTAAAATGTATAGTATATATATTTCTAAACCACATACTTCTATAACAAAAAATTAAATAACCATAATTTTTATCTTTCATCATGTGTACCAAATAAACATATTATTTTAATGGGCTATGTAAGTATAAAAAATGTGTATTTAACAAATCACATAATAACAACACCAACAATTCATTCAAATCTATATTAACACTTAATAATAATAAAATTTATATGTTATTATCTAAATAAATTTATATATTTTGAATAAAACATTATATTTTATCAATATTTTTTAATTCAATTATATGTACTCTATGACATATAATATAATATAATACTACACACCTATAATCATTTAGGACTATATTAGTACCTAGGACATATTAATTTATACATGTTATTACTTTAGACATAATCATATATTTTAACTAAAGTATTTGATGCGTCTATAATAATAGTGTAAATATAACTTCATATATAACTTCTTAATAGAAAATCCAATCATCTTGACAAGTATGAGAGACCACATTGGTGGCTACATTATTTGGCCCTTTAAAATTACTTTCGCGTACAAAGTAGGTCATTATAAGGCTTATAAGTACTAAAAATTGTATTGGCATTGCAACTGCTACCTACCTACATCCGAGATCTCATCAGTTCAGGCTCTATCATTTTTGTTAAGCAATATGGTACACGTTTCAAATGATTGTTTATGGTATTGTACAACATTTGAGAACATACTCTAGAACCCTTAAATACACACTAGTACAGAGCTCTATAAAGGCGGTTGTGAACGTATTTGCACTGACGTTTTTCAGTGTTAGGGGTCAGTAGATTTTTTTTGTATAGACGGTAACTAAGAACCGACAGTGGAAATCGATTTCTACTGGCGGTTGGGCTAAGAAAAGAGCTGGTGAATTTTTTTCTAGAAAACATAAAATGTATTTTGAAAATAATAAAAAATATTTTAGTTAGGGGAGCCCTCACCCCGCCCGCCCATCTCCGTCGAAGTTCGCAACATTTTTTGCGCAAAATTCACGTGCTACGTGACCGGTGGGAATCGAACCCCCGACTCACCCTCACGTAGCCCCTCTATCATTCCACCTATCACTTACTTCATATCTATATTACATTTTTGCTGCCCACGTATGAGAACAATCCGAGTATAAATTAACTATTTGAGGCTGCAAACGTATTCAAACGAAAATATTGTCAGATACAAGTTTTTGTAACTTTTGAAGTTCTACAACTTTTTATTTTTGTACTTTTTCCATCCGAGGCTGTTTGTCACACCCGGCTTTAAGGAACAAAGCCAGGTGCATCTCATACATGCGCCAAGAAGACAACATATATAATAACAGAGTGTATAGAGATAAATGTCACAAAACATCAGAGTATTATTACATAGCGGAAGACTTATTACAAAATAAAAGAATAAATATAAAACGAACTAAGGATCGTCGGCGCCAATGTCAACTAAGAAACGCCACCTAGATCAGATCAAACTCCTCGCCTTGTGGCTCCTCCTGAACCACCTGTTCTTCTCCTGTGGGGGGGGGTGTGAGACAGCAAGGGTGAGCTCACACATGATCATAGCTCAACAAGTTGTGGGGAACCAGTGGACATGAACTCACAAATGTGGGAGTTCATGTGATGTGTAAGGCTAATCAATGACAGGGGTTACAGCTGAGCATTGCTTTTAATTAGTTGGTCAAAATTTTATTAGCAGTTACTAAGTGTAAGTAAATACCAAACCTTAAATAAAGTAATTGAACAAAATTAATAATAAACCCATGCAATGCAAATGACAAAATTGAATTTAAGTTCCATAATTTAATCATCAGAGAGTCCTGAGCTGCTCATGACCGTGAGCTCGGCTAGTATACCAGTTTTACACTCTGCAGAGGTTGTACCCTTTACCCACAAGTCATGTTACCCATCTCCTAAGGGATCGCGACTCCCATACACCTCTACCTAGGAAGCGAGGCAGGGCAACACTACTAGGCCTTTACAAAGTTCCACTAGCTTCCGAAAACCCGCTACAGTTTATGGGAAGAGCACTTGCAAGAATCCCCCGTCTGACCGCCATCATAGCTAAATCAACCCGAGAACCTCCTTGCATGCAACTCCCCTACTGCCCTTGCCCCTTTCGGGTAAGGTAGTCTTCCACTAGCTTTCCTAATTAGTCAGCCAAGGGCGTCCCATTAAACCCTTGTGGTGGCACGTGTTTCTCAAGTTAAGCTCTATGTTCCAATTAACATTAATGATCTTGACATGAACATAAATAGAATAACAAAAAGAATTGAAACATAGATGTAATAAATGATTATCCCAAAACCATGTAAAGCAATAGCAAACTACCCAAGTGATTCAGGGGTAAACAAGGTAATGAGATAAACAATCTAGGGTGACCTATCGGGTCCCATCAAAATTAACCTATACATGAGTAAATGATATTAAAGAACATTATTGGGTAAAAAGTGGTCAAGGGCACAACTTGCCTTCAATGAGCTCCTGCTCAGCTACTTCTATCTGCTGCTCACCAGGATCCTCAGTCACGTGTTCTTCTACTCGCCACAATACAAACAAGCACAGTATATAGAGAAAATTAACATCACACCAAACATGTAAACAAAATACACAGTAATAATCTACACATTAAAATAAAATCCTAGGAACAGGAATCATAATTTTTTGGAGCTATAGATTTTAAGTTATGAATTTTCAAAGGTTTTATGTGCTTTAAATAGGATTAGGTGAGGAATTAATTTTCTTACTGTTTTCATGTCAAAACTAAGACTCTAGGTGATAGGGAATAATATTACAAAATTTTAGAAAGTGGAATGGAGTAATTTGGAGCTCATATGGATTTTCTATGAATTATCAAAGTTCTAGCATATATTTTCATATTAAAAATCCTTTTATAATTCAATTTCTCGGGTTTTATAATACTCTGGACTAGGCCTCATTTACTAGAAAGTTCAGGGACCACGACGCATAATTTTCTAAGACTCAGAATACTATGCAGTGGACGACGGGTTTATTCCAAGAAATTACAGGGGCTCTTAAGTAAGATCAACGTAGCGAAGGGGTATGGAACGCCTGGGACCGTCCGATCTAAGGTGAACGATCCAGATTAAATCTCGAGCCCCACCAAACGAAATGTAGCGCGGACCCTTGGATTAGGATCCCACGGTGTGGATGTTTATGTGCCCAGATCTAATCGCAACCAATGGATCTCAGGCCTACGGTTTTGATTTAGTATCGCGAGTGTGTGATGGTTGCTTTGATCTGCACCATCAATCCACAGATCAACGATCTAGGGTAGCTTCTAATTCTAGCCGCACAGTCAAGATCTGATGGCCAGGATCCCATCGTCCCTAACGCACTGACCGTGCGCGGCGGCGCCGCCCAGCTAATCCACTGTTGTGAGCACGGCGGCGAACTACGGATCAGCGATTTGGCGAGCTATCCCGAACGCGGTGATGAGCAATCGGTAGTGGAGATTACGGCGAACTCAATGGGGGCAATCTTACCGGTGGTTGATCGGTGTAGAGAGCCGACGACGGGGTTTGGCGGCAGTAGCGGCCTCCGTCGAGCAATTACGGAGGTCCAGGGGCCCTTCTCGTCCAGCGATGCGATGAGCGGCTTCAGTGGTGTCAGGCGAAACTCCCTGCACACCAATTCGGTCATGGGTGGCGCGGTGGTCTGGGAATGAGTACGGCGGCTACTTTCTTTCGCAATGGCGCACGGTGGCAATGGGGAAAAAGGAGAAGAAAGGAGGGGGTCGGTCCACAGATATAGAAGGTGAGGTCTAGCCAGATCACGACGCGCAGAGTTCAGTCAGGTCATGGGCCAGCGTAGATTGTGGCATGCGCGGTTGCGGCGGCTTAGCTCCAAACTCGGCGGAGGTAGGCGACAACGCGCGGGTTCCGCGCGGCAGAGATCGTGCTCGAGGTGGTCAACAGTTCTCGCGTGAAGATGGGTGAGAGAAGGCGGACGCGCCCGGGGTCTTTGTACCTAGGTTGAGGGGGCAAATCTCGACCTATTCCTCCGGTCAACGCGGCGGCTGTTACAACGGCGTGCGCGATTCATCGGGGAAGAAAACTCTGACTCGCCGGGCCCGCAAGACAGTGAAGGTGGAGTTCGTGCACGTAATCACAAACGCCGACAGGGATGGCCCACCCGCTAGTGGAACGAAAACCATGCGCGCTAAGACTGGCTGGCCCGTGGGTCCGTCACCGCAGAGAAATGTCCACGGAGCGGCTCGAGCAGCAGACCTACGCGGCTGACAGGCGAGTCCCACACGTCGGCGCCGTGCTCCCGAGCTGGGCCGCACGCAGGCAATTGTTTCATGGACCAGATACGTGGAAGGGGGCCCAATACGCCATTTCTCTCTTTTATTTTCCTTTCCCTTTTCTTTATCTATATTTTCCCTTTTCATTTGAGTCCAAATTTCAAACTCAAATTCTTTGGTAAGTTCTCCTCACATTTAAAGTATAATTTGAACATGATAGTCTTGCTTTTATTTATAATATTTATTTTGTATATATTTTCCTTTTTAGTAATTCTTTTCTTCCCCCTCCACATTTCTTTGGAGTTTTGTTTTCCAAAATAGAATTTGGATTCCATGTGGTTATTAATATATTAATAATTCCTTTATTTTATTGGCCATTTATGCACAATCAAGTAAAAACTCAGCATGATGCATGATTTATTTAGGCATTATCGGTTATTTAATCCCCTTTTTATAGTGTTTATTCACATGTGATAGTAACTAGAGGTGGTACATGCATATAGATAAAGGAACTATTCTATTCTCATATGAGTTACAAATCTGGGTATTACAAATCCTACCCCCTTAACAAGAATCTCGTCCTCGAGATTTAGGAAGATCTAGGGAAAAGGTGGGGAAAATCTATGCGAAGCTCATCTTCTCTTTCCCATGTTGCTTCATCTTCGCCATGGTGACTCCATTGCACTTTGCACATCTTTATCACCTTATTTCTTGTAACTCGAGTCAAAGTGTCAAGAATCTTGATAGGATACTCCGTGTAAGTCAAATCACCCTGAACACTGAGCTCTTCCATTGGTAACTTTTCCTCTGGGACACGAAGACACTTCTTTAGTTGAGATACGTGGAATACATTATGCACATCCGATAGACTGTCAGGTAACTCGAGTTGGTATGCCATCTCCCCAACTCGCCTAAAGATCAAGAATGGTCCAATATAGCGTGGGGACAATTTGCCCTTAACTTTGAATCTCCTCATTCCACGAAGTGGGGACACCTTGAGGTACACAATCTCCTTCCTCAAATTCCAGTGGCCTCCTTCTATTATCAGCGTAGCTCTTTTGCCTGGTTTGAGCTACTCTCAAGTTCTCTCGAATTATACGGACTTGCTCTTCTGCTTCTTGAATCAATTCAGGCCCAAAGAACTGTCTTTCTCCAGTCTGATCCCAATATAGAGGAGTCCTGCACTTCCTCCCATAGAGTTTCAAAAGGTGACATCTTCAGACTGGTCTGATAACTATTGTTATATGAGAACTCAGCATATGGTAGACTTTTATCCCAACTTCCTCCATGCTAAAGGGCACAAGCTCTCAACATATCTTCCAATACTTGATTAGTCCTTTCAGTCTATCCATCAGTCTGAGGGTGATAAGCCGTACTAAAATTCAACTTTGTACTCATGTTCTCATGAAAGCTTCTCCAAAATCTTGAGGTAAACTATGAACCTCGATCAGACACGATCTTCTTTGGTACTCCATGTAAACACACAATCCGAGCCATATATAATTCTGCCAATTGAGAGCCTTTGTAAGTAGTCTTTACAGGAATGAAATGAGCCACTTTAGTCAATCTATCCACAATCACCCATATAGCATCATATCCTTTCTGGGTGCGAGGCAGTCCAGTAATAAAATCCATACCAATTTCTTCCCATTTCCACTCGGGTATCTTCAGTGGATGCAATAGTCCAGCTGGCCTCTGGTGTTCAGCCTTAACTCTTTGACATACATCACACATAGCAACATGTGCAGCCACATCTCTTTTCAATCCATACCACCAATACTTCCGCTTCAAATCCTGATACATCTTGGTACTACCAGGATGAATAGAATAATCCGAGTCATGGGCCTCCTTCAATATAGTCTCACGAAGGCTTTCAATATCAGGAACACACATCCTGTCCTTGAACCGTACAGTGCCTTGCTCATCTTCCGTGAATTCCGGACCTCGACCTTCAGTAATCAGATCCTTAATCTCTTGTATTTTAGCATCACCAATTTGTCCTTTGCGGATTTCTTGCTCCAAAGTAGGTTCCACATCAATAGTAACTCCTTCAGTGTGAGCAACTATCCCCAGGTTAAGTCTCCTAAAATCCTCAACAATCTCGTCGGGTAGCTGGGCAACAATAGCTGAATGAACATGCTCCTTTCGACTCAAAGCATCTGCAACCAAATTCGCCTTGCCCGGGTGATAGTGAATCTCCAAATCATAATCCTTAATAAGCTCCAACCAACGGTGTTGCCTAAGGTTGAGATCCTTCTGAGTGAATATATATTTCAAACTCTTATGATCCGTGTATACTTGACACTTGGTCCCCATGATATAATGTCTCCAAATCTTAAGCGCATGCACAACAGCTGCCAATTCCAAGTCATGAGTGGGGTAGTTCAATTCATGTTTGTGTAACTGACGAGAAGCATAGGCAATCACATGTCCTTCTTGCATGAGCACACATCCTAAGCCTTGGCCACATGCATCACAATAAATATCAAATCCTTTCTGTAGGTCTGGCATAACCAATACTGGTGGCGACATCAATCTCTTCTTCAATTGATCAAAGCTATCTTGGCACTTCTCGTCCCACTTAAATTCCTTTCCTTTCTCCAAAAGCGAAGTCATAGGTTTAGCAATTTTAGAAAATCCTTCAATAAATCTCCGATAATATCCTGCTAGTCCCAAGAAACTCCGAATCTCCGTAACTGTAGTTGGTACTCTCCACTCCATTATCTCCTTAACCTTAGCAGGATCCACTGATATTCCACCATTAGAAATAATATGACCAAGAAATGGCACCTCGCCAATCCAAAACTCGCATTTGCTAAACTTGGCATATAGTTGGTTATCTCGTAGCTTCTGTAGCACCAATCTCAGATGTTCCTCGTGATCACTATCACTCTTGGAATAAATAAGAATATCGTTGATGAATACCACAACGAATCTGTCCAAATACTCCATAAACACCTTATTCATCAAGTTCATAAAATAAGCTGGTGCATTGGTTAATCCAAACGACATAACAGTGAACTCATATAATCCATATCGAGTCGAGAAAGCCGTCTTGGGAATATCCGATGGTCTAATCCTCATCTGATGGTATCCTGATCGTAGATCAATCTTCGAGAATACCCTTGCACCTCTCATCTGATCAAATAAATCCTCAATACGGGGCAACGGATACTTGTTCTTCACAGTAACATCATTAAGAGATCTATAATCCACACACATTCGTTGTGATCCATCCTTCTTTTGTACAAACAGAACCGGTGCTCCCCAAGGTGAGGAACTCGGACGAATGTACCCAGCCTCTTGTAACTCGGTTAACTGCTTCTTAAGTTCCTTTAACTCTTCTACAGACATCCTATATGGCCATTTAGAAATAGGGGCAGTTCCAGGTAAGAGATCAATAATAAACTCAACTTCTCTATCAGGTGGCATCCCTGGTAACTCTTCTGGAAAGACATCCGGAAAATCTCTAACCACACGGATGTCGTCACCAACAAACTCCTCAGGTATAAAGAACATTGCACGTTTGGATGAGGTGGTTACTGCAATATTAACTTGAAATATTTCTCCTTTAGTGGTAGTGAGTTCTACGGTACCTCTACCACATGCTATAATGGCCTTTGCCTTTCTTAACCATGACATACCAAGGATCAGATCTATACTGCTTTCCTCTAATATTATAGCAGTAGCTCCAAATTCTCTCCCCATAATTGTTAATGTCAATCTACGTGTCATTTGATTCGCCTCAATAGGCCCTTTAGGTGTAATTACTATCATTGGTTTTCTCATATTTAGCAGTGATATTTCATTTGTGTTGGCATATCTAGCAGACACAAACGAATGTGTAGCACCAGAATCAAATAAGATGGTTGCAGGAATTGCATTAACATAAAACATACCAAGTACGATGTCAGCACCATCCGGAGTAGCATCAACGCTGACTTGATTAACCTTGGCAATAGAATATCCCTTGCCAGATCCTGGAGTTTGTTGCCTATTCTGAACTGGAGTAGTAGCAATCCTCTGTGGGCAGATATTTGCATAATGACCAGTCTTCCCACACTTGAAATAAGTAGTGCCTGGACTCTGTCCTGAAAACTTCGTCGGGGTGCCAGTAGGGGTAGCCTGTCGAGGAGGTGGAGTCCTCAGTGGTGATTGCTGAACTGGGCGCTGGCCTCCACCAGTGCGAACGGGTGTACCCTAGGGTAAACTGTAGCGAGGACGAACACTGCTGCTTCCTTGTCCCTGAGATATAGCCTTTCTCTTCAAATCTCCCAGCTGAATACGCTTGTGTTCAATAGCTAGAGCCTTATCAAGAAGCCTCTGAAATGATGGGAACGTATGTGCCACTAGAGCATATTGCAGTGGTCTATTAAGTCCTTCAATGAAATGCTCTTGCTTCCTCTCATCCTCAGCAACTTCATCAGGGGCATATCTGGATAACTGAATGAACTTGTCGCGGTACTCACTAACTGACATACTTCCTTGCTTCAGCGATAGAAATTCCTTCTTCTTAATCTTTATTAATCCAGCAGGTATATGATAATCCCGGAATTGTGTACTGAACTCTGCCCAAGTAATAGTATCAGCAGCATCGTGGGCAGCAGTATATGAATCCCACCAATCAGCAACAGGACCTGTCAGACGTCCAGAAGCATATAAAACCTTCTCCCGGTCAGTGCACTGTGCAATATTCAACATCTTTTCCACAGATTTCAGCCAATCATCTGCATCCAGTGGGTCAGGAGAGCTTGCAAATGTAGGTGTCTTATGACTCATGAACTCCCTATGCTTATATCGGGGTGGAACTGGTGGTGGTGATGGAGGCAATGGTACTTGTTGTTGTTGCTGCTGCTGGTGTTGTTGTTGTTGTTGTTGCATTTGCTGTTGCACCTGCTGTTACGCCCTCCTTTCCTGGCGTATCTCCTCTCGTTCCTGGCGCAATTCCTGGCGTATCTCTTCTCTTTCCTGGCGCATCTCCTGGCGTTCTTACTGCATCTGAGCACACATATCCGCCATAGTGTCCGCCATTTGCTGCATCATCCTCATCTGAGCAGCAATCAGTGGGTCAACTCCGCCTGGTGGAGGATTAGGAGGATTCATCTCTGCTGGCTGTGGATGGGGTTGTCTATATATCCTCCGAGTGTGTCGATTAGGAGGCAAATCAATTCTACCACCCCGCCTGGTATTGACCATCTGAGTTAGATACATATGGTAAGAGAATAGCAGACAAGGCAGGTATTTACAAATCAGGTTACTTTGAGGGATTTATTAGCTAAGAAGATTAATATTTCACCTACTAAAGCTAATTCAATACCTTATGTTGGTACATGCTAAGATGTCCATCTGTAATAATTCAATCAATCAAAGAAGCAAATCAGGCATTTAGCATCAGCACAATCAACCAATCATTTTTAAATAAAGAAAATAGCTTTAAATTTTGTCTTAGGTTTCCTATCTCTTAAAAAGATCATAGTGGTAGGATTCCAAGGTGTGAAATCCATCTTGTCTTAGAATAGAGGAGGTAAGAATGATCAGAGTAGAACAGTAGAAGGTGAGACAGGATCAAGATAAGTGTAGAATGAGTCAGAGTAAGGTAAGTAGGAAAGGGTCTGTCCATTTCTATCTAGGTTTCGTCCTACAGTCAACATTTTCTCTGATACCACTTCTGTCACACCCGGCTTTAAGAAACAAAGCCAGGTGTATCTCATACATGTGCCAAGAAGACAACATATATAATAACAGAGTGTATAGAGATAAATGTCACAAAACATCAGAGTATTATTACATAGCGGAAGACTAATTACAAAATAAAAGAATAAATATAAAACGAACTAAGGATCGTCGGCGCCAATGTCAACTGAGAAACGCCACCTAGATCAGATCAAACTCCTCGCCTTGTGGCTCCTCCTGAACCACCTGTTCTTCTCTTGTGGGGGGGTGTGAGACAACAAGGGTGAGCTCACACATGATCATAGCTCAACAAGTTGTGGGGAACCAGTGGACATGAACTCACAAATGTGGGAGTTCATGTGATGTGTAAGGCTAATCAATGACAGGGGTTACAGCTGAGCATTGCTTTTAAGTAGTTGGTCAAAATTTTATTAGCAGTTACTAAGTGTAAGTAAATACCAAACCTTAAATAAAGTAATTGAACAAAATTAATAATAAACCCATGCAATGCAAATGACAAAATTGAATTTAAGTTCCATAATTTAATCATCAGAGAGTCCTGAGCTGCTCATGACTGTGAGCTCGGCTAGTATACCAGTTTTACACTCTGCAGAGGTTGTACCCTTTACCCACAAGTCATGTTACCCATCTGCCAAGGGATCGCGACTCCCATACACCTCTACCTAGGAAGCGAGGCAGGGCAACACTACTAGGCCTTTACAATGTTCCACTAGCTTCCGAAAACCCGCTACAGTTTATGGGAAGAGCACTTGCAAGAATCCTCCGTCTGACCGCCATCGCAGCTAAATCAACCCGAGAACCTCCTTGCATGCAACTCCCCTACTTCCCTTGCCCCTTTCGGGTAAGGTAGTCTTCCACTAGCTTTCCTAATTAGTCAGCCAAGGGCGTCCCATTAAACCCTTGTGGTGTCACGTGTTTCTCAAGTTAAGCTCTATGTTCCAATTAACATTAATAATCTTGACATGAACATAAATAGAATAACAAAAAGAATTGGAACATAGATGTAATAAATGATTATCCCAAAACCATGTAAAGCAATAGCAAACTACCCAAGTGATTCAGGGGTAAACAAGGTAATGAGATAAACAATCTAGGGTGACCTATCGGGTCCCATCAAAATTAACCTATGCATGAGTAAATGATATTAAAGAACATTATTGGGTAAAAAGTGGTCAAGGGCACAACTTGCCTTCAATGAGCTCCTGCTCAGCTACTTCTATCTGGTGCTCACCAGGATCCTCAGTCATGTGTTCTTCTACTCGCCACAATACAAACAAGCACACTATATAGAGAAAATTAACATCACACCAAACATGTAAACAAAATACACAGTAATAATCTACACATTAAAATAAAATCCTAGGAACAGGAATCATAATTTTTTGGAGCTATAGATTTTAAGTTATGAATTTTCAAAGGTTTTATGTGCTTTAAATAGGAATAGGTGAGGAATTAATTTTCTTACTGTTTTCATGTCAAAACTGAGACTCTAGGTGATAGGGAATAATATTAAAAAATTTCAAAAAGTGGAATGGAGTAATTTGGAGATCATATGAATTTTCTATGAATTATCAAAGTTCTAGCATATATTTTCACATTAAAAATCCTTTTATAATTCAATTTCTCGGGTTTTATAATACTCTCGACTAGGCCTCATTTACTAGAAAGGCCAGGGACCCCGGCGCATAATTTTCTAAGACTCAGAATACTATGCAGTGGACGGCGGGTTTATTCCAAGAAATTACAGGGGCTCTTAAGTAAGATCAACGCAGCGAAGGGGTATGGAACGCCTGGGACCGTCCGATCTAAGGTGAACGATCCAGATTAAATCTCGAGCCCCACCAAACGGAATGTAGCGCGGACCCTTGGATTAGGATCCCACGGTGTGGATGTTTATGTGCCCAGATCTAATCGCAACCAATGGATCTCAGGCCTACGGTTTTGATTTAGTATCGCGAGTGTGTGATGGTTGCTTTGATCTGCACCATCAATCCACAGATCAACGATCTAGGGTAGCTTCTAATTCTAGCCGCACAGTCAAGATCCGATGGCCAGGATCCCATCGTCCCCAACGCACTGACCGTGCGCGGCACCGCCGCCCAGCTAATCCACTGTTGTGAGCACGACGGCGAACTACGGATCAGCGATTTGGCGAGCTATCCCGAACGCGGTGATGAGCAATCGGTAGTGGAGATTACAGCGAACTCAATGGGGGCAATCTTACCGGTGGTTGATCGGTGTAGAGAGCCGACGACGGGGTTTGGCGGTGGTAGCGGCCTCCGTCGAGCAATTACGGAGGTCTAGGGGCCCTTCTTGTCCAGCGATGCGATGAGCGGCTTCAGTGGTGTCAGGCGAAACTCCCTGCACACCAATTCGGTCACGGGTGGCGCGGTGGTCTGGGAACGAGTACGACGGCTACTTTCTTTCGCAATGGCGCACGGTGGCAATGGGGAAAAGGGAGAAGAAAGGAGGGGGTCGGTCCGCAGATATAGAAGGTGAGGTCTAGCCAGATCACGACGCGCAGAGTTCGGTCAGGTCATGGGCCAGCGCAGATTGTGGCATGCGCTGTTGCGGCGGCTTAGCTCCGAACTCGGCGGAGGTAGGCGACGACGCGCGGGTTCCGCGCGGCAGAGATCGCGCTCGAGGTGGTCAACAGTTCTCGCGTGAAGATGGGTGAGAGAAGGCGGACGCGCCCGAGGTCTTTGTACCTAGGTTGAGGGGGCAAATCTCGACCTAATCCTCCGGTCAACGCGGCGGCTGTTACAACGGCGTGCGCGATTCATCGGGGAAGAAAACTCTGACTCGCCGGGCCCGCAAGACAATGAAGGTGGAGTTCGTGCACGTAATCACAAACGCCGACAGGGATGGCCCACCCGCCAGTGGAACGGAAACCATGCGCGCTGAGACTGGCCGGCCCGTGGGTCCGTCACCGTAGAGAAATGTCCACGGAGCGGCTCGAGCAGCAGACCTGCGCGGCTGAGAGGCGGGTCCCACACGTCGGCGCCGTGCTCCCGAGCTGGGCCGCGCGCAGGCAATTGTTTCATGGGCCAGATACGTGGAAGGGGGCCCAATACGCCATTTCTCTCTTTTATTTTCCTTTCCCTTTTCTTTATTTATATTTTCCCTTTTCATTTGAGTCCAAATTTCAAACTCAAATTCTTTGGTAAGTTCTCCTCACATTTAAAGTATAATTTGAACATGATAGTCTTGCTTTTATTTATAATATTTATTTTGTATATATTTTCCTTTTTAGTAATTCTTTTCTTCCCCCTCCACATTTCTTTGGTGTTTTGTTTTCCAAAATAGAATTTGGATTCCATGTGGTTATCAATATATTAATAATTCTTTTATTTTATTGGCCATAAATGCACAATCAAGTAAAAACTCAGCATGATGCATGATTTATTTAGGCATTATCGGTTTTTAATCCCCTTTTTATAGTGTTTATTCACATGTGATAGTAACTAGAGGTGGTACACGCATATAGATAAAGGAACTATTCTATTCTCATATGAGTTACAAATCTGGGTATTACACCGTTGACAAAATTTGAATTTTGAATTTGACAAATTTAGATGTATTTTTTGAGAGCTGAAATTAATTCAAATAAAAAAGTTGTCAACTACAAAGTTTCGTAACTTTTATAGATCTACAACTTTGATGTTTGTGGTTTTTTCATACGAGGTCATTTGAAAACTCAAAAAATTCAGACTAAAATGATGTTTAGTAGCAGTCTCTTAAAAAACCGTCGGTAGAAATCGATTTCTACAGGTGGTTTCTTAAGAAAAAACTAGAAGTTATGGATTTCTATTGACGGTTTTCTTAAGTAACTGCCTGTAGAAATATGATTTCTACATGGGGTTTTATTAAGAAATTAAACCGCTACAAAAAATATCACTAGGGTTTGATAATCGAAACCGTCTGTAGAAATTAAACCCCAACACAGGCTTAGAGCTTTTTTTTAATGGTGAAATTCCAAAGAGTTAATATAATTATTAATAAGTTTACGATACTACGGGTGTCCATTATATTTATTAAAAATAAACAAGGAAAACTATATATAGTTTAATATAAATATATTTTTTTATCATATGTACTAACGATTAACTGATACTTATATCTCTTGGTTAAAATTTTAGCCCGTGCGTGGCCCCGAGTTGATAGATTAGTGTCTCACTGTCTAATCGTCAATTATAAAAGGCATCAGCAAAGCTCCTTCGTCAAGCTGGAAACGGATTCTTTTTGGATCCTTCAGGCCATATCGATCAGGTCGTAATGTCATCCAATTAGCTAGTTGAGGTCAGGGTGCGAGTGACACGGGCTCCTCGACGATTTATACAGCTTGGTGCATGAAATGAAACCCATATGAGACCCACACAAACTGTTGTATGGAGGGCGTGAATTATTATCTCTCTAAGTCTCTATATATAGTAAATCATATGGTAGTACCTAGTACAATTCTTGTGTGATAATGTCCTCTCCTCCACTCCATAAATAAAGGACGGAGCATGCAGTTAAAGGAGAGCACGGCACTACGATTCAGCTTCAACATGCGATGGCAAAAAGAGGGACGGTGTTCTCCAAGGTAGACAATTGCTCTGTGGCTGTACTATGTAGGATTGGAAGCCATCAGGAGGGATCTTTACAATCTGCAGCTGGCCATTCGAGTTATCTCATGGTAGATGTAGACTTTGAAGTCCGTATGATCTTCTTAGCACGGATGGATGATTTCTAACAACTTCTTTTTGGACAATGAAATCAAACATCCGTCCACACAAACGCTGCCAAATGGAGGTCCAGTATGTCTTCAGTGTATAACCTAGTTGTTATGTCTGCAGTATATAACCTAGCTGTGATCTTGCTCGATTTGTATCCCTTCTACCTCCGTCTTGCTCTCTAGCATGTAATTCATTGTAATTTCTTCTTCGCCATGACAGATGATTAATGAATTTTCAGGTGAGGACCCTCTCCCCCCATAACCAGCTCAAAAAAAAAAACATTTGGCTTCATCCCCTAATTGTAAACCAATCAGAACAGATTTATTACAAAGTTTAATTAATACACAAAAATGACCCATAGTTTAGAGACACAATTAATTAATAGCAAACCTAAAAAAGGGTTCCAAAGGAAGTCATCAGACACTACCAAAGCCTATAAAACACCCAACAAACTCTTTGCCGAGTGTGACTCTCGGCAAAGAAGTCTCGGCGAACTGTATATCAGCAATGAATTCTTTGTCGAGTGCCACCTGGTACTTGGCAAAGAAAAGTCGCAGTCCCGATGCCAAGTGACGGCGATGGAGCCTTTACCGAGTGTCCTCCCTGACACTCGTCAAAGGCTCCCTCTTTACCGAGTATCTGCTGGACTAGCGTTCGACAAAGAAGGCCCCACATATGCCCCTTTGCCAGTCCCTTTCCTGAGTGCATTAGGAGGCACTCGGCAAAGGTTGCTTCTTTACCGAGTGTCTCGACCACAACACTCGACAAAGAAGCTTTACCGGTTCCTAGGTGTGCCTTCTTTGCCGAGTTCTATGGTCATGACACTCGGTAAAGTACCTCTTTGCCCAGTGTTACACTCGGCAAAGTAACCAGAATACCCCTTTTTATTTGTTTTTGCTATTCCATCCAAACAAACAAAACATATATCACATATATATAAAGATTTCATAGATTCATCACATACATCAAACACATGACATAGCTCACAAAGATCACATGTTTCATCACAAAGTCACAAGTATCACAAAGTAGTTCACAACGCTAACAAGTACTCACATAAATGACTCCACAAACATTCAATATATGCCATAAACATGTCTCACAACTAAGTTTAGAAGAACATCAGCAAGGTGGGTGGCTGGATTGATTCGGCGATGGGCTGGGGGATCCATGAGGGTTGTTTGATGCCATAGATTGTCCCTTCACAGAGAAGAGATTGCATTTGTGAGACCAGATGAATATATATCATACAGGACTAGAATTTTGATACTTATAGGAGTATGGAACTGAGCAGGGTTAGCTAGAGGGAACAACGGAGGTGGTGGAGCAAAACCCTGCGCGGCGCCAAGGCTCTGCATGTACTGGAACATCTCCGCCATTCTCTACTGATCCCCCAAGCGAGTCTCCCGCTCCGCCCTCATCCTCACCTCCATCTCCATCCATTCCCTCCTCTCTTCTTCTAGCTAGGCCTTTAATATTTCAACCCAATGTTATAATAATGCAAAGAGAAGGTATACAACTCAATGAATGATGGGTTACAGAAGCACTAACCTAGAATTCCTGGATGCGATGCTATGAGGTGTCCTACCGAGGTCGTATGGCTGGGTCGCGCTCGTGCTCCTTGCTCGCACCTGAGACAGGGTGGGAGTGGAGGACGAGTCAATTGCCCATTGGTAATCTAGTACTACCCATGCCTCTTGCCTCCTCCGACCCTGATGAGGACATCTCCGTCGATGTCCACGGTCCTCGGATCGTAATCTAGCCCATGAACCTGATGTGCTATGACACTGTACTCACTGAGGCGGCTGTAGATGGCGTGGTTGCTATACGCCTCGGGCCCATCCTCCAGAATGTAGGGGACGTCGGACGTCGCCTTACCCTTGTGCGCCATTGCATACGGTGAGAAGATGGAGCAAGGTTGGCCACCATGTGATGTCGACTATGAGAAACCAATGAGATGGTTAGAAATCTTGCCTAATCGAAAGTTGGACTAAATTAGAGAGAGCGCGTACCCATGCTTATACGTATTTGGTGGTGGGAGGGACCTTGCATCATCAAACGTCGTTCCTGGCTAGCATTGTGCGCCTCGCCCCATGTCACACCCGGTTTTAGGGGCAAAACCGAATGCATAGCATATGTGTGCCATGATCCATTTTCCACACATATATTGACGTCACAAGTGTAATATATCAAAAGACAATGCAATAAAGGCGCAAAAGGGAGTATAATAACTTTATTACATCATCCGAACTTAAGAGTCTTAAACAATATCATAATCAAAGTACAACAGAAGTAACACGGGCGATCTCCCACTAGAAGATGACTGGAGCGTCGCTAGACTCAGTACTTGTCATCTCCATCGTCAAAGTCTTCCTCATGAACTTCTGATAAAAAATTTAGCAAGGGGTGAGCTCACTTACAGTGGGTCTCAACAAATGGGAGGAATTATGTAAAGTTAACAAGGTAGGCTATGGTTAAGCGGTAAGCTTTTTAGTTGGTGAGTATTTTATTAACAACATCTTATTTACTAAATATAAGTGTATCCCAAAACCCAATTAATCATCAACGTAATAATTATATCTCAAAAGCACTTAAGTGAAACCACTTAACCATTTTAAACTAAGGAATCACGGTTTAGTCTCCATCTTTAAGTTCAATTATCATGTGAGGATTCAGGCTGCTCTTAACCGTGAGCAGGGCTGACATATTAGTTTTACAATCTGTAGAGGTTTGTCCAACTTTACCCACAAGCCGTGTATCCCCTTTAGCCTAGGTTGTACGGACCCGTAAACACTTTCGAGGTGAATGGCTAGGGATCCACTATGAGGCTTTCACAAAATATCCTTAGTACAAAGCCACCCACTAAGGTTTCCACGTCAGTATTGGTGACCCTTTGGGTGAGGCATCTTAGCCAAGACTACCACCCCATGTTAACGTGAGCTGCCACTAAACCACTGCCGCCCCTCTTGCGCATCTTTCAAGTAATGTTGCTAAGTACTAAGTCTATAAAGCTATTTACCAAAACTGGAGCCATGATGGCACTCTTGGTTGCATTGTTTTTCTGGGTGGTCACTCCATGTTTCATTTAATACAACATGATCTTGTTTAATCATTAGATTAACATCAATAATATAAATTTCATCTCTGGAACAAAAATATCTTAAAAAGAGTGACGTTATAATGACAAAGTTGAGCAATAGCATAGTTACTAGGCCTTACCTAGTGCTTCAGTCACTCGGTAAAGCAACTGTGTCCGGTAGTGTAAAATATTTAGATCGTACCAACTGTGGTGTATACATAGACCATGACAACATGCGATGTTGTTAAAAAAAATTCTATATTTTGAATTACAAAATCTAAGAGGTAAAATTACTATTTCTGACTTGAAAAAATTTCACATAAAAACCTTACGAACTTGAAAAAAGTTACACATCATTTGACAACTACAGTTTTAATGTAAAGTTTATCTTGATTCAACGTCATATGATGAAACTATGAGTTTTTAAGGCAACTAGGTGACACGGGTTCTTGTACCCTGGCCAACGGAGTAGCTAGGATTTGGGTGGTCCAACTCAAAACAATTTCTTTGTTAACAATTCAAGTGTATCATGTGGACATACATGCCTAGAATCACCGTAACATTATACAATAATGATGTTGCTAGCATCTTAAAAATGAGCAATGGACTCTAAAACTTGCATAAAATAGCTTGCTACAAAATAGATATTATTATATACTGTACATACATTGGTACATCATATTAGGGTAGTCCCGAGCCAACACACACGGACCAGTTCCTAGCTATGCTCCTAACAGTCGTGATTTATGATGTGTTTGGTTTAAGGTCAAAGTAGGATGAGGTGAAGGCGACATCGTCCCTTCGATTTTTTTGATCACGTCACCGCCAAAAATTACTCCGGTGTTTACCTCGCCCTCACGTGACTCTCATCTAAATACTATAAAAACTGTGACCGCCTTCTTTCATCCCTCCTTATACATCCAACCAAATACACCATTAAATGCCACCCCATCTTTAAATAAAGGGAAGAGCCTCCGAAAATCCTTTTTTCAGTTTCATAACATTGTTGGGGGGTGTTAGTTGGCAGGGAAATTGGATTAGGGACTTATGCATGCGTGTGCTTTATCTGTCGTTTGGTCGACAGCAAGCTCAAAAACAAAAGTAATCCCAGCCAGAACTTTCTGAACGAAAAATCTAAACAATAATTCAGCTGAATTTGAAGAAAAATTCTTCGCCAACGAATTTCAGCAAGCTGGTTTGTCAGAAAAGTCACTATCGGTACTGTCCATTTTCATGAGTTACACCACCATGCTCCAATCCAATAAGCAACAAGTGCAGGGAAACACATTTGCTCATAAGCAACAAGTGCAGGGAAACACATGGGATATAGTGTTCGATAAATAACTTCTATGGTCCATAAAAAAATTAAAAGAAGTATATATGTTTGGCTGAGAGAGATGACGATCGATGATTCAAGAAGTCCGAGCATGGGAGACATCAGGACCTCCAGCTCTACAATGTTCACATCAGTCTTGCACTGCGTTGCCACCTTGCTGGCCTGATGTGGCAGTTTCGGCTATTGAAAATCCGTGTAATCCGGCTGGACCTCAAATCAGTGAGTGGGTTTAGTTGAGCCACTAAAAACCGTATTTAAATAGCACTGTGAAAACCAAACCTACGTTGTAACGGTGGGCAGGGTCTGGCTGCCAATCCAACCCCACATAACTTGTAATCCCTTCTCCTTTGGGCTGTAAAAGGGTGAAGGTAACCCCTTCATTGGGGAATTGGTTCTCCGCGCACATAGCACTTAGCTATTTTTTTTGTTTCCACGCGAGATAACGAAGCGACCTAGATGACATAGGGTATTACACTCCAGCCGCCGAAACCTCTCTAAATCTGGTGTCCCTCACTCTATCACGCTACGCCCTCTTGTTAACCCAGAGTTCTCTGAGTCCCTATAGAGGTCCTGAACACAGGGTGATCGTTTAAACCCTTGCCAAACCTAAAAGGGATGCTCATTGTACCCCCAACTAAGAACTGATTGTCATTATTGAAATCTTTTTGGCCCTTTAAAATTACTTTAGGGCTTATTTGGTGGCATGAGGTTTTGGAGGGGATTGAGAGACATATATAAGTATTTTTATCAGTTATACGCACTAAAGAATAACTTATACTCTTAGTTATAATTTTAGCCTGTGTGAGGCCCCGAGTTGATAGATTAGTGTCTCTAGTCCACTATAAAAGGCATCATGTCAAGCTGGAAAATGATTTTTGGATCCTTCAGGGCAGTATCTGGCGGTTATGCCATCTAATTAGCTAGATGAGATCAGGGTGCGACTGGCACTTGGTTCCCTGACGATCTCCACAACTTGGTGCATGAAATGAAACCTAGATCCAGGAGGGGGAGGAGGGGCAAAGGCAGGGTCGTACATGCATGGCTTAAAACCATCAATGTCACAAGTTACGATGGCAAAATATATATGCTATGTTACGTGACACACATGACTGTGGACTCACCCATTAATTCGAGATAGTAGGTTGATGCGTATCTTTGCTAGTACCTACAATTCTTGTGTGATAATGCCCTCTCTTTCACCCTATTAATAAACAACGGAGCATGCAGTTAAAGGAGCACGACACTACACTGCAACATGCGAGAGATGACAGTTGCATTTTGGCAAAAGTAGAGACGAGGTGTGTTCGCCAAGGCAAGCAATTTGCTCCATATGTGGGCATATGGTAGGCTTCGAAGGCATCGGGAGGGATCTTTCTGCATCTGACCATTCGCCGTTACTCACTGTATAGATGTAGGCTTCCAGTGTAATTGGATCCTGTTAGCATGAATGATTCTTAACCATATCTTTTTTTAGACAATGAAATCAAACGTTATTTATGGTTTCACCCACAACAAAGCATCACAAGAAATGAGCAACACACATTGAGCTTCTCATACATTTAAATTATCTTAAATCGTATATTATAGCTTCGTCTTTTCAAAAGACTCTAACTATAGTCTTATGTTACAACCCTTGTTACAACATCATGCTTCAAGCCTTGGCAGCTGCTTCATCATCATCATCATCATCATCATCATCATCATCATCATCATGCAAAAGCATAAGTATATTAGTACACAAATGGGAATAAGGTAAAAAAATTATGAAAAAAACCCTTAAAATATATACCTCATCCAAAAGCTCCCTAGCTTCGGCACCAACAATTTCTCTACCACCCTTCGTTCAAATTTGTGTGATAAATCTGTTGGCCACGCTTCTGTCTTCAGTAGATGGTGTTGCTATGTCATACAGAGAACTATCAAAGTTTGGCTTGTTAACAGCCTTCAGATGTGAACATCCAGCTTTCTCCAGGATTGAAATCGTGCCACGTGATGCAACCATCACGCAAAATCACCGCGTCCATTAATCACTTCATCAAAAGCATCTATTTCTCCTTCTACCCATTTTAGGGCACTGCGCAAGTCGTTAGGGGCATAGTTTGTTTCTTCAGATACCGCATCCACAGAATGAAACACCTCACATAGGCGGTTGGAGCATCAAGAGAAAATTCTAAAACAATTGTCCCGGAGATCTTTTAGAGTCTATACCAGCTTTGAATTTTTCTGATCCTTCGTCTTAATTTCTGCCCTTAGATTTTCAACTTCAAGTCGAAGCTAGTTGACTTTGTAGTCATCATCTATTTTATTCTTATTCAACTCACTGGTAAGACATCGAATGTCTTCATCCTGGTTTTCAATTTTCTATCTTTGTTGTTTTTTCTGACTCTACATCATCATTAGTCATTCAAGGTTTGGCTAAGCTTGTCTTCAGCGATTCGATTATGACATCTTTCTCTTTATTGCTTTGCTTAATCTCTTCATTTTCAGATTCCAAATTAGAAATAATAAACTTAGTCTTTTGATCTTTTGAATCTTGTTGAAGCTTAAATGCCTTGCTTAACAAAAAACTCTTCATTCTCACAAAAATGAAAATTTTTAACACCCTATCCTTGTTATTCGAAGTCAAGAAATACACCACACAAACCAAGCTTTACCTTAAAGTTTGTGTAGGCTAGGCTCCGTGCAATATGTTGTTTTCTCAAGCCGCTTAGTTCATGTTTTAGCTTTGGGAAACCAATACTTTTTGTCAATGTATTAGTAATCCGAGCCCCTTCCCGACTAGGAACGCACTCCAACACATCTTTGTCAACTCTGCCAAAGATAACAGCTTCAGCTTTATATCCACCCGCCAAAGCAAACTCTCTAAGATCAGAGATCTCCTCAGCGCTCAACTCGGCTTCTGGAAAGCTATCATAGACAAATCATCCCGAGGACCTTCGTATACTTGCACAACTTCTCCCTGCTTGCGCTTTCCGGGTAAGATTCTCACAAACTAATTTCCCTAATTAATTAGCCAAGACCAAACCATAATAGTCTTATGGTAGCACTGTTTTCCCAAGTGGTTCTCCATGTTTCAATTAAACAAAATTCTCTTATCATGCATAATAAATGAACCATTAATTAATAATAGTGACCAAATTTTCATGTTTAAAGTCTACCCAATAAGCAATAATCTAGATATAAACAAGGTATAGAGAAAAATATATCTAGGTAACCTATTAGATTCCCATCAATTTAAACTAGTGCATGCATGGGTGAGAACATAACAGTAAATATCATTGGGTCACAAATAGACATGATCAAGGGCACACTTGCCTTTTTGGTGCAACTTTAACTGCTCAGATGCTTCCTATGTTGGGCTTTTTGGTTCCGTAACCTCGCTCTTCTATCGCAACAAAAATACAAAACAGGAAACCAATAAATAAATATAACATTACCAAACAAGAAAAATAGTTGTGTAAAATAAATCTGTGCCGTGAAGAATTCACAGGTTCAAGAACCACTAAAATCAGAGCCATAACGCAAAAGTTATAACGAAATAAGTTTTAGTGTAAAGCCTAAAATTTGTATCAGAGAAAAATAATAAAATAAATATATTTTATTTAATTAATGGAATCAAAATTTGTCAAGTAACAAATAAATAAAGGTGCACCTCATGCTGGTATTTTTGGTTTGTGATATTTGAATTGTTGAAATCTGGAAATCAGGATTTATTTGAATTTCAAATTCAAAGGAATGAGGAATAGGAAAACAAACCAGGAATTATAAATAAAAAGAAAAAAAGAGATGGACATTAACCTACGCTTGGGCCGGATTGAACTTGGCCGGCCCAACTCACTAGCTTTCCCTCCCTGTTGAGCCCGCGCGTGGCCGACTGCTCTCTACCATGTGGGCCAGCTGTGCCAGCCTCACACACGTCACTGCCGCGCGAGACCCACGCGTCATCACCCACCTCCGCTAGAATCAGATCCGCGCCGCCATACCAGCTTCCTCCGCATGCACAGGGAGTCTGTCCCCTGACTCCAACCTCTTGAGTCCGCGTCGGCTGCAATATTACACCTGCGCCGACCCTCAGTTCCATCCACGCCCTAGTAAAAGCATCCAGAGAGCTCGCCACCGGTGGGAAGCGCCGCCAGGAGGAACTGTCGACGTGCCGTGCCCAGATCCTCGAATTCGTCCACACTAGTCGTTGGGTGTCGCCGTGGTGCTTCGCATGGACACGCCAAAAAGGTTTGGGACATCTTCGGGCGAGATCTGCAACCATGGTGCCGGGAATTTCTCATGGGCGGCGCTGTGTCCACCACCACCCTCGATGAGAATCCCCCTCCATGCTTCGCTTGGGCTTCTACGATGTGTAGGGTAGTTCAGATTCAAGTTTTACACATAAATGCATGAGACCCTAGGTCGCTGGCCATGGCCACCACTATGCAAATCCCGCGACGCCGTCGTGCCCTGCGGTGGTTAGCCTGGAAACCACGTCAGCCGTTGATCTCCCGTGGGACGCTCCAGATTAGGAAATAGTGTACCCCCTCGTGGAGCTCCCAAGAACCGTCGGATGGCAGCTGATCAGATAGGATTAGATGTTGGGTACTGTTTCATCTGTTGGGATTGTGACCGTGGATCCACGGGCGGATGGGCCCGATGTGATCTAGTTGTAATTAAAGCTGAACCATAGATCCCAATCCTGCGGTCGTCATCACGCGTTGGTTTATGGGGCTCAGATTTAATCCGAACCACTCTCTTTTGATCAGACAACCGAGAGCTAGTCGTACCCCTTCGACTAGGAAGTTTTACTAAAGTGACCCTGATGAATTAGCTAATCAACCTGCCATCCTCAACCGTTAGGAAATAGTTCAAACTAGGTCCTGAAATTTGCTAACTAGACCTTGAACTTATTTAAAATAGTGACCGCAGTCCATTCACATCTTTTTATTGATAAAACTAATTCTAAAATGATTTTTAATACAAAAATAATTCCAGAATCTTGTTTAATTCATAACTAATTCATTTTAACTCCGTTTTGATCCATTCCAGTTGCATTACTCTCATATTAATATTGTTTATCATCTGATAACTTTATTTTATTATGAAACATAGATTAAAATTATACACTTAAATTATTTAATATCTAACACTTAATCCTTTGGAAAATCATTCTTGTTAACTGTATCTCTGAATTTAGTGGTTCTCAAACCTAGGATCTCGTTACGATACGTAGAATATTGTCATGCATTATGTTCTGATGTTTGGGGTCGTACGGGGGGGGGGGGGGCGAACAGGGGAGCGCTGGGGCTGAGCGGGGGACGCCGCCGGGGCTGAGCAGGGGGCGCGCCAGGGGAGAAGGGGCCGCCGTGCGGGGAAGAAGGAAGGGGAGGGAGAGGGGGAGGGATAGAGAGAGAGGGGAGAGGGAGGGCTCACCTCGGGGATCCAAATCCGGCGATAACCGTCACCAAATCACCTAGGGCACAACGGGGAAGAGAGAGGTGGAAGAGAGGGAGTTGCTGTGCGGGAAAATTGAATGAGGGAAAGAGAGAGGGGCGCATGGGGAGAGGCAGGGGCGCCATGGGCGCGCGGCCAGGGCCGGGCCAGGCCAGGCTAGGTCGCGTCACGGGTCGAAATCCCACGACACGCACAACCACTGATCAGAATTCAATCGCAAATCGAAATCCGAAACGAGATGAGGTGAACACGCGATTAAACACGACATCAGGCGAAAGAAATATGCTTCAGCATGATGCAACACCCATGACAACTTAGGTTTTTGTTTACACGCAATACGGACACCAGTCGCTATACTGCTTTGAAACTGGGAAGAAGGAGCGAAACAGGAAGAGAAAAGAGAGTAACGCCTGAATTTGGTGAGTATTAAAGAAGAAAAATTCTACCCCCAAATTTAGGGTGTTACAATGTCCTTATAACTATATATTTAAGCTATCAGATATATTGATGGTAGTGTTGTCATATCCTCCTGCTATCTTGATGAACAAGTTATGAAGACTTATTATGATAACTTGCTCAGATCGTCATCCATGCACGCACACTATTTGTCCGTAGCTACTCTTGGGGGCCTGCCTTGCCGAAGGTCCTCAAAACACATGTACTTCAATATAAAAAAGTGTGTTTCAGCTAAATAACAAAGGCTAGACGAAGCTGGCAGCTTTGATATGAAGAAAAGCTTCATCCAAAAAACGTGCCGAAGCTATCAGCATACGGTATGGAGAAAGGCTTCGAGCACAAGCTAACAAAGGAAAAGAAGTTCAAGACTTGCACAACAAGAAAGAAAGGGAAAAGACAGCCATATCCCTACATCATTTGTAAACAATAAGTGTAAAGCATTAGGGGGCCACGATTGTAATTTTGTACAAAAGGCGGTTCATCTTCTCTATAAATAGATTGAAGAGCCACCTACTTGAAGATCCTTGAATTCAGATCCATTGTCGCTTCTGATCTTCTTCACTTTGAGCTCAAACTCATTTTGAGCTCTCCTTAGGAAGCACTTTAGAGTACCTTAGGTTTCTGATTTATCCTGCAAAAAGAATACACAAGTGAAGCGGGAAAAATCTTCAACAATTACAAGACCATACTTACTTCCCCCGATGCTAAGATAAGCAACATGCCCAAAGTGATCCATATGGAGGCGTTCTAGTGGTTTTGACGTTGTCATCACATTTTTTTCCTGGATGAGTAGTTCCCACCTACTTCCCTGCCTGACACACTGCACAAGGTCTGTCTTTCTCAAAACAGACATTGGTTAGTCCTAACACATGTTCTCCTTTTAGAAGCTTATGAAGATTCTTCATCCCAACATGTGCTAGACGACGGTGCCAGAGCCAGCCTATATTAGTCTTAGCTATTAAACATGCATCTAGATCGACATTTTCTTTATTGAAATCAACTAAATAGAGCTTGCTATCTAATACACCTTTAAAAGCTAATGAACCATCATCTCTTCTAAAAATAGAAACATCAATATTTGTAAATAAGCAGTTATAGCCCATATGACATAATTGACTTACAGAAAGTAAATTGTAACCAAGTGATTCTACTAAGAACACATTAGAAATTGAATGCTTGGTAGTGATGGCTATTTTACCAAACCTTTGACCTTGCCTTGATTCCCATCTCCAAATATGATCGTGTCATGGGAATCCTTGTTCTTGACGTAGGAGGTGAACATCTTCTTCTCCCCCGTCATGTGGTTTGTGCATCCGCTGTCAATAATCCAGCTTGTGCCCTCGGATGCATAAACCTGCAAGGTAATTTAAGCTTGTGTTTTAGGTACCCAACTCTTATTGGGTCCTACAAGGTTAGTGACATAAGACTTTGGAACCTAGATGCAAGTTTTGTCTCTCTTGCACTTAGCCCCCAAATTTGTAGCAACTACTTTATCATTTTTACACATAAGCACAAATGAAGCATCATAAGTATGATAAAGCATAGTTGGGCCATTAGATGCATTCCTAGGCGCATGGGAAGCAATATGATGAGCATGGCTTCTAGGTCTATTTCTGCCATGAGCATATGAAGAGCTAGATGATGCAAGCATGGCATGTGAATCAAAGGCAGCATCATGACGAGTAGGAAAAACAACATAATTATGATGAACAATACTAGAAGCATTCTTAACATGAGCATAAAGATAGGCATGGTTCTTTTTGTCATGTGAAGAATGAGAGCTACTAGCCATAGGAGCCTTCCCTTTCTCCTTGATGATATTAGAGGCCCTTTGGCTTGTTAAGTTCTTGGTTCCCTTTTGGAAGCCAAGTCCATCCTTAATGGAGGGATGTCTACCAATGGTGTAGGCATCCCTAGCAAATTTTATTTATCATTTTCATTCATGCAAGTCTTGAGTTGAGCATTAAGATTTGCAACATCATTATTCAACTTAAGAATAGTGGAAGCATGAGCATCATTATAAAAATCTTTAGACCTATTACAAATAGACACATGCTCCACATATGAACTAGTAATGTTCACTTTTTCTAGCTTAGCATTTAAATCAACATTTAAACTCTTAAGGCTAGACATAGATTTATTACAAGAACATAATTCAGAAGAAAGAATTTCATTTCTCCTAACCTCTAAAGCAAGAGATTTTTTGGCATTAACAAGTTTATCATGTTCTTCATAAAGAATATCTTCTTGTTTTTCTAACAATCTACCTTTCTCATTAAGGGCATCCATTAATTCATTAATTTTATCAACTTTGGATCTATCTAAACCCTTAAAGAGATCACTATATTTGTCGGGGACCATAATTAGGGGTACCCTCAAGACGCCTAATTCTCAGCTGGTAACCCCCATCAGCATAAAGCTGCAGAGGCCTGATGGGTTTGATTAAGTCAGGGATCAGTCCATACGAGCGACTCGATCACGCCTCGCCCGAGCCTAGCCTCAGGCAAGGGCAGCCGACCCTGAGGTGTTTCTGTCTCGCCCGAGGCCCCCTTTTTACGGCAGACGCATCTCCGGCTCGCTCGAGGCCTTGCCTTCGTTAAGAAGCAACCCTGACTAAATCACCGCACCGACCGACCGAGTCGCAGGGGCATTTAACGCAAAGAGTGAGACTGACAGGCAGCCAGGCCTTGCCAAAGGCGCCATAGGAAGCTCCGCCCGACCCAGGGCTCGGACTCGGGCTAAGACCCCGGAAGACGGCGAACTCCGCTCCGCCCGACCCAGGGCTCGGACTCGGGCTAAGGCCCCGGAAGACGGCGAACTCCGCTCCGCCCGACCCAGGGCTCGGACTCGGGCTAAGGCCCCGGAAGACGGCGAACTCCGCTCCGCCCGACCCAGGGCTCGGACTCGGGCTAAGACCCCGGAAGACGGCGAACTCCGCTCCGCCCGACCCAGGGCTCGGACTCGAGCTAAGGCCCCGGAAGACGGCGAACTCCGCTCCGCCCGACCCAGGGCTCGGACTCGGGCTAAGGCCCCGGAAGACGGCGAACTCCGCTCCGCCCGACCCAGGGCTCGGACTCGGGCTAAGGCCCCGGAAGACGGCGAACTCCGCTCCGCCCGACCCAGGGCCCGGACTCGGGCTAAGGCCCCGGAAGACGACGAACCCCGCTCCGCCCGACCCAGGGCTCGGACTCCGCCCTGGTCTCTACCGAACGACCTCCGCCTCGCCCGACCCAGGAGCTCGGGCTCAGCCTCGGCCATGGAAGACAGACTCGACCTCGGCCTCGGAGGAGCCTCCACGTCGCCCGACCTAGGGCACAAGTCCGCCACGTCAACAGGAAGCGCCATCATCACCCTACCCCGAGCCGACTTGGGACGCAGAGAACAAGACCGACGTCCCATCTGGCTAGCTCCGCCAGATAGGCAATGATGGCGCCACGCTAGACCATGACGACGGCGGCTCTCAGCTCCCTTACGGAAGCGGGGGGACGTCAGCAAAGAGCCCAACTATTCCAACAGCTGTCCCTCCACCAGGCTCCGTTACTCCTCCGACAGCCACGACACCACACCAGCTGGGCGCCAAGTTCTCTCCGGCTGCCACATTGGCATGTACCCAGGGCGCTAGCTCTCCCCCGCTAGACACGTAGCACTCTGTTGCATCCCCATTGTACACCTGGATCCTCTCCTTGCGCCTATAAAAGGAAGGACCAGGGCCTTCTTAGAGAAGGTTGGCCCCCGCGGGAACGAGGGCAGGGGCAGGCGCTCTCTTGGGGCCGCTCGCTCCCCTCACCCGCACGGACGCTTGTAACCCCCTACTGCAAGCGCACCCGACCTGGGCGCGGGACGAACACGAAGGCCGCGGGATCTCCGCCTCCCTCACGACCCGGCTCCGGCCACCTCGCTCTCCCCCCTTCGCGCTCGCCCACGCGCTCGACCCATCTGGGCTGGGGCACGCGGCACACTCACTCGTCGGCTTAGGGACCCCCCGGTCTCGAAACGCCGACAGTTGGCGCACCAGGTAGGGGCCTGCTGCGTGTTGACGAGCAGTTTCCCGTCAAGCTCTAGATGGGCAGTCTCCAATGACCTCTCCAACCCGGGACGGTGCTCCGTTTCGGGAGCCTCGAGTTCATGTCTTTCGACAGCGGCTACGACATGATACTCCTTCCACCGCCGCGCGGCGGCGACAATGGCGGCCGACAGCTCGCCCGCCGGCGGCGGAATCGACGACGTCTTTCCCGCGTGGGGGAAGAACAACATTCGAGCTCGCCCCAACCTCTCCCTCGCCATCGGAGGAGGAGGCGGGGCAACCAGGGCCGAGCGGGAGGCTGCGCTCCGTCGGCTGTCGAGCGAATCGACATCCCCAGTGCCCCAACGGAGGACGCGTCGGGCGTCACCCTCGCGTTTGAGGCGAAGGCGAGTGCCGTCCCCCCGCAACACGCCGACTCCGAGCAAGTGGACGACGCCAGCACGCTCACGGAGGGCCTGCAGGACGTCGCCCTCGTACCCAAGACGACGGCGCGATCAGCCCCCGATGTGACTTCGTCGCTCCTCGTCGACAAAAAGGTACTGACTGATCCCCATCCTTCGTCATTTCGACTCGACCTCAACCCGCCTAGCGACCTCGTTCTGGCGGGCGCTCACGTTGAGGCGAGTGCAACCCCTTTTGGGTTTCGTGCGCGGTCGCCTTGGGACCGATTGACGGGCGTCTCGACCTACGGGCCCTCTGGGTCCGAGGAAGATGACGACCCCAGCATCTGCTAGGATTTCTCTGGATCTGGCAACCCCAGTGCCATGCGGGACTTCATGACCGCATGCAACTACTGCCTCTACGACTGTTCCGACGGCAGCCGCAGCCTTGACGACAAGGACTGCAGCCCGAGCCGCGAATGTTTCCACGTCGAGCTAGGGGATCCCTCCGGAGGCAGCCGTCTCGGCGTGCCGGAGGATGGTGATCTCCCTAGGCCAGTGCCTCGTGCCGACATCCCGCGGGAGCTAGCTGTGGTCCCCGTTCCGGCGGGGGGTCACGACCCACAGCTCGAGCAAGTCCGCGGGGCGCAGGCCGGGCTCGACGAGGGGGCAGGAGCGCTCGAGTCGATCCGCCGGGACGTCGGGCAGGTATGGGCGGGCCAGCCCCCGGCCGGAGAAATACGTCACCTGCCCCAGGGTCTCCAGCACCGCATCGCCAACGATGCTAGGGACAGGCCGCCACCCGCATCCGGCGGAACCGGTCAGGACCTCGCAGCCGCAGCGATGCTCCTACGCGCGATGCTGGAGTCATCAACCACCGAGGGTCGGCGAATCCAGGGAGAGCTCAAGCATCTCCTAGAAGGCGCTGCGGCCCGGCGGGCCGAGAGCTCTGCCTCCCGAAGGCAGGGGTACCCCTCGGAACCTCGTGCCGCGACTTCCCGACTCATGCGGGAAGCCTCGATCTACACCGGGCGCACGCGCAACACCGCGCCTGCGGCCCCGGGCCACCTCGGCGACGAGCACCCTCATCGCGACCGTCGGGCCCGCCTCGACGAAAGGGTGCGCCGAGGCTATCACCCTAGGCGTGGGGGACGCTACGACAGCGGGGAGGATCGGAGTCCCTCGCCCGAACCACCCGGTCCGCAGGTCTTCAGCCGGGCCATTCGGCGGGCGCCGTTTCCGACCCGATTCCGACCCCCGACTACTATCACAAAGTACTCGGGGGAAACAAGACCGAAATTGTGGCTCGCGGACTACCGCCTGGCCTGTCAACTGGGTGGAACAGACGACGACAACCTCATCATCCGCAACCTCCCCCTGTTCCTCTCTGACACTGCTCGCGCTTGGTTGGAGCACCTGCCCCCGGGGCAGATTTCCAACTGGGAGGATTTGGTCCAAGCTTTCGCCGGCAACTTCCAAGGCACGTACGTGCGCCCCGGGAATTCCTGGGATCTCCGAAGCTGCCAGCAACAGCCAGGAGAGTCTCTTCGGGACTACATCCGGCGGTTCTCGAAGCAGCGCACCGAACTGCCCAACATCACCGACTCCGATGTCATCGGCGCGTTCCTTGCCGGCACCACCTGCTGTGACCTGGTGAGCAAGTTGGGTCGCAAGACCCCCACCAGGGCGAGCGAGCTGATGGACATCGCCACCAAGTTCGCCTCTGGCCAGGAGGCGGTCGAGGCCATCTTCCGAAAGGACAAGCAGCCCCAGGGCCGCCCGTCAGAGGATGCTCCCGAGGCGTCAACTCCACGCGGTGCCAAGAAGAAAGGCAGGAGGAAGTCGCAAGCGAAACGCGACGCTGCCGACGCAGACCTTGTCGCCGCCGCCGAGTACAAGAACCCTCGGAAGCCCCCCGGAGGTGCCAACCTCTTTGACAAGATGCTCAAGGAGACGTGCCCTTACCATCAGGGGCCCGTCAAGCACACCCTCGAGGAGTGCGTCATGCTTCGGCGCCACTTCCACAAGGCCGGGCCACCCGCAGAGGGTGGCAGGGCCCGCGACGACGACAAAAAGGAAGATCACCAAGCAGGAGAGTTCCCCGAGGTCCGCGACTGCTTCATGATCTGCGGAGGGCATGCGGCGAATGCCTCGGCTCGGCATCGCAAGCGAGAGCGTCGGGAGGTCTGCTCGGTGAAGGTGGCGACGCCAGTCTACCTAGACTGGTCCGACAAGCCCATCACCTTCGACCAAGATGACCACCCCGACCACATGCCGAGCCCGGGGAAGTACCCGCTCGTCGTCGATCCCATCATCGGCGACGTCAGGCTCACCAAGGTCCTGATGGATGGGGGCAGCTGCCTCAATATCATCTACGCCGAGACCTTTAGGCTCCTGCGCGTCGACCTGTCCTCCATCCGAGCAGGCGCTACGCCCTTCCACGGGATCATTCCCGGGAAGCGCGTCCAGCCCCTCGGACAGCTTGACCTTCCTGTCTGCTTCGGAACACCCTCCAACTTCCGAAGGGAGACTTTGACGTTCGCGGTGGTCGGGTTCCGAGGAACCTACCACGCAGTATTGGGAAGGCCATGCTACGCGAAGTTCATGGCCATCCCCAACTACACCTACCTGAAGCTCAAGATGCCGGGCCCCAACGGGGTCATCACCGTCGGCCCCACGTACAAACACGCGTTCGAATGCGATGTGGAGTGCGTGGAGTACGCCGAGGCCCTCGCCGAGTCCGAGGCCCTCATCGCCGACCTGGAAAACCTCCCCCGAGAGGTGCTGGACGTGAAGCGACACGCCGGCAACTTCCAGCCAGCGGAGACGGTTAAGGCCGTCCCTCTCGACCCCAGTGGCGACACCTCCAAGCAGATCCGGATCGATTCCGGGCTCGACCCCAAATAGGAAGCAGTGCTCGTCGACTTTCTCCGCACAAACGCCGACGTCTTTGCGTGGAGTCCCTCGGACATGCCCGGCATACCGAGGGATATCGCCGAGCACTCGCTGGACATCCGAGCCGGAGCCCGACCGATCAGACAGCCTCTGCGCCGATTCGACGAGGAAAGGCGCAGGGTGATAGGCGAGGAGATCCACAAGCTGATGGCAGCAGGGTTCATCAAAGAGGTATTCCATCCCGAATGGCTTGCCAACCCTGTGCTTGTGAGGAAGAAAGGGGGGAAATGGCGGATGTGTGTAGACTACACTGGTCTCAACAAAGCATGTCCGAAGGTTCCCTACCCTCTACCTCGCATCGATCAAATCGTGGATTCCACTGCTGGGTGCGAAACCCTGTCATTCCTCGATGCCTACTCAGGGTATCATCAAATCAAGATGAAAGAGTCCGACCAGCTCACGACTTCTTTCATCACGCCCTTCGGCATGTACTGTTATGTCACCATGCCGTTCGGTTTGAGGAACGCGGGTGCAACGTACCAGCGGTGCATGAACCATGTGTTCGGCGAACACATCGGTCGCACGGTCGAGGCCTACGTCGATGACATCGTAGTCAAGACAAGGAAAGCCTCTGACCTTCTCTCCGACCTTGAAGTGACATTCCGGTGTCTCAAGGCGAAGGGCGTCAAGCTCAATCCCGACAAGTGCGTCTTCGGGGTGCCCCGAGGCATGCTCCTGGGATTCACCGTCTCCGAGCGGGGCATCGAAGCCAACCCGGAGAAGATCGCAGCCATCACCAGCATGGGGCCCATCAAGGACTTAAAAGGCGTACAGAGGGTCATGGGATGTCTCGCGGCTTTGAGCCGTTTCATCTCGCGCCTCGGCGAAAGAGGCCTGCCCCTGTACCGTCTCTTAAGGAAGGCCGAGTGCTTCACTTGGACTCCCGAGGCCGAGGAAGCTCTCGGGAACCTGAAGGCGCTCCTCACCCAGGCACCCGTCTTGGTACCCCCAGCTGATGGAGAAGCCCTCTTGGTCTACGTCGCCGCTACCACTCAGGTGGTTAGCGCCGCGATCGTGGTCGAAAGGCAAGAAGAGGGGCATGCATTGCCCATTCAGAGGCCAGTTTACTTCGTCAGCGAGGTGCTGTCCGAAACCAAGATCCGCTACCCGCAAGTTCAGAAGCTGCTGTATGCAGTAATCCTGACGAGGCGAAAGTTGCGGCATTACTTCGAGTCTCATCCGGTAACTGTGATGTCATCCTTCCCCCTGGGGGAGATCATCCAGTGCCGAGAGGCCTCGGGACGGATCGCGAAGTGGGCGGTGGAAGTCATGGGCGAGACGATCTCGTTCGCCCCTCGGAAGGCCATCAAGTCCCAGGTACTGGCGGACTTCGTAGCCGAATGGGTCGACACACAGTTGCCGACGGCCCCGATCCAACCGGAGCTCTGGACCATGTTTTTCGACGGGTCTCTGATGAAGATGGGAGCCAGCGCGGGCCTGCTCTTCGTCTCGCCCCTCGGGAAACACCTGCGCTACGTGCTACGCCTCCATTTCCCGGCGTCCAACAATGTGGCTGAGTACGAAGCTCTGATCAACGGATTGCGAATCGCCATCGAGCTAGGGGTCCGACGCCTCGATGCTCGCGGCGACTCGCAGCTCGTCATCGACCAAGTCATGAAGAACTCCCACTGCCGCGACCCGAAGATGGAGGCCTACTGTGATGAGGTTCGACGCCTGGAAGACAAGTTCTACGGGCTCGAGCTTAACCACATCGCCCGGCGCTACAACGAGACTGCGGACGAGCTGGCAAAGATAGCCTCGGGGCGAACGACGGTTCCCCCGGACGTCTTCTCCCGGGATCTGCACCAACCCTCCGTCAAGAGCAGCGACACGCCCGAGCCCGAGGCGCCCTCGGCCCTGTCCGAGGGGACCTCGGCCCAGCCCGAGCCATCCTCGGTTCAACCCGAGGAACCCTCGGCCCCCGAGGACGAGGCGCTGCGCATCGAAGAGGAGCGGAGCGGGGTCACGCCTCATCGAGATTGGTAGGCCCCGAACCTGCAATATCTCCGCCGAGGAGAGCTACCCCTCGACCAGGCCGAGGCACGGCGGGTAGCACGACGCGCCAAGTCGTTCGTCTTGCTGGGCGATGAGAAGGAGCTTTACCACCGCAGCCCCTCGGGCATCCTCCAGCGGTGCATCTCCATCGCCGAAGGTTAGGAACTCCTGCAAGAGATACACTCGGGGGCTTGCGGCCATCACGCAGCGCCTCGAGCCCTTGTCGGGAACGCTTTCCGGCAAGGCTTCTACTGGCCGACGGCGGTGGCTGACGCCACTAGAATTGTCCGCACCTACGAAGGGTGCCAATTCTATGCGAAGCAGACCCACCTGCCCGCTCAGGCTCTGCAGACGATACCCATCACCTGGCCCTTCGCTGTGTGGGGTCTGGACCTCGTCGGCCCTCTACAGAAGGCGCCCGGGGGCTACACGCACCTGCTGGTCGCCGTCGACAAATTCTCCAAGTGGATCGAGGTCCGACCCCTGAACAGCATCAGGTCCGAGCAGGCGGTGGCGTTCTTCACCAACATCATCCATCGCTTCGAGGTCCCGAACTCCATCATCACCGACAACGGCACCCAGTTCACCGACAAAAAATTCTTGGATTTTTGCGAGGACCACAACATCCGGGTGGACTGGGCTGCCGTAGCTCATCCC
Source organism: Zea luxurians (assembly GCA_029449295.1). Taxonomy (NCBI): domain Eukaryota; kingdom Viridiplantae; phylum Streptophyta; class Magnoliopsida; order Poales; family Poaceae; genus Zea; species Zea luxurians. The sequence continues at coordinate 30,304,371 of JAOPSE010000002.1, forward strand.
ATGTCGAATGGGCAAGTAGAGCGTGCCAACGGCATGATTCTACAAGGGCTCAAGCCTCGGATTTACAATGACCTCAACAAGTTCGGCAAGCGATGGATGAAGGAACTCCCCTCGGTGGTCTGGAGCCTGAGGACGACGCCGAGCCGAGCCACGGGTTTCACGCCGTTCTTCCTGGTCTACGGGGCCGAGGCCGTCTTGCCCACGGACCTGGAATACGGCTCCCCGAGGACGAGAGCCTACGACGATCAAAGCAACCAAGCTAGCCGAGAGGACTCGCTGGACCAGCTGGAAGAGGCTCGGGACAGGGCCTTACTACACTCGGCGCGGTATCAGCAGTCCCTGCGACGCTACCACGCCCGAGGGGTCCGACCCCGAGACCTCCAGGCGGGCGACCTGGTGCTTCGGCTGCGGCAAGACGCCCGAGGGAGGCACAAGCTCACGCCCCCCTGGGAGGGGCCATTCGTCATCGCCAAAGTTCTGAAGCCCGGAACGTACAAGCTGGCTAACAGTCAAGGCGAGGTCTACGGCAATGCTTGGAACATCCAACAGCTACGTCGCTTCTACCCTTAAGATGTTTCCAAATTGTTCATATACCTCGCACCCACGCAAAGTTTAGTCAACAAGGAAGGGTCGGCCTCGCCTCGGCAAAGCCCGACCCTCCCTCGGGGGCTAAAAGGGGGGAAACCCCCTCTGCGTCAAAATTTTCCTCGAAAAAAAAGATCTCTTTTACTAGAATATCTTTCGTGCTTTTTGACTACTTCGAAAAGTGGGTCCTGGAAACGACGGGGTACATGTAAGCAGTCAAGGCTGACCGAGCCGAGGGACTCCTACGCCTCCGGGATACGGATACCTCACTCATCACCTTCTGCGATAAGTAACTCGCGTTCGGATAAGGAGACTCCGCGGATCGAACAAGTCTCTACGTTCGGAAGCCCTTCTGTCGAAGCGATTCTTCGAGTCTTCTCGACCGAGTCGGTGATAGGGCCTCATGGACGAGTAAAAGTGCGCGTAAGCGGCAAGGCCGACCGAGCCGAGGGACTCCCACGCCTCCGGGATACGGATACCTCGCTCCTCACCTTCCGCGAGAAGCAACTTTCGCTCGTACAAACATCCCTGCTACCGACAAAAAGTCTAGATACTCGAAACAAGAGGAAGAGAGACGCAGCTTTAACACGCAACAAGGGTGTGTGTTCTGGCCTCGACGGCCGCACAAAGCACACACTACAAGACAATCTGATCCTGCAGGCTCGGGTCTTGACGCTGGAAGGGAGCAGCAACACCCTCGACATCGATGGCACCTTCGGCGAGGCCCAACCTAGCCTCGGACGGCAACGCGGTCCGAGGGTCTCTGCTCCAAAGACGACGTTATCACCACGCCCGGGCAATCGCTGCCAGGGACTTCTCCGAGAACCCGGCCCGAGCAGGCGGCTCAGCCGGTCACCCCTGGGGCCTCGGCCAACCATCTTCCGAGGGCCCAGCCCGGTCCGAAGCCTCGGCTGATCAACTCCGACGTCGATCCAGCCAACGGACAACCTGGCTAGGTTCCGGCCAACCAGGTTTTATTTTCGAGCCAACTCCGCCTCTGCTCATGCTGATATCGCTACCCCTGGCCTCGGCTCGACGAAGAGCGGCCGAGGGGTCTCTTTAACTAAGCTAGAGGAGCCTCGAACAGCAGGGCCGACCGAGCCGAGGGACTCCTACGCCTCCGGGATGCGGATACCTCACTCGTCACCTTGACGCGGGGCGACTCATGCTTGGTGAAGCGGTTCAGACAAACAACAGGCGAGTCTTAGTGCTCAAAAATGAGGAAAAAACACGGCTCCGTGCCGAAGTTACATACATGTTCAGGCCCCGAAAGCCAAAATGAACAAAAAACCCGGCACTCAAAGTGCCATCACAAACGGAACCCCGGTTCCGTCTCCACGGGTATGGACGACCTCCTCGCCCAGGAAGCCCGTGGAGCGACAAGCTCTGGGCGAATCATCAGCAAAACGCGGGACGCCCCCAAGCACCCCGGCAGATCCTCGCAGCCGCCCTCGCCGCGAATGCGAGGGGGAAGACGGAATGTTGCATCCTAGCTGGGCAGCAACAGTTCGCCTTCCCCGGCATGGCTGGAGGATGTCTCCGCCGTAGGGCTAAAGGGCGATTGCCACCACCAGAAGCTGGAAGAAGAGGTGGTCCACTGACCCGCGCAGGAGGTGGAGCCCCGGCTCGCCTCGCTCCCCGCCCCGGCGAGGATGACGAACACCCTCAACACTGAGGGCAGGGCCGGGACCACAGCCCGGTTTGCCTCTCCCCATCCAGGAGCTGGAGGTCACCGTCTTAGGTGATCACCAGCGGAGGGGAGCAACCGGGCTGTGTGATGAAAATCCTTGAAGCCGAACGATTGCTGAAAGGTACCAACTCCCACGGAGTTGCGTTCCTCCAACGATGGGGCGAAAAGACGGCGGTTTCCCCCATCCGGGGGCTTGAAAGGTGGAAAGACACGATGCATAAGGGAGGAAGAAGACATGGTCGCCTTACGAAAGGGGTCGCCCTCCTTTTAAAGGCGACTCTCCCTGCTTGCGCCCCCGACCGTCACGGGCCGAGTCTTCTCCAACACGCCTCCAAAGCCCTCCCCTGTGGCGCGGGGGCTGGGTCCCGCATGTCATACAAGACCGGCTCCGAGCAGAAGAAGCCAAACCGCCGCGCACGGCGCACGCAACCACCCAGTGGTTACAAGCGACCCTCCACTTTTGCCCAGGCCAACAGGCGAAAGGGGCAGGCAGCCATGCAGGCGGCATGCAACCACGCCAAGTGGCCGCGCCTCTCCGACTCCTAACCTGCCAGCACGGAGGCCTAAGCCCACGCGTCGCGCGACCGGCGCGCCGGATGCTGCATGCAAGCAACTGTACCACTTGCGCCACCATCGCACCTCCTCGATTGTGGAACCGATACCGCGACCCGAGGCGACCCAGCGCGCGACCCAGCAGCGCCAGCCTGACGCAGTGGTCAAACGCGGTCAAAAGTGGGCCGGCAGTAATAACGATGGCAGGCGCGCGGGAGCAGCGGTCACGCCGTCAGCCAAGCTCACGTCCCGTCCGGAGGCAGCGAGAGAACCCCCTCTCACGACGTGAAGACGACGCGCCCGTGACCCGTCCCTCGGACGGCTCGCGCACACGCAACGGCAGCCTCGTCAACTACTCGCCCCGTCGCATTAACTCCGCGGCTGGACAGGCGGCGTTTCTGGCAGGAGCAGCTGGCGACGCTTCGCCTTCGCCAAAACGACCGCGCCAAAAAAGGTACGCCGCGTCGTTCAAATTTCGTATCCTTTTTCCTTTTTCCTCTTTCTCTATCTCTTGCAACAGGGACCGAGAAAGGGGATACCCCTAAAGGGATCCTTCCCCGTGAAGGAACTAGGCTCCGAGCCTCCATACTGATCAGGGGTTCGAAGGCTGGCCCCCCGAAGGGTTCAACAGCCGCCTCAGGTCGCGTGGGCCCGACACCCACTACTGGTCAGAGGTTCGAAGGTCGGCCTCCCGAAAGGTTCCACGGCCGCCTCAGGCTACTCGGGCTCCGCGCCCATTACTGATCAGGGGTTCGAAGGCTGGCCCCCCGAAGGGTTCACAGTCGCCTCAGACACCGAGCGAGGGATGACCAGGGGTAGCCAGGGGACCGGGTCTGGCAGATCACCCGCAGGTACTTTTGGGCGTGCCTCCGGGCCCCTAGCCGACCCCCAACAAACGGGGCACGGACGTCCACTCGGATTACCCGCTTGCAGCTCACCGGAGACACCATGTTCGGTGCCCATCGAGGGTAACATGGCGCTCTCCCCCCCTCCTCCTTGCGGAAAGGCGACGTAGGGGCGTATGTAAAAAAGCCGAGTCTGTCCCTGATCGCCCTCTCGCCCTGTGCGGAGGCTCGGGGGCTGCTCTCGCAAACCCGGCTCCGGCCAAACCGTTGACAGCGTCAACATACCAGCCCGAGAACTTGGGCCCCGACAGTGCACCCGGGCTATGGCCTGTTCGCATGAGGGAACCACCAGACCAGCCGAAGCATTACGCAAGGCATTAAGACCTCGAAGGAGAGAAACCACTCCTCCGAGGCCTCGGGGGCTACACCCGGCGGGTGCGCTCGCGCGCACCCACCGGAACAAAATGCAACCGAGAAAGACTGGTCCCCTTGCAAAAAAGTGCGACGAAAGCCTCCAAGGGAGTGCTAACACTCCCTTCGAGGCTCGGGGGCTACTGTCGGGGACCATAATTAGGGGTACCCTCAAGACGCCTAATTCTCAGCTGGTAACCCCCATCAGCATAAAGCTGTAGAGGCCTGATGGGTTTGATTAAGTCAGGGATCAGTCCATACGAGCGACTCGATCACGCCTCGCCCGAGCCTAGCCTCAGGCAAGGGCAGCCGACCCTGAGGTGTTTCCGTCTCGCCCGAGGCCCCCTTTTTACGGCAGACGCATCTCCGGCTCGCCCGAGGCCTTGCCTTCGTTAAGAAGCAACCCTGACTAAATCACCGCACCGACCGACCGAGTCGCAGGGGCATTTAACGCAAAGAGTGAGACTGACAGGCAGCCAGGCCTTGCCAAAGGCGCCATAGGAAGCTCCGCCCGACCCAGGGCTCGGACTCGGGCTAAGACCCCGGAAGACGGCGAACTCCGCTCCGCCCGACCCAGGGCTCGGACTCGGGCTAAGGCCCCGGAAGACGGCGAACTCCGCTCCGCCCGACCCAGGGCTCGGACTCGGGCTAAGGCCCCGGAAGACGGTGAACTCCGCTCCGCCCGACCCAGGGCTCGGACTCGGGCTAAGACCCCGGAAGACGGCGAACTCCGCTCCGCCCGACCCAGGGCTCGGACTCGGGCTAAGGCCCTGGAAGACGGCGAACTCCGCTCCGCCCGACCCAGGGCTCGGACTCGGGCTAAGGCCCTAGAAGACGGCGAACTCCGCTCCGCCCGACCTAGGGCTCGGACTCAGGCTAAGGCCCCGGAAGACGACGAACCCCGCTCCGCCCGACCCAGGGCTCGGACTCCGCCCTGGTCTCTGCCGAACGACCTCCGCCTCGCCCGACCCAGGAGCTCGGGCTCGGCCTCGGCCATGGAAGACAGACTCGACCTCGGCCTCGGAGGAGCCTCCACGTCGCCCAACCTAGGGCACAAGTCCGCCACGTCAACAGGAAGCGCCATCATCACCCTACCCCGAGCCGACTTGGGACGCAGAGAACAAGACCGACGTCCCATCTGGCTAGCTCCGCCAGATAGGCAATGATGGCGCCCCGCTAGACCATGACGACGGCGGCTCTCAGCTCCCTTATGGAAGCGGGGGGACGTCAGCAAAGAGCCCAACTATTCCGACAGCTGTCCCTCCACCAGGCTCCGTTACTCCTCCGACAGCCACGACACCACACCAGCTGGGCGCCAAGTTCTCTCCGGCTGCCACATTGGCATGTACCCAGGGCGCTAGCTCTCCCCCGCTAGACACGTAGCACTCTGCTGCATCCCCATTGTACACCTGGATCCTCTCCTTGCGCCTATAAAAGGAAGGACCAGGGCCTTCTTAGAGAAGGTTGGCCCCCGCGGGAACGAGGGCAGGGGCAGGCGCTCTCTTGGGGCCGCTCGCTCCCCTCACCCGCGCGGACGCTTGTAACCCCCTACTGCAAGCGCACCCGACCTGGGCGCGGGACGAACACGAAGGCCGCGGGATCTCCGCCTCCCTCACGACCCGGCTCCGGCCACCTCGCTCTCCCCCCTTCGCGCTCGCCCACGCGCTCGACCCATCTGGGCTGGGGCACGCGGCACACTCACTCGTCGGCTTAGGGACCCCCCGGTCTCGAAACGCCGACAATATTCTATATCATTATCAGACTCCTCATCACTAGAAGAAGTGTACTTAGTAGTATCTCGAGTAAGTACCTTCTTTTCCTTAGCCATGAGGCATGTGTGATGCTTGTTGGGGATGAGGGAGGACTTGTCGAAGGTTGAGGTAGCATGTTTCTCATCGTCGGAGTCGGATGAAGAGCAGTCTGAGTCCCATTCTTTGCCAATGTGCGCCTTGCCCTTTGCCTTCCTATAGTTTTTCTTCCTCTCCTTCCCTCTCCTTTCTTGTGCCTGGTCATCATTATTATCAGGGCATTGTGCTATCAAATGACTAGTCTTACCACATTTGAAGATGGAGCACTTTCCCTTTGATTTATTCTTGTTGGGATACTCCTTGCGTCCCTTCAAAGTGGTCTTGAAGTGCTTGATCACAAGCGCCATTTCCTCCTCGGTGAGCCTAGCATCCTCCACTTGTGCCACCCTGTTAGGTAGCGCCTCCTTGCTGCTTGTTGCCTTGAGGGCAACAGGCTGTGACTCGTAGAGTGGGAGTGGTCAGTTGGCGATGTCATCAACGTACCTAGCCTCCTTTACCATCATGAGCCCGCTTATGAATTTTCCGAGAATTTCCTCAGGCGTCATCTTGGTGTACTTGGGATTCTCATGAATAAGGTTTACAAGATGAGGATCAATAACGGTAATGACCTTAGCATGAGTCGAACGACGTTATAGTCCATCCATCTTGTACTCCAATACCTCCGGATCTTGTTCACCAAGGTCCTGAGCCTGTTGTATGTTTCAGTTGACTCCTCTCCCCTTTTCATGGCAAAGCTCCCAAGCTCAACTTCCACCAGTTCCATCTTTGTAATCATGGTGGCGTCATTTCCCTCACGAGAGATCTTGATGGTGTCCCATATTTGCTTGGCATTGTCCAAGCCGATGACTTTATTGTACTCATCCCTGCATAGAGATGCTAACAACACAGTAGTAGCGTGGACATTCTTATGAATTTGCTCATTAATAAATATGGGATTATTGCTACTATCAAAATGCATTCCATTTTCAACTATTTCCTAGATTCTAGGATGGAGAGAAAATAAATGACTACGCATTTTATGACTCCAAAAAGAGTAGTCGTCTCCATCAAAGTGGGGGGGGTTCCAAGTGGGATAGACAATAAATGTGCATTTGAATTGTAAGGGATATGAGAATAATCAAAAGAATAGTTTTGATTAACCGTTTTCTTTTTCGACGAGGAGTCTTCGTCATCGTCGTCCCTTGGTGAAGAAGAGGAGGCATCACTGTCGTAGTAGATTATCTTCTTGATGCGCCTTTTTTCTTTTTATCTTTCTTCTTGTTGTTTGAGCCTGAGTCGGTGGGCTTGTCACCTTTTGGATCATCAACATAGAGAGTCTCCTTATCTTTGTCATTGATCACCATCCCCTTGCCTTTAGGATCCATCTCTTCGGGTAGTTAGTCCCTGAATGAAGAGAGCAACTCCGATACTAATTGAGAGCACCTAGAGGAGGGGGTGAATAGGTGATCCTATAATAATCAATTCTAAACAACACAAACTAGGTTTGTAAATGTTAGTGAAATGAAAAACCAAGTTGCTATGAATAGAGAGAGAGAGAAAAAGAACTCTTCACTTGATTGTTCCTTTGAGATATGTATTAAACTTTGGAACAATAGTGCAAGTGAATATGTGAGATCTCTATGGAAGAAAGACAATCACACTAAAGAAATGCACAAGTGACACAGTGATTTTATCCCGTGGTTTGGTCAATGCCTACTCCATGTTATGGTGACCTCCTTCAGTCAAGGATTGCACCAATCCCTCTCAAGTGATCCAATGATCAAATTTGAGTACCACAGTTTTCTTCCTTTTATCAAGAATTCCCTTTGTGTGGAATCTCCACAAGTTGGAGTCTCTCACCCTTACAAAATTGATCACAAGTAAACTACAAGAGTAAGGGAGGGAATAGGAACACACACAAGAACTAGAGTCGTAGCAATAACACGCACACAAGTCACTGTGTGCCCCAAGGGAGTTAGGAGCCGTTGGAGCTCTATTTGGTAGGCTTTGCTTGCCTTCTATCCACGAGTGCACCGGACTGTCTGGTGCGCACTGGACAGTGAACTATACGAGCTGGGCGTGGTAGAGAATCCTCTGATTGGCTAGTTTTCACTTCTAGGGGCACCGGACTGTTCAGTGGGGGGCACCGGACTGTCCGGCGCCTCGCGCGGACAGTCCGGTGAATTATAGCCGACGCAGGCTAGAATTCCCGAGAGCGCCCTGTTGGCCGGACCATTCACCTGTAATACCCAAAGTTTAGGATCAAGGGAGAAGAGACATGAATAATCATACACTATAGAAATACGCCTAATTATTCATTATCATATGTAGATCATCATGACTATGATGTTAACTAAATATATGCATTTCTCTGGACGAGTAAATACCGAACACGACTCTCTCTCGCTCATCTCATCTGTGCCCCAGGAACGGTGTCGAAGCAGTCATCGTAGAAAGGGGGAAATCGCCGCTGAAGCTCGCTGGGCAGAGCACCCTCGCTCCTCGACGTTAGTGCCACATCTCCCATTCTGAGGGCCTGTCCGCGTGTGCTGACCCAAGGTACTGAATCAAGTGCACCTATCTCAGTAAATGTAGTACCTCTGCGCCTGATGAAAGAAACTCTCTGGTGTAGTTACCAGCGTTGCTTGGGTCGTGGCTATGGGAGGTCGTGCCCCTGCTGTTGTCACCCAGCCCCTACACTAGTCTCTGGAACCTGCCAACTTGGCCCTAGGGTTGTGATCATTTTTTTTTTGGTATCGCTAGGGGAGAGTAGGTGTGCACTGGGCGCCAGCCATGGCGCTGCCGTGGGAGCCAGGAGCCGCCACCAGCGTCTGGTCAGACTAGGAGGGGAGGCGTTGGAGAGTTGTCTGCCTGGCCGTTGGATGCTTTACCAACTGATGGATAGTATTTGGATCCACCTATTTGATTCGTAGCGTTGATCGACTGATGGAGGGCTCAGATTAGAAGTAGCGCACCCGTTCGGCAGGGTCAATACTGGCGGTTGGATCTTGATCGGACGAATATGTGTGGTCGTGGGTGTTTAAAATATGAACCAGAGGATGTAAATCGGGCGGCCTGGGTTACTCGCTGGTTTGATGTGTATCGGATCTAATCCGGACCGTCTATGTTAGATCGGATGGCTCGCATGGCTAGATACCCCTTCAGCCAGCCCGTTTTGCATATGAGCCCTTGGACTTTACATAAATCAACCCACCGTCGAGTCAGGTATAGATTAATTGCGGTTGTGCCCTTGAATTTTATAAAACACGACCTATGCTCTCGGCTTTTTGTATCTAGTACCCAAATAAAACCCTAGGCTTATTAAATAAGCCAGAAAATGATTTCTTAGTATGAAAATAATTCTAGAACCTTGTTTAATTCATAATTAATTCATTTTAACTCCTTTTTGGTCCATTCCAGTTGCATTAATCTCATATTAATATTGCTTATTATCTAGTAACCTTGTATTACTATGAAACTTACGGTTAAAATCTTATACCTCATTTGTTTTATGGTAAACACCTAAACCTTCTAAAAATCATAACTTTATAACCGTAACTCCAAATTTAGTGGTTCTCAAACCTAGGATCTTGTTACGATGCGTAGATTATTATCATGCATTATATTCTTCTGTTTGGTGTGATGTTAATTTCTCCTATACCATGTCTATTTGTATTGTTGCGAGTAGACGAGTAAGTGATCGAGGACTCTGACACTCAGCAGGTGGAAAATACTGAGCAGGAGCTCGTTGAAGGCAAGTTGTGCCCTTGACCACTTTTATTTACCCAATATTGTTCTCTATAATCACTTTGACATGTTTAGGCTTAATTTTGATGCGACCCCATAGGTCACCCTAGTTTGGTCATCTTTATACCTTGTTTACCATTGAACCTTTTGGGTAGTTTCTGTTATTGCTATATGTGGTTTTGGGTGTTATGATAATTATTATTCATGATCATGTTCCTTAGTGTGTTGAATTCATTATCATTCATGATAAGACTAATGTTTTTATTGGAACATGGATCTTAACTTGAGATATACGTGCTACCACAAGTGTGGAATGGGACGCCATTTGCTGACTAATTAGGAAAGCTAGTGAGGGTCTACCTTACCTGAAAGGGGCAAGGGCGGTAGGGGAGTTGTGGGTATAGGGATGTTCTCGGGTTGATCATGCTATGATGGCTTTTCAGACGAGGGATTCCTATATCGCTCTCCTTAGAAACCATAATAAGTTTTGTGAATGTAACACCCCAGGTGTTTATATTTCGCTCGACAATGAGTATGGATTTAAGCACGTAATATCAGTGGGTAAAACGGATGCTAAATTTTAACCATCTTCGCTTATCGCGATTTTTATATCGTATCTGTTTCATTTATCGCGAGTTCGATATCGTTTTTATTTTTTATCTATCCGTGCTCGTCCTAAATTTTCGTGATGTTCGGAACATAGTTGTTCCGAAAATCGGTGCGTCCGGTGATTATTTAAAATTCATCGCTCGTGTGAATACGAATTCGGAAGCCCGACCTACTTAGATGATTTTATCTTGAACAGATTAAGAAGAACTCGACGACTAAGCTTTCAGTGCAAAATAATTTAATCCCCTTTTTGTCATCCGTGACATCGCGTCTACAGATTTTTAATTAAATTGTTCTCTAATCGAGTGTTCGAATAATAGCGAACGGAATTTGTCAAAAATCAACTGAATCAAATGCAGATTGAAATACCCAAGCCGAAATCCGTTTAATTCAGTCTGTTGCTTTTCGCCTTGATCTAAATCTTCAGAAAAGTGAATTAACGGTACGAATTCATCCGACTTCAGAGTATTTGCCAAATCAAATCCTGTCCAATTGTTGCTGTCGATCCTAATTATTCGACCCGTTAATGATCAGAAAACATCATGATCCAAAATATCTGCGATTTTCGGTATAAAAAAAGAGAAGAAATAAAAAAGGGGAAAAATATCAGCCGCCGTGGGTCTTGATCTTTTTCCTGGCGGCGCTTATCTCTGTGGGATCTTTTTTTCCAACCGTCGCTACGCTAAGCCTTATCTTCTTCCCGGCGCCTGCTTCAATCGCTCCTCTATCCTCTACACGCGCCAGCGCTCCATCTGCCACATCCTGCTTCCTTCTACGCGGCAGCTCCCTCGGCTTCATCCCCCAGCAGCCCCTCCTCTCTCTCCCTCAAGCTCTCTGCACGCTGTGGAGCTTCCTCGCCGTGCCCCTATTTCCCATGGCGCCCAGTCGAGCTTCCACGTGCTCCTCCTTCCTCCTCCTCTACGCGTCGTCCCAGCTCCGCTCGGAGCTCTCTGCTCGCCCCCTATAGTCGAGTTCCTCCCCAACCCCTTGTTTTCCCCATGGCCGGAGCTTCTTCCAGCTCTAGCGCGCCGGCCGCCCATCTCCATGGCCGCCGTCAAGCTTCCCTGCACGCGCGCCTGCTTCCCTGCTCGGATTTTGTTCGTGCCGAGCTCGTCCCTGCGTGCCACGGTCGCCTAGCTCACGCTCAGCCGAGATCCCTCCCTGCTCCTCCCTCCCCTGCGCGCTTTGCTTCCTTGTGCACACGAGCTCGCTGGTGAAGCTCCAGCTCCTACTCGGCCACCGTTCTCCCCTACGCGCCGACTTCCCTGCTCGCGTCGTGAACCCCCTACTCCTTCTGTCCGTCCATGGCATGCTCTAGCTTGGATCTCGCCCATGGCGCTGATCTGTCCGTCCTGCGGTCGCTCATCTCATGCGCGCCCCGTGTATTTTCCCCGCTCGGCGTACTCCCTCGCTGGTGGTCGAGCAGCTCACTCATGGTGCCCAGCTCGCGTACACCTCCTCTGTTGTTGACACCGTGCGCTCGGCTTCTCTGGCGCCGATCCGCGCTCGCCCATGTCACCATTGTAGTGTCGTCGCTGGTGATAGCTTCGCGTGCCTTCGAGCCCGTCGTTTTCCCTGTCCAGTGCTCGCGCGGTTTCCTGCTTGCCAGCGCGCCCTCTCGGCTCGCTCGGCCTTAATCCCCATCGCGGCGTCGACCTCGTTGTTCGTCGTCGTTCGTCGTCGCATCGTGTGTGCTCGTCCTCACCAAGATCTGGCCCTGCGAGCTCCACACGCCTTGGCTGCGCTCGCCGTGTCCTACGTAGATATTTTCGCCTAGCCGCGCGGACCTCGCCGTCGTCTTGGTCGTCGATGCCACACAACCATCCACGCGTTGTTGTCCTCACGGACACCGCTTCACACCATCACCTTGTTTTCACCATTCGTAGTGTCGTCGTCTGTTGGGGACTTGTTCTCAAATGCTATGAGTTAAGAACAAGGCAACATAAAAGGGTTAATGGTTAGTACCCTTCGTCCTTCGAAGCATTATATCCATTAGGATATAATGATCTTCAGACGAAGGGCATGATGGACATACCTTCGACATTTCAATACATATTAATGAAGGAAGAAGCATATGAAACATGAGAAATAACATAAATAATCATATGGCGTTATTGATATCTTTAAATTATATCATCATGAACAAACGTGAACAATATTGAATTACATTTATACCTTCGGCTTGACAGAAGGCAAAAGTCTAAGCGTGACGCGCGAGCAAATAAAAGTCAGTGTAAATAGTACGGGGGTACTGTTCATCTATTTATAGGCACAGTGCGCAGCCTGTGAGATATTACATTCATGTCCTTTACAAAAGATTACAATTATGACACAGGCTCTCATGGACTAGTCGGTCATTTCATCTTTAAGTCGGTGCGATCCTTCGTCTTGAGACATGTCACTGTGCCGAAGCTTCATGGATGGTAGCTTCGGCGCTGCTTTTGAGAGGATCTGCAGAAGGTGTTTCTTCTTACAGGATCTTCGGCGACGAAGCATACCCCCAACAGTAGCCCCTTCGCGGTGCTAGATCGTTTTTAGTAACGAGCTTGATCCGTGAAAAAGTATCCTAGGCTTCGGAAAGCCTAATGTCCAAAAAACACCTTCCCTGAGCTCGTTGCCGAGAAATCATTAAAATATTCCGAGCGCGAAATGGTCCCACCATGCGGCGGGCACGCGCGTCCTGGCGATTCACCTTCTCAAGTTCTGCGGCCCACCATTCAGTGGGTGCGGGCGACTGTTCATCCGGTGCGGAAGACTTGACGATTCACCTTCCCGCCTGCGGCACTATATAAACAGACGGGTAGGTGTGAAGTTACCACATCATTCATTGCTATTGCACTGTTTTGCTGCCAAAAATTTGACCATAGCTGAAGCTTGTTCATTGCACTCAACCGAAGCACCGCTTTTGTTTTTGCTTTGTCACAAAAGGGAGCTTCGACAAAATCAAAAAAAGTTAACGACTTCATCAAAAATTGTAAGAAATTCATCATCAAATGGCAAGGGTGCGCTCCACTGCCAGGGTTACGCATGACGGGGAAGAAGCCGAAGCCGCTGAAACTGCTCCGATTTCCGAAGTAATGAGACGGTCAGGGCTAGTAGTGCCGGAGGACGTTTCTGACGAAGGTGCACCTGCTGCCGAAGCTGAGCAGGTTGATGTTGAAGAAGGTGAAACTGAAGAAGATTACAATGCCCTGCCATCTAAACCCAGCCACCTGGAGTTTGGAAAGTCTACTGTTACCGAGGACGATATGCCAAAGTTGTGAAAGCTAGGCTATTTCAGCGAAGCCAAGAAGAAGCTGATTCGTTTTGGTGGAGAGGAGATCACCCCGAAGCCAGAAAAGGATGAGGTGGTAGTTTTTAAAAGCTTCTTTAAAGCAGGATTGAGATTTCCTTTGCATGAAATGATTGCGGATGTTTTGGAGAACTTTGGGATTTATCTTCATCAGCTGACTCCTAACGCCATCGTTAGGCTTAGCGTCTATATTTGGGCTCTCCGAAGCCAGGGGGCGGAACCGCTTGCCGATGGCTTCTGCCGGGTACATGAGCTTCACTATCAGACAAAAGCTAGAGAAGATGGGCTACACAAGAACTTCGGCTGCTACAATTTTGCTTATCGCAAAGATGCAAAGTCTTCGGTTATTAGCTACCGTACCAAATGGCCAACCGACTAGAAGGCTGGGTGGTTTTATGTTAAGGTTGATGAGAAAAAGGAGAAGCTGGTTCAGAGCCCATTGGACTTAATCTTTGGAGAAACTAGGCCCCAGTGTGACATGACACCGGGGGGACCATGCCAAATTGCTTTGGGCGAATTTCGAGTTGTTTCGGAGCATATTGGTACTAGGGATTTGGTGCAAGAATTCTTAGCTTATAGAGTATTCCCAACTTTGAAAGAATGGGACATGCCGAAGCTCAAAGGGGAAAAGAAAAAGAAGGAACTTGTTCGGCTGCCCTATCATTTTAAATTTAAGAAACACTTCAAAGAACCTTGCCAAGAATGGTTAGACACGATTGAAGTTTTGTGCAACGAAATCCTGGGCAACTATTCTAAAAAAGAAGATCAATTAATGACTGCAGCCTTCGGCACTCGACCGAAGCGAAGGTTGAACCGGGTGATGGATGCCCTGAATTTTGAATATCCAGACTATGAGCGATTGAGCAAGGGCGTCGAAGGGCAAAAATGAAAAAGAGTTATTAGTGTTGTGGGCAGACAGGCCGCTAGAATGGTAAAAGAAGATGAAGAAAACCTAAAGAAGAGAAAACTGAGCCCTGAGCCGAAGGCAATCGCTCCGAAGAAAAGGAAAGCTACGGTCCTGAAGCAAAAGGCAGCTGATAAGGAAGAAGAGACTGCTTCAACACCTTCTGCTGTCGACGTAGAAGAAATTCTAAAGGTAATGACTGAATCCTTGCCCATCAAGCTAAGTCCACTGGGGCCGCATCTGACGAAGCTTTTACAGAAGAAGGAGGAGCCCTCGGCAACGAAGAAGTCTGCTGGGCCAAAAAAAACGAAGAATTATTACTGTGACAGAGGCCATTGAAGAAACACCACCACCAGCTTCGGCGCGAAAAGCACCAGCTATTGAGAGTGCTGCAGCTACCGAAGCTGCACCTGCTGAAGCTGCAACTGCCGAAGGTGCAAACTTAGAAATTACACTTTCTAATATTGATAAATTACTTCTGGACATGGCCGCAGAAGAAGCTGCTACAGCCACCAAAGAGACCATGGCCATAGTGCCTAGGAAAGAGAAGGAAATAGCCGAAGATACTTTAGAAGGAGAAAATTTCAACTTTCAAAACTTGATTGGACAAGAATTGACAAAGGCTGAGAAAGATGAATTGAGAGACTATGCCATCTCTTGCGGGTATCAGCCAGGAGCGCTACTCTTCGGCGGCATTGACGACGAAAGCCTGGGTTGCCTCCGAGACCGAACCGGAGCAAAAGTTATCGGTACTCTGTCGAAGAGTATTGGTTTCCCGAAGTTAGAGGCCGATATCAGCCGCTACCTACGACAGCATATCGTCGGTAGTTTGTTCTATTCCAATTTCAAGGTAAAAAATTTTCTTCGGCTTTCTATTGTTTTTAACAACGAAGGTGTTTTCTAACGAAGGTTGCTTCTGTACAGAGTATGTTATTAATCAAAGCTTTGAGGATGCAATAGGACCTTGAAGATAAAAAGCACGAAGTTATAATTGAAGGGTTAGAAAGCAAAATAAAAGATCAAACAGCTGCTCTTGAAAAGAAAGATTTTGAACTTCAGACAATGGAAGGTTTACTGGCAGAAGCTAAAGCCAAAATTGCAAAGTTGGATAAAGAGCTTCTCTCAAAATCAGAGAGTTTCGAACAAGAAAAACAGAAATTTGATACAAAGTTTGCGGCTGTGGTTGAAAAAAGTTCAAATTTGCAAAAATCATTGAAAGAGCTTCAAGATAAATGTCTAGAGTTCAGCAACCGATGCGTGCAGTGGCTAAGGCAGATCTTCAACTCAATTGGAGCCAGCTCTGAGAAATTTAGTCCTTCGGATGAAGACCTGCCAGGAACCTTCGAACACATTGAGGGCGACGTTGATGCTCTTGATGAGGTTATAGCAGGACACGATGATTTCTATGCCCTGCTAGTTTCTCGGGGCACAGCTGTTGCCTACATGAAGTCTGGTTGCACGCATGGAAAAATTATTAATAGACCAAACTTCAGCTTATCAGCAGCAGATCTGATTGATATCCCCAGTCTAGCTCGAAGCATAGGAAACAAATTCATAAAGCAAATATGGACGAAGGGTGGGCGAAGCCTGGCTGGTGACGAAGCCCGGAGTCATCTCAAGCCAGTAATAAAATCATACCTTGTGCTTACCTTTTTCTTGAAACTTGAATTTTCCTTATAATGCTTTGATATGTACAGGATGACGAAGCCGAAGAACACAGAGCCGAAGCTTAGCTGGCAGTCCGAAGCTCAGCAGACGAAGACGAAGCTAGAGTACCTAGCTGTGGAAAAAATTCTAAGGAAACTTTTGTATTAACCCTTGTAAAGAATATTGTAACTTAAGAATCAGATTGTACTCTGTAAATTTGTCCATACCATGTAATATATTTTTACCTTTTCATCGATGTATGAAATGCTTTGATGTGGTCGAAACCTGTATTTTTGAGCCGAAGGCGAAAAACACCTTCCCTTCTTTTCGTACACAACAAAGCACGAATCTACTTCTTGAAGTTGTATGCTTAGACCCGAAGCAACTGTCTGTATCTGTATGATATGATGATGATGATCCTATGTATGTCTAAATGAATGTTTATGAATGCAATGTATGATGTAATGTTTCGTGCAAATGAATGCCCAAACATACACATCCGAAGCTTCATCCACAACCTTCATTCCCTTAGGAATAACTAAAATCTCTTTGCCGTTTATTTTTCGGCTGCACCGCTTATTTTTCGGTGTAAGTTCTGCATCCCCTTAGGAACGTCTTTTGAACTTCTTCGCCTTCTATTTCGGCGGTATTCGTGTTGACTTTTCGCGCTTCGCCTTATATTTCGGCGGTATTTGGCTCTGCATTCCCTTAGGAACGACATTTGAGCAGAAAACTTATGCTACGTTCCCTTAGGAACGGCTTTTTGTACCTTCGTCATGCTCTGCATCCCCTTAGGGATGACTTTCGAGCTTCTCTCTGTTTTTTCTTTTTCTCTGCACTCGAAGGTGCATGCTCAGATTTTACATTTACATATTTGGGGGATTTTGCTCTCATGGAGCTAAATAAGAAAAGAAAGATTACAAATTATGGCCCCATTAAAAACCTTCCCCCCCCCCTTTGGAAAGGAAAATGGTACCATAGGAAAAATGAAAAAGATTACATCAAGTTACACGTAGTATCGCCGAAGCTCGCCCGCATTCCAAGATCTAGGAATGTCGTTGCCGTCCATATCCTTCAATTTGTAAGAACCGGGTCTTGACGAAGATACCACAAGAAAGGGTCCTTCCCATTTCAGCTGTAACTTGCCTACTGTGTCTGGATTGGCCACTCTCCGAAACACCAAATGACCTGGCTTAATGTTTTCTAGCCGAACCTTTCTGTCATGCCATTTTATTGTTTCAGCTTGGTATTTATTGATATTCTCCATAGCCTGAAGCCTAGTCCCTTCTATAGCATCTTTTGCCACAGAATAATTAGCTTTGTCCTCTACCGAAGCTGCTGTTCTAATTGACCCTGCCTTAGCTTCTTCCGGAGTTATTGCTTCGTCACCAAACAATAACTTGAATGGTGCAAAACCTGTTGACCTTGATATTGTTGTGTTGTGGCTCCACACCACTTTAATCAACTCATTTGGTCATTTTCCTCTGGGCTGATTAAAGATTAACTTCATTATTCCCATCATTATGATACCATTTGCCCTTTTGACAAGTCCATTTGACTCTAGATGTCTGACTGATACAAAATGGATCTTCGTGCCAATCCGATCATAGAATTCCCTGAAAGCTTTGGCATCAAACTGTGTCCCATTGTCTACAGTGATAGCCTTCGGCACACCGAAACGACAAACAATGTTTTGCTAGAAAAACTTCTAGACTGTGATCGAAGTTATTATGGCCAAAGGCTTCTATAATACCCTAAAAACCAAACCATGTTTAAAATCCTAATATGGTGTGTCCTACTGATGATCGGAGATCGTAGATGCATAGATATCGTCGAGACGATTTCGATCGACTACTAGTTTGCCTTGTTTAGAGTCTGAATGAGTTTTTTCAAGTGCCGGTCGATCTGAGCCATTGGATATTAGGATTGGGGGAGTTTTCTTCTATTTATACCTCCCTAACCCTAGCAGCCACGTCCTCCCACCCTAGCAGCCATCCCCTTTTGTGCCTTGCCCCAAGAGAAGAGAGGAAGAACAAGGGAGAGAAGAGAGGGAAGATTAGGGCACGCAGTCGCCTATCGTCGTCATCGTTCCTCTTCAAGAATTGGTTGGATTCCCTTTCCTCTCTCCATTGTCCACACTTGATGGATGTTTTACCTTGTTTTGGATGAGTTTTAGGCCCTGCAATTAGCCCTTTATGTTGGATTAGATGGGGGATTAGATTTTTGATCTCGAAATTAGTCTCTGCAGAATGACAGATTCGATAGTTTTTGTTCATGCCAGTTTTCCGTGGTCTTAGAGGCCTCAAAAAAATAAAAAGTCTATTTATGAGTTGTAGATAATTTAGATATCTTTTCGTGGCCGCAAAGAACACCTCAATCGGACATCAGGTTAGAGAGTAATTGCAGTTTGATTATAACAGTTTTCCAGTCTCATAATTCTGTGTAGAATCTGTTCTCATGAGATTTAGACAATTCTATCAACAGAATTGAACTTTTGGTTAGTAAGAGAAGTTGTAGATAATTTCATAAGCTTTCCAGATTGATAAAGAGTGTATTCATATGAATTTTGAAACTCCAGTTATGTTTGTATTACTGTGGCTGTTCCTGTTTGCCTGGCAAAAACCGAGCAGGTCTGTTCACTGGTGGGTTTCATATAGTAAATTGCCGAATTGGCTCCTCTAACTATGGAGACTTTTGTAGAGGGATAAATGTTCTTACTGCCAGCAAAATTTCATAATTTTTGGTTGAGTAGTTTGGGAGATATCGAATTTTGAATTTAACTATGCTGCTGTCTGAAACAGATTCAGTCAGTTATCTTGTCGAATGTTTTAGAACTTATAGATGGCAAAATTTAATTATCCATTGAATACCGAAGTTGTAGAGTATTTTGTGTAGATACTCCTAGAGTATTTGTTTGATATCACTACTGTTATAATTTTAAAGATACAAAATTAACAAACAGCGCTGCTGCTGTTTGACATGTGGTTCAGGGTGGGAGTCTTTTCACCAGGTCTTGGTTTCAAGCGTAGGAACGATTTGTTGATTGTTGGCAAATGTTTATGAAATATTTGTACTAAGTTTTATGCCCCGTAACAGGTGGTTATGCTCCGGATCATGCTTAGTACATTTTCTTCTTCGATGAAGGCAAGTGGATGTAACGGTGGTTGCTACCGTTTTGACTTGTTGTTTCATCGCCTACACTCTAATATTCAGAATCATTGAATTCTTTCATAATTGAACTCTATGGTGATGCTTTACTTGATTGTATTATATTGATGCTTAATCCTATATTGATGATTATGATGATTCGAGTATGACCCACGAGATTAATTCACACCCCTCAAGGTGAATGAAGTATTATTTGAGGTTTGTATTGTATATGAAGGTAAACGAAATATTATTTGAGGTTTGTATTGTATCTGAAGGTAAATGAAGTATTGTTTGAGGTTTGTATTGTATATGAAGGAAGTGAAGTATATTGATAAATGCAGCATGCCATATACATTGCATGATTCACTTGCATCTGAAGTTTTGTCGTGACCTATGGTCCGACCGTACCGGTACAACTTAGCATCGTACATTGCCCGAGGAGGGGTACGATGCGGCTTCATACCCTTAGAGGTATGAAGGCAGAGGACATATGCATTGCATTCATATGCATTCATTGAAGTGATATTTGCAGATGGTGTGGTTTTATACTCTAAGAGGTATGAACGCAGTGGACTTACACATTGCATTCCTATGCATACATTGAAGTGATATTTGCAGGTATTGTTGACGCAGGAAAGTGTTATACAACCTATTATGGTTGTTCGAGGAAATGAGATGGCATTGGTTATTTTGGGACTATTGAGTTCTATATCTACAAGTATTTCTGATCTCAATTGTGATCCCTTTAAAATGTTGATTAATTCAATATTTTTTTGGTTTAAATATCTCGTCAAAACAATTTACTTGTTGAGATGTTTTCATCTCACTCTTGCATTACTCAATGCAGGTACTTGATTCATGTTGGGAATGAGGGAAGTAGCAGCACGCCCACCTTCACTCTCATAATAACGCTGCCCAGGCATAGCCATGATTTAATTAGAAACTTCTTGTCAAGGATGTTGTTTTTTAACTAGTCGTGCACACTAGTTAATTCAGTTTATGTTGTTATGGTTATCTTCCCATTGCTAGCAGATTATTAATGTCTAGTATGTTTTCTTATCATGATATCTGTTTATACTCTATTGCTTCCACGTTTATGCAAATTTTCAAAGGAGATGCTGTCAAAATTTTATATATGAATGTTAGTTGTGTAGTTTAGTAGCATTTCGGGATGTTTGTGGATCCTGGGGTGTTACAGCTTCGCCTCAATTCATTTGGAAAAATATTCTACCGCCACCACAACATATTTTAAATTGCCTTGTGCTGGTGGAAGTGGGCCTAGCAAATCAAGGCCCCATCTTTGCAACAGCCAAGTGGGCTGTATTAATTGAGTTAGAGACAAAGGTTGCTTCTGGTTTCTTGCACATTTTTGACAGCTTTCACACTTTTGGACTAGCTCTGCTACATCCGAAGCTGCCTTCGGCCAATAAAATCCCTATCGAAAAACTTTTCGCAGCAAAGGCCTGGACCCAATGTGAGATCCATACAAACCTGCATGTATCTCCTTCATCAGCTCTATACCTTTGGCTCTGGATAAACACTTAAGAATTGGAGAGCAGACTCCATGCTTGTATAACTCCCCTTCTATTATTACATATGGTCTTGTTCTTGCCTCCATTCTCTTATTATAAGCTTCGTCGTCTGAAAGGCAATTACCTTGGAGGAAAGATATAATCTCAGTCCTCCAATCTTCACTATGAACAGGAGATATAGTGAGCACTGCTCTTTCGAGGAGTTCCACCGAAGGTGCTCTTATTGTTTCAAAAAATACTTCCGAAGGTAGAGGCAGCCCCTGTGCCGCTGACTTGGCTAGCAGATCAGCGTGCTCATTTTCTCCTCGTGGAATATTCTGAACAGAAAACCCTTCGAATGAAGCCTCAAGCCTTCGAACTGTGTCCAGGTATTTCTCAAGCTTCGGATCTCTTGCTATGCAACTCTTGTCGACATGTCCAGAAATAACATGGGAATCAGTTTTAAGGACTGCCCTTCTTATCCCCATTGCCATTAACTTCCGAAGCCCCAAAAGCAAAGCTTCGTATTCAACAATATTATTTGTGCAGCTAAAGTCAAGCTTTATTGCATAGCATGTTCTGACTTTGGAATGTGCAACTAAGACAGCAGCCGCACCTGCCCCGAAGGTTCCCCAAGAACTGTCACAGAACACCGTCCAAGCTTCGGCATCTTTATTTGCTTCTTCTTCCTGAGCCCCTGGCGTCCAGTCAGCGATGAAGTCTGCTAGCGCCTGGGACTGAATCGAGGATCTATGCACATAATCAATGCTGAATTTGTTGAGTTCCGCAGCCCACTTTCCAATCCTTCCAGTAGCTTCTCTATTCCTCATGATGTCCTTCAGAGGCTGTGATGAAGGAACAATTATATGGAATGCTTGAAAATAATGCCGAAGGTTCCTAGAGGCCATTAAGACAGCATACAACACCTTCTCCAATTCTGTATAATTTTTCTTTGATAAGCCTAGAACTTCGGAGACAAAGTATACTGGGACTTGCTTTTTGATTTGTCCATTGAATTTTTCCTGTACAAGCGCCGCACTTACTGCAGAGTGCGAAGCTGCCACATACAATAGTAATGGAGCCCCTGGCGCAGGTGGAGTTAATGTTGTGATATCAATCAAGTATTGCTTCAGCTCTTCAAAGGCTTTTTGTTGAGCTGGGCCCCACTGAAAGACTTCGGCTGACTTTAGTATTTCAAAGAATGGCAAGTTTCTTTCTGCTGATCTAGATACAAATCTATTCAATGAAGCCAATCTTCCTGCCAACCGTTGGGCCCCCTTCTTTGTGCTCGGTGGTTCCATTCGAAGGATAGCTTCGATCTTGCTTGGGTTAGCTTCAATCCCCTTCGTCAATACCAGACAGCCAAGGAACTTGCCCTTCTTCACTCCAAAGACACACTTTTCAGGATTTAATTTCAGGCCAGCTTGTCTGAAATTAGCAAATGTTTCTTCTAGATCAGTGATATGATTTTCTTGCTTTGTGCTTTTTACTATGATATCATCGACATATGTTAGCACATTTCTGCCTATCTAGGAATGAAGGACCTTGGCCATCATCCTGCTGAAATTGCCTCCAGCATTTTTGAGCCCCTTAGGCATCCGAAGATAGCAATAGGTTCCACTGGGAGTTATGAAGCTAGTCTTCGGCTCATCCTTCTTCTTCATCCATATTTGATGATATCCTGAGTAGCAATCCAGAAGACTCAGAAGTTCTGACGAAGCTATTGCATCCACAAGAGAGTCTATCCTTGGTAATGGGAATTCAGCCTTTGGACAGGCCTTGTTGAGATCCGTGAAATCAATACACATTCTCCATTTGCCATTGGCCTTCTTCACCATAACAGTATTGGCTAGCCACTCTGGATATTTTACTTCTCTGATGACACCAGCACTAAGAAGTCCTTTTACTTCATTCCGAGCACCTTCGGCTTTATCATCAGACATTTTCCGAAGCCTTTGCTTTCTGGGCCTGAAGGATGGATCGACATTGAGTGAATGTTCAATGACATCCCTGTTGACACCACAGAGATCGTTGGCTGACCATGCAAAAACATCTTTGTTGTTGAATAAAAACCTTATCGAAGTTTTTTCCTGCTCTTCAGATAATTGAGACCCCAGCAGTACCTTCTGCTCTGCTATGTCTTCACATAGAAGCATGGGCTTCGGCTGATCAGCCGAAGCGGCCTTCTCTCTTCTGTACTTGTACTGCTCACAAGCTTCAGCTCCATCTATATTGTGGATGGCTTTTGAGTCTGTCCAATTTCCCTCAGCCTTTCTGGCAGCTTCCTGACTTCCATGAATAGCAATAGGCCCTTGCTCCGAAGGTATCTTCATGCATAGATATGCTGGATGAAGAATTGCTTCGAAAGCATTAAGTGTCCCTCGACCAATGATTGCATTGTAGGGATATTCCATGTCAACAATATCAAACACAACCTGCTGAGTCCTTGTATTGCGGACAAAACCAAAGGTCACTGGCATTGTGATCTTTCCAAGTGCTACAATCTGCCTTCCTCCGAAGCCACAAAGAGGGTGTGTAGCATCATGAATCTTGTCCTCTGGCTCTTGCATCTGTCTGAAGACCTTAGCAAATATGATGTCAGCTGCACTGCCTGTATCAACCAAAACATTGTGGACCAGAAATCCCTTAATGACACAAGATATGACCATAGCATCATTATGAGGATAATCCTTGAGCTGAAGGTCGTCCTGGGAGAAGATGATTGGGATGTGGGACCATTTTGTCTTGATGAAGGGTCCCTACACCCCAACATGTTGTACTCTTCTCTGAGCCTCCTTCTTCTGCTTCTTGTTGGCTGGCTCTGAGCATGAATCGCCTATTATCGGGAGCACCAGCTTCGTAGCCAAAGCAGCTTCAGCTTGCTTGTTGGACGAAGCCATCAGCTCAATCAGTGGAAGTGAGTTCACCGGAGGTGGGCGCCAATGTTGGGGACTTGTTCTCAAATGCTATGAGTTAAGAACAAGGCAACATAAAAGGGTTAATGGTTAGTACCCTTCGTCCTTCGAAGCATTATATCCCTTAGGATATAATGATCTTTAGACGAAGGGCATGAGGGACATACCTTCGACATTTCAATACATATTAATGAAGGAAGAAGCATATGAAACATGAGAAATAACATAAATAATCATATGGCGTTATTGATATCTTTAAATTATATCATCATGAACAAACGTGAACAATATTGAATTACATTTATACCTTCGGCTTGACAGAAGGCAAAAGTCCAAGCGTGACGCGCGAGCAAATACAAGTCAGCATGAATAGTACGGGGGTACTGTTCATCTATTTATGGGCGCAGGGTGCAGCCTGTGAGATATTACATTCATGTCCTTTACAAAAGATTACAATTATGACACAGGCTCTCATGGACTAGTCGGTCATTTCATCTGTAAGTCGGTGCGATCCTTCGTCTTGAGACATGTCACTATGCCGAAGCTTCATGGATGGTAGCTTCGGCGCTGCTTTTGAGAGGATCTGCCAAAGGTGTTTCTTCTTACAGGATCTTCAGCGACGAAGCATACCCCCAACATCGTCGGGATGTCCTGGCTGCAGCACCAGCGCCCTCGACCTTGCCCAAAGCTCTATGTTGGATTTGTCAGTGTGCTACTCGTCCGGTGGGTCGTTGCCGTCGCGCCGTCGTTGCTTACCATGTCAGGACACCTCCCCTCATGCTCAGACGCTCATCTGGGACCCCGTCGTCGACAACTTTGGTTCTATGTCGCTGGGTCCGCGTTTCTGATAGCAGCAACCTTATTGTCTTTGTGTTCGCTCCGATTCTGCCTCTACGTGCTCGCCTTCGATCACTGCTGCAATTTTTAGGAGTTTGAGTGAAGAAGTGAAACCCGCGGGGCGCTTATCAGGAACTCGACAGAAGGCATGAACAAGAATTGTCAACGTTGACTTGGAGTTCTAGTTCAATCGATAACCATTCTCTAGCTCGCTATTTTTATTAATTGATTAAGTTGATGGATTGAATAGATATATTAATCCAAATGATTATCCGATAAGGCTGTCATCGTTCATTTTGTAGGATATTTTGGTAGTCAAATCTGAAATGTTTGATTAATTGTTGACATGTAAAATATGTGAGGTGTGAAATAAAATTAAAATAGTTCTTTGTGAGCGATGTGGTATAATTTATAAAACGAGGGATAAGTTTAGAATTTAATTAATTAGCTAATAAGTTGTGTTTAGACTAATTGTATTAAATGTGTATAGTTTGTTGTTTCGTGATGTTTGCGTTAGATTCGGTTAATCTAGAGAAACGTAATCATTGCACTTAGTCATACGTTGATAACTAGTGTTTCCGTATGAAACGGTACAACGCCTCGCTGCTAGGTGTTTAATTCGCTATCGCGTAGCACTATTTAGGTTTGTAATATTCCTATCTATATGCATTCATGTGCATAATGCATTTCATTCAGGTACATGAATTAACTATGTGATGCGGTGAACCAAAGCTAAGTCGACCCCAAGGTGTCGTAAAGCACGACCTACTTCGAACAGTGATGCTGATGGACGAACCTGAAGATGGATGACCTGATCAAGTGCTAGGACAAGGATGATCGTCAAGTTATCGACGTCTAACAACACTAACCTAGTGTTATCCAGGCAAGCCCCGGTGCATTTGCCACCTCCTTGCTGTTTTAAAATCTTTTATCACCTTGTTTGATGCATTAGGTGATAGGAGTTGTGTGCTAAACAATTGATGCATTTCCTCCCTTGGAAAATTGATTACCCTCCCTTGATACCCTTTTTGAAAAGAATTTTATGATGCTTAGCCTTGCTTTAGCAAACAAAAATGTTTTGTTTTAAAACAAAAGTGATGCTTCAGTGGGTTGGAATGTTTTAGAAAAGAAAAACTTGTGATGGTGGACCCATCAGGGCCTTGATGGGTTCAACATCGGAAAAGATGTACCTCTGCCAGGTACCAAACTTTGGGTTTTTAAGTGACAAAGCTGAGACCGGGCGGGCGACTTGCACGAGAAGAGAGTCTCGGTGTAGTGTCTTCATCTGCGTCGATTAAGGATCGTGTCGATGTAGGCTTGATGATTGAGGACCTTTTAACTGGTCACATGCCTCATCATGGATAAGCTTTGCCTCAGGCAGACTAATACCAGAATAAGACAACACGCAATGGGAGTGGAGAGATGGCAAGAGTAGCGTGTACCCTCCGTGGCAAGAGGCTGGACGGTGGTGTATCTATGCTCTCGATTGGCGTGAACCTAATCTGGTCTTAAGAACCTCGGTGGCGAGTTGACATATGCAAGGGTTAAGTGCTACATATGTCCTATGATTCGAGATCCCCAGCTGGGTATTAATCGATTCAGATCGCCGTTACTTCTCGGACATGAAGACTTGGTCACTGCCCTACACATAGCAATCCAGTGAACTGAAGGGATGATAAAAATACGGCTAGTGTAGGCCAAGTGCTTGAACTAGGGTAGAAAGAACTCTAGATGCAGGTAACTTTACTTAACTTGACAAGTAAAAATGGATTTTTAAAGATCCACTCATAGTAAGCTTTTCGGCAAATAGAGTCTTTGATTCTTGTTGAACCATACCTTGAATCCTTTTGAACCAGCATACCCTTGAGAGTCTTTTCTTTAGTCGGGTAAATCTTGCTGAGTACTTGCGTACTTAGGGTTTTACCCATTGTTGCTGCAGGTTACGAGTCATTTTGATTGTGATTGGTGTTAAGCGCCGGTGGGCACGGCCTTCATATAAGTCTAAGTACTTCTTCTATACTTCATATTGAGGATGGTCACTTAAGCTAGCATATATTTCAAAACTATGAATAATTTATAACAGTTCAAAGTTATTTCTTTGAATCACTTTTGTAATCACTCCGATCATGTACATCGTAAAACTTGATGTAACTTGTAAAATTTGGTAATAAGATTTCTGCTGCAAAATGTTGGTGTGTGATTTGTGTTTACTTTATCATGTGGTCCTGGTTGTAAGTGGTTTATCCGTGGTCCTTGGGGCACTCGGACAGATCCTGTTAATTTATCTGGTGCACATGCATAGCCGTCTGAGGTCTTTGGGACAAGGGCAGGTGCATGTGGGCCCAATAACTTGGGAGGTTCTGCCATAGCTGGTATCGGAGCAGGATTAATGAAAGGGAAATGTGCCCTTGGGCCATCTCTAAAGTGTTTTGGTGATTAAGTGCCCAACACATATTCTCTAAGTGTCAAATTATGCCAAAGATTGAAGAAGTGCAAATTATACAACAAGGTATGTTTCTAAACTTAGTACATTGTTTTGGGTACTAATGTATTGTGTCTAAGTGCTAGAAACAGAAGAAAAGCAATTGGAAAATAGTTGGCTGTGTACAGCCAATTCCTGCTCGGTCTGGGTGCACCGGACAGTGTCCGGTGCACCAGACGAGTCCAAGGTGAACTGGCCGCTCTCGGGGCTCGACGGCGGCGTACGGCTATAGATCACCGGACTGTCCGGTGGTGCACCGGACTGTCCAATGAGTTGTCCGCGGTGAAGTCGTCGCTCTCAGGAAAAGTTCAACGGCGTACGACTAAAATTCATCGGACTGTCCGGTGGTGCACCGGACTGTCCGGTGAGCCAACGGTCGACTGCGCCAACGGTCGGCCGCGCAATCTTCGCACGACGCGTGGGCACGCCAACGGTCGGCAGGGGGCACTGGACTATCCGGTGTGCACTGGACTGTGTCTGGTGCGCCAACTGCCATGAATCTACAACGGTCGGATGCGCCAGAAAAGGAAGGAGATCGCGCACCGAACAGCTACAGGGACTGTCAGGTGGCGCACCGGTGCGCCACCCGACAGAAGGCAAGATTAGCCTTCCAAGAATGCCTCCAATGGCTCCTAGCTACCTTGGGGCTATAAAAGGGACCCCTAGGCGCGTGGAGGAGTCACCCAAGCATACTTTAAGCATTCTAAGTCTTCCACACTTCGTCTCCGCACACTTGATCGACTGTGTTAGTGATTTGAGCTTCGTTTTAGTTGTGAACTCGTCGTGCTTCATTTTGAGCTCAAGTCTTGGCTTGTGTGCGTGTGTATTGTTGCAGATTTGTGTGTGTTGCTTCCCACCCTTACTCTTGTGTTTCAATGTGATCTTTGTTGTAAGGGCGAGAGACTCCAACTTGTGGAGATTCCTCGCAAACAGGAAAAAGAGATAAGCAAAGAAGAACACCGTGGTATTCAAGTTGATCATTAGATCACTTGAAAGGGGTTGAGTGCAACCCTCATCCATTGGGACACCACAACGTGGAGGTAGGCAAGTGTTATACTTGACCGAACCACGGGATAAACTCGCGTGTCTTTTGTGATTGTTTCTCTGTGATACTTGTGTGTTCGCAAGAGCTCGCTACTTAGCCATACTAACACTTTGATGGAGAGGACTACGCTTTTTGGAGTCACAAAATGCGTAGTCACCTTTTCTCTCTCCATCCTAGTATTTGGGAGATAGTTGAGAATGGAATGCAATTTGATAGTACGGATAACCATGTATTCATTAACGAACAAATTCATAAGAATGCACAAGCTACCACTGTTTTGTTAGCATCATTGTGCAGGGATGAATACAACAAGGTGAGCGGCTTGGACAACGCCAAGCAAATATGGGACACCCTCAAGATATCGCATGAGGGGAACGACGCTACCATGATCACCACAATGGAGTTGGTGGAAGGCGAGCTAGGAAGGTTTGCCATGATCAGGGGAGAGGAGCCAACTCAAACATACAACAGGCTCAAAACCCTGGTCAACAAGATCAGGAGCTATGGAAGCACGAGATGGACGGACCACGACGTCGTCCGACTTATGCTTAGGTCTTTCATTGTTGTTGACCCTCATCTAGTGAACCTCATACATGAAAATCCCAGGTACAGAAAGATGACGCCCGAGGAGATACTCAGAAAGTTTGTTAGCGGGCGTATGATGGTCAAGGAAGCAAGATATGTTGATGATGCATTGAACGGCCCAATGCCCATCTATGAGCCCCAGCCCGTTGCACTCAAGGCAACAAGCAGCAGCAGGGAGGCGCTACCTAGCAAGGTGGCACAAGTTGAGGCTGCCGGGTTAAACGAAGATGAGACGGCCCTCATCATCAAGCGCTTCAAGACCGCGCTAAAAGGACGCAAGGAGCATCCCAACAAGAGCAAAGCAAAGGGAAAGCGCTCTTGTTTTAAATGCAGTAAGACTGGTCATTTTATAGCAAATTGTCCCGATAATGCTAATGACCAGGAACAAGAAAAGAGCGAGAAGAGGGAGAAGAAGAAGGCCTACAAGAAGGCGAAGGGCGAGGCGCACCTTGGCAAAGAATGGGATTCAGATTGCTCTTCTTCCGACTTCGACGATGAAGGACTCGCCGCCTCGGCCTTCAACAAGTCGTCTCTCTTCCCCAACGAGCGCCATACTTGCCTCATGGCAAAGGAGAAAAAGGTAAGCGCTCGAGATACCCCTAAGTATACTACTTCAAGTGATGATGACTCTAGTGATGATGAAGTAGATTACACAAGCCTATTCAAAGGTTTAGATAGAACTAAAGTATATAAAATCAATGAATTGATTGATGCTTTAAATGAAAAGAATAGACTCTTAGAAAAGCAAGAGGATATTTTGTATGAAGAGCATGATAAGTTTGTTGGTGTACAAAAATCTCTTGCTTTAGAGATTAAAAGGAATGAAATGTTGTCTTCTGAATTATCTGCTTGTCATGAAACTGTGTCTAATTTAAAGAGCGTTAATGATGATTTAAATGCTAAGTTAGAAGAAGCAAATAAGTCTAGTTCATATGTAGAGCATGTTAGTATTTGTAATAGATGTAAGGATTTTGATGTTGATGCTTGTGTTGAACACCTTACATCAAATACTAAATTAAATAATGAGGTGGCAAGTCTTAATGCTCAACTTAAGACTTGCAAGATAGATTATGATAAGTTAAAATTTGCTAGGGATGCCTACACCGTTGTAGACATCCCTCAATTAAGGATGGACTTGGCTTTCGAAAGGAAGCCAAGAACTTAACAAGCCAAAGGGCTCCCATTCCCAACAAGGAGAAAGGGAAGGCCCCTATGGCTAGTAGTAATCAAAAGAATCATGCTTTCATGTATAATGATAGAAAATTTTCTAGAAATTCTCATTATAATAGGAGTTATAATGCTTTTGATTCTCATGCTATGATTGCTTCAAGTTCTAATTTTAATGGTAGGCCTAGGAGAAATTTTGTGTCTCATGCTCCTAAGAAAATGTGTAATAAACCTACCACTGTCTTTCATGCTTGCAACACTAAGTATGTACTTTCATGTAAAAATGAAAAAGTGGTTGCTAGAAAGATGGGGTCCAAATGCAAGGGAGACAAGACTTGCATTTGGGTCCCAAAGGCTATTGTAACTAACCTTGTAGGACCCAACAAGAGTTGGGTACCTAAAACCCAAGCCTAATTTGCCTTGCAGGTTTATGCATCCGGGGGCTCAAGCTGGATTATCGACAGCGGATGCACAAACCACATGACGGGAGAGAAGAAGATGTTCACCTACTACATCAAGAGCAAGGATTCCCAGGACTCGATCATTTTTGGAGATGGTAACCAAGGCAAGGTTAAAGGACTAGGAAAGATAGCCATTTCATCCGAGCATTCCATATCCAATGTGTTCTTAGTTTAATCGCTCGGATACAACTTATTATCTATTAGTCAACTATGTAATATGGGATATAATTGTCTATTTACCAATGTAGATGTGTCTGTCTTTAGAAGGAGTGATGGTTCATTAGCTTTTAAGGTTGTACTAGACGACAAACTCTACTTAGTTGATTTTTCAAAAGAGGAGGCCGATCTAGATGCATGCTTAATTGCTAAGACTAGCATGGGCTGACTGTGGCATCGCTGTCTAGCACATGTTGGAATGAAGAACCTTCATAAACTTCTAAAGGGAGAACATGTGTTAGGTCTAACCAATGTATTTTTCGAAAAAGATAGACCTTGTGTAGCTTGTCAAGCAGGTAAACAGGTGGGAAGCACTCATCACAGCAAGAATATGATGACCACATCAAGACCTCTGGAGCTACTTCATATGGACCTCTTCGGACCCGTCGCCTACCTCAGCATCGGGGGAAGTAAGTATGGTCTTGTTATTGTTGATGACTTTTCTCGCTTCACTTGGGTATTCTTTTTGCAGGACAAATCAGAAACCTAAGGGACCCTAAAGCGCTTTCTAAGGAGAGCTCAAAACGAATTTGAGCTCAAGGTGAAGAAGATAAGAAGCGACAACGGGTCCGAGTTCAAGAACTTACAAGTGGAGGAGTACCTTGAGGAGGAAGGAATCAAGCACGAGTTCTCCGCTCCCTACACACCACAGCAAAACGGTGTGGTAGAGAGGAAGAACATGATGCTTATCGACATGGCGAGGATGATGCTTGGAGAATTCAAGACGCCCAAGCGGTTTTGGTCGGAAGCTATGAACACAGCTTGCCTCGCCATAAACCGGGTCTACCTTCATCGCCTCCTCAAGAAGACCTCGTATGAACTTCTAACCGGTAACAAACCCAACGTTTCATACTTTCATGTATTTGGGAGTAATTGTTATATTCTAGTAAAGAAGGGTAGAAATTCCAAATTTGCTCCAAAAGTTGTTGAAGGGTTTTTGCTAGGTTATGACTCAAATACAAAGGCATATAGAGTCTTCAACAAATCATCGGGTTTGGTTGAAGTCTCTAGCGACATTGTATTTGATGAAACTAATGGCTCTCCAAGAGAGCAAGTTGATCTTGATGATGTAGATGAAGATGACGTTCCATCGGCCGCAATTCGCACCATGGCGATTGGAGATGTGCGACCACAGGAACAACAAGAGCAAGATCAACTCTCTTCCTCAACAATGGTGCACCCTCCAACTCAAGATGATGAACAGGTTCCTCAAGAGGAGGCGTGTGATCAAGGGGGGGCACAAGAAGACCCAGCTATGGAGGAAGAAGCACCATGGGCCCCTCCAATTCAAGTCCGAGCGACGATTCAAAGGAATCATCCCATCGACCGGATTCTGGGTGATATAAGCAAGGGAGTAACTACTCGCTCAAGACTAGCTAACTTTTGTGAGTATTACTCATTTGTCTCTTCTATTGAGCCTTTTAGGGTGGAAGAGGCTCCAAACTTCATTCCTCTTGCAACAAGCAGGAAGAGCTCAACAACTTCAAGAGGAATGAAGTTTGGAGCCTGGTGCCACGTCCCAAACAAAACGTTGTGGGAACCAAGTGGGTGTTCCGCAACAAGCAAGACGAGCATGGGGTGGTGACACGAAACAAGGCTCAACTTGTGGAAAAAGGTTATGCCCAAGTCGCAGGTTTGGATTTCGAGGAGACTTTTGCTCCTGTGGCTAGGCTAGAGTCTATTCGCATTCTATTAGCCTATGCCGCTCACCACTCTTTCAGGTTGTTCCAAATGGATGTGAAGAGCGCTTTCCTCAACCGGCCAATCAAGGAGGAGGTGTATGTGGAGCAACCCCCTAGCTATGAGGATGAACGGTACCCCAACCATGTGTGTAAGCTCTCTAAGACGCTCTATGGACTTAAGCAAGCCCCAAGAGCATGGTATGAATGCCTTAGAGATTTCCTAATTGCTAATGCTTTCAAGGTTGGGAAAGCCGATCCAACTCTTTTCACTAAGACTTGTGATGGTGACCTATTTGTGTGCCAAATTTATGTCGATGACATAATATTTGGTTCAACTAACCAAAAGTCTTGTGAGGAGTTTAGCAGGGTGATGACACAGAAATTTGAGATGTCGATGATGGGCGAGTTGAACTACTTCCTTGGGTTCCAAGTGAAGCAATTCAAGGATGGCACCTTCATCTCACAAATGAAGTACACGCAAGACCTTCTCAAGCGGTTTGAGATGAAGGACGCCAAGCCCGCAAAGACACCAATGGGAATCGACGGACATGTCAACCTCAACAAAGGAGGTAAGTCCGTTGATCAAAAGGCATACCGGTCTATGATAGGGTCATTACTTTATTTATGTGCTAGTAGACCGGATATTATGCTTAGTATATGCATGTGTGCTAGATATCAATCCGACCCAAGGGAATGTCACCTTGTGGCCGTTAAGCGGGTTCTTAGATATTTAGTTGCTACGCCTTGCTTCGGGATCTGGTATCCAAAGGGGTCTACCTTTGACTTGATTGGATATTCAGACTCCGATTATGCCAGGTGTAAGGTTGATAGGAAGAGTACATCAGGGATGTGCCAATTCCTAGGAAGGTCCCTGGTGTCTTGGAGTTCAAAGAAACAAACTTCCGTTGCCCTATCCACCGCTGAGGCCGAGTATGTTGCCGCAGGACAGTGTTGCGCGCAACTACTTTGGATGAGGCAAACCCTCTGGGACTTTGGCTACAATCTGAGCAAAGTCCCACTCCTATGTGATAATGAGAGTGCAATCCGTATGGCGGATAATCCTGTTGAACACAACCACACTAAGCACATAGACATCCGGCATCACTTCCTGAGAGACCACCAGCAAAAGGGGGATATCGAGGTGTACCATATTAACACCGAGAACCAGCTAGCCGATATCTTCACCAAGCCTTTAGATGAAAAAAGGTTTTGCAGGTTGCGTAGTGAGCTAAATGTCTTAGATTCGCGTAACTTGGATTGATCTATAACATACATGTGTTTTATGCCTTTGATCATGTTAATTTATGCATTTAAATCTATTTTGTTCATTTGTGGTGCTCAAGTTGTACACATGATCCCCGGATCTCACAAGTCCATTTGCAAGTGATGCACTTATTTAGGGGGAGGCATGCTACAACTTGACCCTTTGAGACTAACCTTTGTGTTTGAGTTTACTTGATTTAGTCTCAAAAGTGAATTGAAAGGGAAAGGTGAACTTGGACCATGCAAAGACTTCCACTGCACTCCGGTAATAACTCTAAGTTCATATCTATGTTCTTATTGCCTTTTTGCTCTTAATTGACAATTTTGATGAGGCAATGGGGTTAAAGGGCCAAAAATGATCCCGTTTTGGTGCTTAATGCCAAAGGGGGAGAAATTAAGGCCAAAGCAAATGGATCAGCTACCACTTGTGAAATTTTGAAAAGAGTAGAGTTAGAACTTTTTGATTTGTCCAAAACACTCTTATTGCAAAATTTAGTCTTTCGTGGGGAGAATGTTTGATTATGGGAAAAGGGGGAGTTTTTGGCTCTTGATCAAATTTTCCATTGGAATATCTCTCTTTGTGCCTAAACAAGTGTGTTTGACTTAGAGATAGAAAAATGAGTTTGATTTCAAAAACAAACCAAGTGGTGGCAAAGTATGATCCAAATATGCCAAATATGAGTCAAAAACAATTTGGTTCTCTTTTGCATTGATATTGCACTTCTTTTTGTTGCTTTTGGATGTGTTGGCATAAATCACCAAAAAGGGGGAGATTGAAAGGGAAATGTGCCCTTGGGCCATTTCTAAAGTGTTTTGGTGATTAAGTGCCCAACACATATTCTCTAAGTGTCAAATTGTGCCAAAGATTGAAGAAGTGCAAATCATACAACAAGGTACGTTTCTAGACTTAGTACATTGTTTTGGGTACTAATGTATTGTGTCTAAGTGCTAGAAATAGGAGAAAAGCAATTGGAAAATAGTTGGCTGTGTACAGCCAACTCTTGCTCGGTCCGGGTGCACCGGACAGTGTCCGGTGCGCCAGACGAGTCCAAGGTGAACTGGCCGCTCTCGGGGCTCGACGACGGCGTATGGCTATAAATCACCGGACTGTCCGGTGGTGCACCGGACTGTCCGGTGAGTCGTCCGCGGCGAAGTCGTCGCTCTCAGGAAAAGTTCAACGGCGTACGACTAAAATTCACCGGACTGTCCGGTGGTGCACCGGACTGTCCGGTGAGCCAACGGTCGACTGCGCCAACGGTCGGCCGCGCAATCTTCGCGCGATGCGTGGGCGCGCCAACAGTCAGCAGGGGGCACCAGACTGTTCGGTGTGCACCGGACAGTGTTCGGTGCGCCAACTGCCACGAATCTGCAACGGTCGGATGTGCCAGAAAACGAAGGAGATCGCGCACCGGACAGCTACAGGGACTGTCCGGTGGCGCACCGGACTGTTCGATGCGCCACATGACAGAAGGCAAGATTAGCCTTCCAAGAATGCCTCCAACGGCTCCTAGCTGCCTTGGGGCTATAAAAGGGACCCTTAGGCGCATGGAGGAGTCACCCAAGCATACTTTAAGCATTCTAAGTCTTCCACACTCCGTCTCCGCGCACTTGATCGACTGTGTTAGTGATTTGAGCTCCGTTTTAGTTGTGAACTCGTTGTGCTTTATTTTGAGCTCAAGTCTTGGCTTGTGTGCGTGTGTATTGCTGCGGATTTGTGTGTGTTGCTTCCCACCCTTACTCTTGTGTTTCACTGTGATCTTTGTTGTAAGGGCGAGAGACTCCAATTTGTGGAGATTCCTCGCAAACGGGAAAAAGAGATAAGCAAAGAAGAACACCATGGTATTCAAGTTGATCATTGGATCACTTGAAAGGGGTTCAGTGCAAACCTCGTCCATTGGGACGCCACAACGTGGAGGTAGGCAAGTGTTATACTTGACCGAACCACGGGATAAACTCGCGTGTCTTTTGTGATTGTTTCTCTGTGATACTTGTGTGTTCGCAAGAGCTCGCTACTTAGCCATACTAACACTTAACCAAGTTTTGTGGCTATTAGTTGTTGAATTTACAGGATCACCTATTCACCCCCCCTCTAGGTGCTCTCAATTAAGTATAATACGATCACATACTTATTTTCCAAAACAAAAGTTTTGGTTTTGAAAAACCTATTTTCAAACTAAACACATTTTTTGGCTTTGAAAAATAGTTTTGAAAAACTATTATGCTAGTGACATCCTCTGTTGCTGTGACACCCCAGTGTCACTCAGGGTTTTTCTCAAAAAGCCAAACCAAGAGCCATTATTTTATGTGAACCAAAGTAAGCATGAGCATCAAAATGACTTAAGTAATGATGAAGTCACCAAGTATATACTTAAAAGTGTCATGATCAAAGCAATTGAGTCCCTTAAAAGATCAGATTATGCAACCCTAGTTTAAAAAACGCTAAATGAGCCCCATGAGCAAAGTTCAAAAAGTAAGAAAAAGGGAGTGAAAAGTTTAAAATTTTGAGTTGAGCCAATTATAAAAATTGAAGTATATTTAATGGGCAACAAGAAGATTGAGAAAGCTTAGCCAAAATAACTCAAATAAAACCCCAAATCAAGCTTTCCATGTGTGGACTTAATGAGAATTCTGAAATTCAGATTTCTGAAATTTAGACCTTAAGCCAAAGATCAGGGATGTTCACCTTGATCCCTAACTCGAATCCTAATGGCCCCATTGACAAAAATGTGTCTAACTAACCCCTCTGTCGTGTGCCAGAAGATGACATTGGGACGCGAGCCCTAGACATGACTAAACCTTGGATTTGCCTCGGATTTGCGCAGGGAGACAAACCAGATTTCCTGGCTCCATATCTCTGCAACCAGTAGGCAAAATCCTATGACCCCCACACAAGAATGGTAGCTTGTAGGGAGGAGAAGAGGTTTTGTGCACTGACCAAGGCGAGAGCAGGCTCGGATGAGCGACTACACGCGCCAGAACTTGGGCAGAACGCGCGCTCACACGTGTTCGACCCTGGTCGGCACGCCAGAGCTCGCCCAACCCGCGCGCGCGCGCTCCCCGGCGTCCGGTCAAGTGTAACACCCTAAATCTCATTTTGAGAATATAGTAAAAACTTTTCAAAGATCTTGCATTAGAGTTTTTCTTTTTCTCTCTCTTTAGAACTCTCATAACATTTGAAGACTCATCTCCCTATTTAAAAGCATTTGCTTAAGTGAATAAAATAATAAATAGAACCATATTTGGCACTCATGATGGAGTTTTAATTGTATGTGCATTTAAAATAATAATAAAATATATTGAGAATTTGAAGATAACCCAAAGTTGCACCTTAGGGTTTTGGAAATATTATGTAGAAGTGAAAGAGAGAAGAGAAGGAAGACATTACTATGTGAATAAAAATAATTATAATATATATATTATTCTTGTACAGATCTGAGTTGGTACATTTGACTCAAAAGTGAAGTTCATAACAGGGTTCAAATTCAAATTAGAGATTCAAATGAAAAGAAAATGAATCAAAAAAAAAGAAAAAAAGAAATAAAAGAAAAAGGAAAGGAATACTATACCTAACTGGGCCGGCTACCTGGAATTCGGCCCATCTCCACAATCCAGCCCGCGCGGCCCAGTCTTCACTGCTCGCGCGCGCGCCGACACCATGGGCCCACTGGCCAGCCTCTCCCTCACGCGCCAGTCACTTACAGGCGGGACCCCCGTGTCAGCCTCGCCTTGGCCTCACGCGCGCGCTCGCCTGCCCTCCCTCTCTCTGGTCCGCGGGGCCCGCTCGTCAGGCCCGTCTTCCTCGCGGCGAACGGACCGCGCGGACTCCGCGAAACTCTCCGTGGATCTCGGCCTCCGTGCAACGGCCGCGGGTCGTTCCTTGGGTATAAAGCCGAAGCTCCGCGACCCCTTCCCTCCATCCACCCGTGAGCCGTCGTCGCAGTGAGAAGGGAGAGAGAAGAAGAATTCCGCCGCCGCGGTCTGTGTTCGTGAATCCCGCGACACGCCGTCAATCGGTGCCCGCGGGTGGGCGTGGAGCATCGCCGTCGATCAGGGAAGGCGCGAGGACCATCTTCGGGCGGACTTCGGACTGTTTGCACGAGCAATTCCTCACCGGAGATCTAACACCGCCGCGGGTCCGCTCCTCTCCGTGGCCAGGGCACTTCACGGTGCGATTCTCGGTATGGACCCGTACACCATGCTCGCCTCGTCCCCCTCTATGATTAGCTCGGTTCAATTTGAGTTTGGAGCTCGGGAACGGCCGATTGACGACCTCGCCGGCGTGCTCCGCCGGGCGTGCGGGGCGGCGCCGCCGGGCGCGTAGGCCCTGTTGGGGCGGAAGGCGTGCGCCGTCGGATCCTTATGGGACGGCTGCGATTAGATTTACGCGTACCGATTCGCTGAGTCGTCCTGGGCCGTTCGATCTCGATCGGGCGAATCCGGGGCGAGTCGGGGTGTTTTAAATCCGCGTCGTCGGTCGTCGATCGGACGGTTAGGATCGCGTACCGTTTCGGCGCCCTCCAGATCTAATATGAGCCCTCGGCTGGAGATCCTGCGGCCGAGGTTTGCGGATACCCCTTCGGGGGTCTATTTTACTTAAGAGCCCCTCGGGTTTCACTGAATCAACCCGCCGTCCAGAGAACGCTATTCCCTGAGTCTCGGGAATCTTGCGCCGTGAACCCTATGCTTTCCAGAAATTGGCGCCCAGTCCAGTGATCGTTTAAATTGAATAAATAAAATAGAAAATAGATTTTTAATATGAAAATAATTGCTAGAACTTAGATAATTCATAGAAAATTCATTTTAGCTCCAAATTGAACCATTCCAGTTTCTAAAATTTTGTAATAATATTCTTCATCATTTTGTGTCTCTGTTTTGGCATGAAAGGCTCATTTAAATTTATCTAATACTTAATCTTGTATTAAACACATAAAACATTAGAAAATCCATAACTTAAAATCTATAACTCCAAAATTAATGATTCCTGTTCCTAGAATCTTATTTTAATGTGTAGATTATTATTATGTATTTTGTTTACTTGTTTGGTGTGATGTTAAATTTTGCCTACACTGTTTGTTTGTATTACTACGACTAGCAGTGAGGTCACGAGTCACCTGAAGATCATCCTGGTACCTGGATTCTCAAGGCCCAGGCAAGTTGTGCCCTTGATCACTTCTTTTTACCCACTCATGTTCTAATTAATCATAATGATCTGCATAGGTTAATTTTGATGGGACCCAATAGGTTACCTTAGTTTGTCTATCTTTATACCTTGATTACCACTGAACTTTCTGGGTAGTACTTGCTAGTGCTATATGTGGTTTTGGGTATGAAGATACACTATTCATGATTACACTTTTGTTATCAGTTGTTATTTATTGTTCATGATAAGATCATTATGTTAATTGGAACATGGAGCGACCACCCGGGAAAACAGTGCTACCACAAGGGAGGAATGGGACCCCTTGGCTGATTAATTAGGAAAGCTAGTGGAAGACTACCTTACCCGAAAGGGGCAAGGGCAGTAGGGGAGTGGTCAGTGTAGGGAGGCCCTCGGGAGGATTTTGCTGCGATGGCGGTCCTGCAAGGGATTCCTGCATTGGAACTTCCTATAAACTGTAGCGGGTTTTCGGAAGCTAGTGGAACTTTGTAAAGGCCTCGTAGTGGATCCCTAGCCATTCACCTCGGTAGTGTCTAAGGGCCTTGCAAACCCTGGCGACATGGGATACACGACTTGTGGGTAAAGATGCGCAACCTCTGCAGAGTGTAAAAATGGTATACTAGCCGTGCTCACGGTCATGAGCGGCTCGGACCCTCACATGATTAAAATATGGAACATAAACTCAATTTGTCATATGCATTGCATCGCAGGTGAAGTTGTTACTTTTGTTCTACTATTTAATTGGGCTGGTATTTACTTATACTTAGTAACTGCTAATAAAATTTTGACCAACTTTAAAAGCAATGCTCAGCTCTAACCATCTTCTTTGGTAAGCCTTACACTTCACGTGAGCTCCCACCTTTGGCGAGTTCATGCACATTATTCCCCACAACTTGTTGAGCGATGAACGTATGTGAGCTCACTCTTGCTGTCTCACACACCCCACAGGTCAAGAACAGGTACTGCAGGATGAGGCGCTTGGAGGATGATGCGATGAGTTCGTGAGAGGTCTAGGTCGTCGTCTCCCAGTCAACTTTGGGTTGCTGGACCGTTGTCTCCTTATAATGTAATTATTTATTTTGTATAGAACTCTTGTTATATAGTAAAGATGTGACATTCGATCCTGTGCCATGATTCATCATATGTGTGAGACTTGGTCCCAGCACACCTGGTGATTATGTTCGCGCCCGGGTTTTGGACCCCTAAAATCCGGGTGTGACAGAAGTGGTATCAGAGGAATGTTGACTGTAGGACGAAACCTAGATAGAACTGGACAACCCTTGTCTACTTACCTCTGCCACTCTTATTCTTTTCTAAGCTTATCTTAATCTTTTCTCATCTATTTCCGCTTTACTCTGATTATTCTTACCTTTTCCTTCTAAAGACAAACTTGGATTTCACACTTTGAAATCCTGTGCTTAAAGTGACTTTTAGGAACAGAAGACCTCATCTTAGGGACAAAATCAAAACTATTTTTGTAAATATTTGTATGCTTGAATGCTTGTTCTTATGATACTTGTCTGATTTGGAACTTTGTTTGAGTGTGATGGATTGTGGAGTAATGTCCACAATTACATCTGCATAGGCTTAAATAGAATTCATAAGAAAACTAAGCAATTTAGATTATCCTCCATTAAAATGTATCTATCTCATAGAGATCCCTCTAATCTTAAAAGACTCTCCCATATCTTAATAGATTCATCGTATCTTATAAGATTCCCTCATATCTTACTAGATCCACCTCATCTTAAAAGGTTCTTCTTACCTTAATAAATTCATCTTATCTTGAAGAGATTCTATCCTATCATAACATATCTAACAAATCTTAAAACATCCTAACATATCTTAATAATACATATTCTACCCTGTTGGACCTATCAAACCTAAACTAGTCTAATCTAGTCATATCCAATCTAATCTAGATCTTATCTTACCTAATGTGGCCTGATCTAGTGTGGTCTAATGTTATTTAACTTAATGTGGTCCACTTAAACAGATTAATGACACTAGTAGAAGAGATTAGACCCCACTAGCCATGTATTAACTTAACTTAGCACATTGGATCAACTCAACCATGAGCTAACCCAACCCATAGAGCCATGATGAATGGTATAACCTTTCTATTCCCACCTAACAACAAACAAACTTTTAACCTACATCTTGTAGTCTATCTCACCCATATATATCTCTCATCTTGACAGATTCTATCTTACCCTTGGATATTCACCTTATACGATTGGTTACCCCAATCTGGACATAAAACAAAGATTAAGCCCTACCAAGGAATCTTTAGATTATAACCAGCTACTAGCTTATTCATACCGCTTATTGAATAATTTCCTTTGCAAAACTATTACCATATGCTTCTAACTTTCATGGCCAATACCAGGAAAGGAAAGATTATCACGTAACAACAAACAGAAAATGAATCCTCCAAACCCTCCACCTGTTGAAATCGATCAAGTGGTTGCTGCCCAAAGACTGGTAATACAACAATTAACAGACCTGGTGACCGAGATGCAAAATCAGATAAGACAAGAACGCGAGGAAATACGTCAGGTCCGCCAAGAAATAAGGCAAGCACGGTTGGAGAGACAACAACAACAACAACCTCCATCACCACCACCCGCCCCACCAAGCTACATAGATATAAATTATGATGATTTGTAAGATCTAGATGTTACTTTAGTTAGTAGATGATATGATATTATTTTGGAAGGAATAATAAGGTCTATTGACCCTATGTTTTGCTAAAGAATTGTGCCTCATGCCGAGATTCCTTTGTTTGTGCATATGTTCCGAGAACAATATGGATATACATCCCTTTTCTTACAAATCTCGAGGACGAGATTATTTTTAAGGGGGGTAGGATTTGTAACACCCTAAATCTCATTTTGAGAATATAGTAAAAACTTTTCAAAGATCTTGCATTAGAGTTTTTCTTTTTCTCTCTCTTTAGAACTCTCATAACATTTGAAGACTCATCTCCCTATTTAAAAGCATTTGCTTAAGTGAATAAAATAATAAATAGAACCATATTTGGCACTCATGATGGAGTTTTAATTGTATGTGCATTTAAAATAATAATAAAATATATTGAGAATTTGAAGATAACCCAAAGTTGCACCTTAGGGTTTTGGAAATATTATGTAGAAGTGAAAGAGAGAAGAGAAGGAAGACATTACTATGTGAATAAAAATAATTATAATATATATATTATTCTTGTACAGATCTGAGTTGGTACATTTGACTCAAAAGTGAAGTTCATAACAGGGTTCAAATTCAAATTAGAGATTCAAATGAAAAGAAAATGAATCAAAAAAAAAAGAAAAAAAGAAATAAAAGAAAAAGGAAAGGAATACTATACCTAACTGGGCCGGCTACCTGGAATTCGGCCCATCTCCACAATCCAGCCCGCGTGGCCCAGTCTTCACTGATCGCGCGCGCGCCGACACCATGGGCCCACTGGCCAGCCTCTCCCTCACGCGCCAGTCACTTACAGGCGGGACCCCCGTGTCAGCCTCGCCTTGGCCTCACGCGCGCGCTCGCCTGCCCTCCCTCTCTCTGGTCCGCGGGGCCCGCTCGTCAGGCCCGTCTTCCTCGCGGCGAACGGACCGCGCGGACTCCGCGAAGCTCTCCGTGGATCTCGGCCTCCGTGCAACGGCCGCGGGTCGTTCCTTGGGTATAAAGCCGAAGCTCCGCGACCCCTTCCCTCCATCCACCCGTGAGCCGTCGTCGCAGTGAGAAGGGAGAGAGAAGAAGAATTCCGCCGCCGCGGTCTGTGTTCGTGAATCCCGCGACACGCCGTCAATCGGTGCCCGCGGGTGGGCGTGGAGCATCACCGTTGATCAGGGAAGGCGCGAGGACCATCTTCGGGCGGACTTCGGACTGTTTGCACGAGCAATTCCTCACCGGAGATCTAACACCGCCGCGGGTCCGCTCCTCTCCGTGGCCAGGGCACTTCATGGTGCGATTCTCGGTATGGACCCATACACCATGCTCGCCTTGTCCCCCTCTATGATTAGCTCGGTTCAATTTGAGTTTGGAGCTCGGGAACGGCCGATTGACGACCTCGCCGGCGTGCTCCGCCGGGCGTGCGGGGCGGCGCCGCCGGGCGCGTAGGCCCTGTTGGGGCGGAAGGCGTGCGCCGTCGGATCCTTATGGGACGGCTGCGATTAGATTTACTCGTACCGATTCGCTGAGTCGTCCTGGGCCGTTCGATCTCGATCGGGCGAATCCGGGGCGAGTCGGGGTGTTTTAAATCCGCGTCGTCGGTCGTCGATCGGACGGTTAGGATCGCGTACCGTTTCGGCGCCCTCCAGATCTAATCTGAGCCCTCGGCTGGAGATCCTGCGGCCGAGGTTTGCGGATACCCCTTCGGGGGTCTATTTTACTTAAGAGCCCCTCGGGTTTCACTGAATCAACCCGCCGTCCAGAGAACGCTATTCCCTGAGTCTCGGGAATCTTGCGCCGTGAACCCTATGCTTTCCAGAAATTGGCGCCCAGTCCAGTGATCGTTTAAATTGAATAAATAAAATAGAAAATAGATTTTTAATATGAAAATAATTGCTAGAACTTAGATAATTCATAGAAAATTCATTTTAGCTCCAAATTGAACCATTCCAGTTTCTAAAATTTTGTAATAATATTCTTCATCATTTTGTGTCTCTGTTTTGGCATGAAAGGCTCATTTAAATTTATCTAATACTTAATCTTGTATTAAACACATAAAACATTAGAAAATCCATAACTTAAAATCTATAACTCCAAAATTAATGATTCCTGTTCCTAGAATCTTATTTTAATGTGTAGATTATTATTATGTATTTTGTTTACTTGTTTGGTGTGATGTTAAATTTTGCCTACACTGTTTGTTTGTATTACTACGACTAGCAGTGAGGTCACGAGTCACCTGAAGATCATCCTGGTACCTGGATTCTCAAGGCCCAGGCAAGTTGTGCCCTTGATCACTTCTTTTTACCCACTCATGTTCTAATTAATCATAATGATCTGCATAGGTTAATTTTGATGGGACCCAATAGGTTACCTTAGTTTGTCTATCTTTATACCTTGATTACCACTGAACTTTCTGGGTAGTACTTGCTAGTGCTATATGTGGTTTTGGGTATGAAGATACACTATTCATGATTACACTTTTGTTATCAGTTGTTATTTATTGTTCATGATAAGATCATTATGTTAATTGGAACATGGAGCGACCACCCGGGAAAACAGTGCTACCACAAGGGAGGAATGGGACCCCTTGGCTGATTAATTAGGAAAGCTAGTGGAAGACTACC
Organism: Zea luxurians; assembly: GCA_029449295.1. Taxonomy (NCBI): domain Eukaryota; kingdom Viridiplantae; phylum Streptophyta; class Magnoliopsida; order Poales; family Poaceae; genus Zea; species Zea luxurians. The sequence continues at coordinate 30,348,212 of JAOPSE010000002.1, forward strand.
TTACCCGAAAGGGGCAAGGGCAGTAGGGGAGTGGTCAGTGTAGGGAGGCCCTCGGGAGGATTTTGCTGCGATGGCGGTCCTGCAAGGGATTCCTGCATTGGAACTTCCTATAAACTGTAGCGGGTTTTCGGAAGCTAGTGGAACTTTGTAAAGGCCTCGTAGTGGATCCCTAGCCATTCACCTCGGTAGTGTCTAAGGGCCTTGCAAACCCTGGCGACATGGGATACACGACTTGTGGGTAAAGATGCGCAACCTCTGCAGAGTGTAAAACTGGTATACTAGCCGTGCTCACGGTCATGAGCGGCTCGGACCCTCACATGATTAAAATATGGAACATAAACTCAATTTGTCATATGCATTGCATCGTAGGTGAAGTTGTTACTTTTGTTCTACTATTTAATTGGGCTGGTATTTACTTATACTTAGTAACTGCTAATAAAATTTTGACCAACTTTAAAAGCAATGCTCAGCTCTAACCATCTTCTTTGGTAAGCCTTACACTTCACGTGAGCTCCCACCTTTGGCGAGTTCATGCACATTATTCCCCACAACTTGTTGAGCGATGAACGTATGTGAGCTCACTCTTGCTGTCTCACACACCCCACAGGTCAAGAACAGGTACTGCAGGATGAGGCGCTTGGAGGATGATGCGATGAGTTCATGAGAGGTCTAGGTCGTCGTCTCCCAGTCAACTTTGGGTTGCTGGACCGTTGTCTCCTTATAATGTAATTATTTATTTTGTATAGAACTCTTGTTATATAGTAAAGATGTGACATTCGATCCTGTGCCATGATTCATCATATGTGTGAGACTTGGTCCCAGCACACCTGGTGATTATGTTCGCGCCCGGGTTTTGGACCCCTAAAATCCGGGTGTGACATCAAGACCGCCGCGCGCTCACGCCCTCGGCCGTGCCCGCCCGCGCCTATAAAGCCTCCCCAGGCGCACCTCACTTCGCCCCGCACTCACCCTCTTCGGCCAGCCACTTTTCCTTAGCTCCGGCGAGCTTAATTTCCGCCCGCCATTGCCGCCCGAGCTTCGGCCACCGTGGCCAGCTCCCTCCAGCCACCCTCAAGTCAAGCCAGTGCTTCGGCCAGCTCCACCAGCAGCCCGTGAAGCTTGCCAAGCCCTCGGACCCAGCCGGACTTCACCGGAGGCCCGAAATCGACCTCACCGGACTTCGGTCTTCCGCCGCCGCGCGTGGACCGAGCTATCCAGTGAGTCTCCGCCCAATTCCTCTCGCTCATGACTTCTCTGGCACCCCGTGGTCCTCCCTGACCCATTTGATTGAACTATCTCGCCGTGACCAGGCCGGTCTCCTCGCCGCCGACGAGCATCCCCGCCTGCGCGCGTGGACCGACCGACTCCGGCCATCTCCGACGGCGTTCCGCACACCGTTGTGATCCCCGAGACCTCCCCTTCATCCTCGACCTCTTCACCGGAACAGTCTCGCCGCCGGTAAGCCCCTCCGCCCTTTTCTCCGCCGCGGCTACTGTTTAAGGTAGAAGGACCTCGGGTTAGGTTTTTGTAGAACCCGAGGGGTTTTCTGTAATGTCAGAGACTCAGGTGAATAGTAGCCTGAGGACTGATTCGCGAAGAAAACTTAGAAAACCGCCAGGGACCCCAGTGCAAAGTAGATTTTCATTTAAATCGATTCTGTTATTCTTTTTAAATAACTAGAGAACTTGTAAAATTCATAACTTGATGAATTCTTAATCAAAAAATGTCAAACCAATTTTGCTAGCCTCTGTATATTATAATCTATCATTTAAAAATAGTAGACCCTATGCTTTCTGTTCAAAATTTTAGAGTTTAAAATTAAAAACAGAAACCCACTAAACCTTATTTAATCAAGGAAAATTAGTTTTTCCTCTGTGCTAGACTTAGAAAAATTTGTGGGTACTCAAACCTCTTTTAGACACTGTTTAAAAATAGTAGGAACCCCAGCATTAAAAATTGTGATGTAGTTTCTCATTTAAAGATGTTTTGTCCAAAACTTAGAGAAAATCAGAAAGATATTAGAAATTAATGAACAGTGATTAATATTATTTTTCCTAGTTTACTTATGTAACAGAGAACTTAGGAAAAATACAGAGACCATTAAATTGGATCAGTTTTAAATTAAAATGATTTGTTTAGCCTAAATAAGACTGAAAATTAATTATTAAAGAGGCAAAACTATAACCAAAATGCTTAACAAAAATCCAGTGAACTTATAACCATCAGAGCCCCACTACAAAAAATATAGAGCACCTCAGTCCAACTTTTTAAGTAAGGGAAATAAATACAAGGTGATAATAAGGCATTTTCCAATTAAATCATGAACAACCTCAAATAATGTGATAATGGGCAACCAAAAATTAGCTAAGTCCATGATGAGGTAAACTACCAGAGAAAAATGCAAACCCATGAAAAGGAGGCAAACTCTTGCCAATTACTAATGATTTAAGAGAAAAGCCATTTAATTCAAATAATGCATACCACCTGTCCCCTTAAGCAAAAAGATGCCAAACTTCAGAATGATTGCTCTTGCACAAAATAACAACCAAGAAAAATAAGAACTCTGTTGTTTGATATTTTTCAAGTATAGTGGTAGTAGAAAGCACCCATTTGGCTAGAAACTTGAGAAAACCATAGAAAAATAATTAAAAGGTATTAATGACTAGAAATTTGTATCAAATCATGTTATAACCCCTAAAAGCCAGCAAAAATAAGTTCTGAAGAATTACCCACTATTAAATAGTAGTTGTAGTTCAAAGCACCCCTTCTACCTTAGAGTTTAGTAATTTTGTGCAGAGAAAACTGTTCACTTTCTGATCCCCAAATTTTAAGAAAGAGAAACACACACCAGTAGCAAGCCACTGTAATTTCTACAGAATTTTTAGAATTTTATAAAAGCAACTTGTAGTTCAAACCTACTTCAAAACATTAAAGGGAATAAAGGAAAAGGAAAGAAGAAATAAACCCCACCTCAATAAGTCTAACTTGAGTACTTATCATTTATCCCTAAGACTTAAAAAGAATTCAGAGGAACCCCAAAATTAAACCTACCTTTTACCTTAGCTAAATTTGAACCAGTTTACCAAATACACCACCCAAGGGTCTTGCATAAGTAAAGTTAACTTTGTTTAACTCAAGAAAGATCATACACCTTTTAAGTTGTGATTTCTAAAAGCACATATCATATCATGCATATATCTTACGCATTGCATTCATTAGATTGTGATCTTGCCGACGGAGAGTACGTGCTCATCCCCGAGCAAGGACCTGTCCAAGAGGAGGACCAGGAGCAGGCTTCAGAGACTGCTATTGAGGATCTCCCCGCAGCCCCAGCAATTGAAGGCAAGCCCCGGTTTTATGCATAACCTATTAATTATGCTATTTTACTACACTTAATGCTTGTAGGATCGCAATGTGCACTTAAGTGTAGGAGTTGCTTGAAACCTCTAGTTGCATGAACTTAGGACTCCTTTTGAGATGGATACTAGTATGCTAGGTCGAGTAGCTGCTTGCTAATCAGGATCTCGGTAGAAGTCGAGTGATTTTTCTAGCACTCGCGCGAGGTCAGGAATTGATTGTATTCATCTTGATAACGGGATATATGTTGGTCTATGGACTTGGATCCAGGGAGGATGCCTTGCCCATGAGACGGGAAAATGAATTAAGGATTAATGTGTGGATACCTGAGTCAAGCTTTTGAACGTACTAAGCACATGCCGGGAAAAATGGTAACCGGTAAACCTAGTACCTGAGTGAAGCCGGGCGCGGACTTTATCCCTCATGCGACCTGAGACTGGTTCTCCCATGCTAGCTATGGTGGGTACAAGTGCGGTCACTGCACGGCGGCAGCCGGGGACAGTGGAGCATTGTATGCCAAGGCGGTGAGGCCTGGACGCGAACGGGGAATCGATGGGGACGGTTGTCATGTGTAGGGTCGGAGTGCCCTGACATGCCGTGTGTTTAGGTTTACCTTGCAAGGTTAAAACTCGATTCGAATCGTCTGCTTCTCGCAGCTAATGAGACTGCTTGATTCCTTGTACTGCATCGAGTAAGAAGTGAAATGTGGTTTCATGAGATAACTTGTTGATTGAACTAATTGATTGTTACCATGTATGCTTAGAAGGAGCAAATCTAGCTAAGTTAATGATAGTAAAATTTGGAAAAGCTAAAAATTGATTTTAGTAACAGCTAGTGCTTTTGGCAAACCAAACCCCTCAGCCAAACAGCTGCATAGTCTAGAGGTAGAGGAGTAGACTCCTCACACCGGGTAAGTCTAGCTGAGTATTAGTATACTCAGCCTTGCTTGTGGCACCATTTTTGCAGGTACCATGCAGGAGTTGGTTGATGGTGTGACTTGGCCTACCACCCTGCCACCGGGTTGGACGGTCGAGTGGGATGTTGCCCCGGCAAGAGAGGAGCATGAGGAGTAGTGGGCTAGGCCTTGCCCATTTCCTCATTACCGACGACATCGATTATCCGCTGCACTTTACTTTATGAACTTTATTTGCTACTCCAGAACTCCGATTTATGTAATAATTCAGTACTTAATTTGAGGTTTCCTGTTTTATTGTATTTCTTCTGTGACTCACCTTCGAGTGAGATTGTGGAATTTGATCCTGGATTAGTGGCTCTATCAGACTAGATCTGAAGGACTGACGGGTTATTCCGATTTAAGTGTGTCACGGCCCTTGAGGCATGACTTAGGCACTTGAGCTGGAATAATTCGGGTGGTTCTGCCACAGCTGGTATCGGAGCAAATTCCACCACAGAGAAGGACAATAAACCATGAATACCAATTTTCAAAATCTAAAACTTGCCTAGAAACTGCTATAGATCGTCAGGACTAGACCGCTAGACCTAGGACGAAAGGCCTTAGGCATAGGGGGAAATAGGTGGCAAATTAGTTAGGCCCCGTTGGCCAATACTTATATTAAGGATGCCCTAAAAAGGCACCCTATTTTCTTTTTTTGAGAGGTAACGTTCTTCCAGCATGCATGCATTATAAAACATAAAGAGGAATTAAAATTTGAGCTAACCCCTTTTTCTTTAAAACCATCCGGGCTCTCTTTTTCTTTTTCCTTCCACCATAATCTTTATTTTTGATTCCCTTCCGCAGATGAACTCACCCACCCCCGCCAATGGAGGAGACTCTCGTTTCAGTTCTGACTTCCTTTCTCGCGATGGCTTTCCTTCCATCTTGTGGGAAGTGCTTAACTCCGCCGGTTACCCTACGCCCCCTTTGTACACAGTGCAGTTGTATGAGGAGCATCGGGTACCTCGTTGTCGGGTCTGGCTGACTTTGGAGGCTCATCCCCTTTAGCCGGGTTGGCGTTCTCTTGACTCTGAGACGATTGGACTCAGGACGGACGACACCGTTGAGGCAGCAGCCATGAAGGCTCTGACGACTTTCTGTGGCTACCATCCCCTGGAGATGGTGATGCACCCCTTGGGACTCTTCCCTGCTGAGAAGAAGGATGATCCCATGTGGTGTAACCGCGTGAGCCATGTGAAGGATGTGTGGGCCATGTATCCTGACTTGGTTGGGAGGGTCACTGTTCAGTGCATGAGTGCGCTGTACCGCCTTCAGGCCCTTCAGAGCGATGCTATGACACTTCTTGCTAACACCGCTCGGACTGCCAAGCTCACTCTCGACAGTCGGGAAGATTTTGTGGTCGACCTATCCGCAGAGTTGGTTGAGAAGGATCTGCAGGTGGAGAGGCTGAGCCAGCGTATCGCTACCCTGGAGCAGCAAGTGGAGATCCGAGACAACACTATTGATGTCTTGGAGAACCAGCTTCACGATGTGCAGAGGGAACTCGAGGAAGCAAATGACCACTTGGACATGCACCACCTGGAGATGGAGGCCAATGAAGCAGGAAGCGAGGGAGAAGAGGCTCCCGAGGAGCTAGGACCAGCCCCGGGTGCCAATGGGACTACCTCCGCGATGCCCCCTTCACCCGTATCCAGTGTCGCTTCCACCGCTCAGGGTTAAGCAGTCGCTTCGACGTTTTTAGGTGGATAGAAACCTATGCGAGCTTAGTAGTATCACATTTTGGACTAGGCTTGTGGGTACTTTCCCCTGATTAATGTAACCCTGTGAACTTTTGGAATCTGTGGGATCTTTGTCACCATGTTGTCTTCATTTCGAACCTAATATTATGACTATGGCATTTTTCCCATATAAAATGATATCTTGCCGTTCGAAACTGTGAGTTGGGATAACAATGGCGACAATCTCTATTTTCAGATGGCAGCTAGGCAGCGTCGCGGGCAGAACGAGCAAGTTCCCCCGCCACCTCCTCCAGCACCCACAGTACAAGAGCTGATGGCCCAGCAGAATGAGATTCTGCGACAGCTCTTGCAGCGCCAGCCCCACCCCCAGCAGCATGGTGGAGGCCAGCCTCAGCGACCTCCGGCTATGGCAACATACCAGGAGTTTCTGAGCACGCAGCCGCCCTTGTTCACCAAGGCAGAGGATCCGTTGGACGCCGACGTATGGCTTCGCGTCGTCGAGTCCAAGTTTCCCCTCCTCACAGGAGACTGCCCTGATGCTACCAAGACCCGCTTCGCCGCACAGCAGCTTCGCGGATCTGCTCGGACTTGGTGGGATCACTTCCGTGCTATGCTCCCTGATGATCGTGAGGTATCTTGGGAGGAATTCAAGACCGCCTTCAGAGGACACCACATTCCAGCTGGCATTCTTGATCGGAAGTTGAATGAATTTCTGGCCCTCAATCAAGGAACCCGCACGGTACTGCAGTATGCGCAAGCCTTCAACGACTTATGCCAGTATGCAGGGTATCATGCTGATTCTGATGAGAAAAAGAGGGATCGCTTCCGCAGAGGTCTCAATACCAAGCTGCGGGAACGACTCAATACTGTCCGGGCTGATAGCTTCAATGAGTTGGTCAATATGGCCATCTCCCAGGAGGATTGCATTGTTGCTCACCGGGCAGAGAAGAAAAGAAAGGCACCGATGGCAGCACCATCTGCTCAGGCTCAGAGGTTCCGGATTGTTTCCCACAATCAGAGCAGGGGTTTTCAGCAGAAGGCAGGCAGATGGGTGATCAGGCCACCTCAGCAGCAGCAGCAGCCGGCACCCAACCGCTACCCAGCTCCCGCCCCAAGGAACAATCAGCCTCCGTAGCAGCAGCAGTTTCGCCAGGGCAATGGGAACAAGTGTTTCACTTGTGGCAATGTGGGCCACTATGCCAAGAATTGTCCCAGGAACCAGCAGAAGCAGATGCCAGCACCGAATCAAGACAAGGGAAGAAAGCAGAAGGTGCAAGTCAGGCAAGGGAAGCTCAACTTCACTGCTCTTGAGGAAGTGCCAGAAGGAGCTCCTATCATGACTGGTATCTTTTCAGTTTATAATCAACCTGCTTTAATTCTGTTTGATTCTGGTGCATCTCATAGTTTCATTAGCCAAAAGTTCAGTGCTAAATGCAAACTGCCATTCTCTCACTCAAAAGGGTCATTCATGATAGTCACACCTGGGGGTAAAATTGCAACTAATCAATTAAACCAAAGTGTGCCTATCCAACTGGGAAGCCACATTATCAAAACCACTCTTCTTGTGTTGGGATTGGAAAATGTGGACATTATTCTAGGGGCAAATTGGATGACCTTGCACCAAGTTGTGCTTGATGTAGCCAGTCGTACCGTGGAAGTTAATTCTCCTTTCTGCGGGAATTTCACTTTGATTTTGCCTAGTCAGGGTTCTTCTCAGTCATGTGCTTTCTCTATGACGGAGTTACCCCTGAAGAAGATCCCAGTGGTCTGTGAGTATGCAGATGTCTTTCCTGATGAATTGCCAGGAATGCCACCAGACCGGGATATTGAATTCGCCATCGAGTTGCAACCGGGAACGGCCCCAATTTCCAAGAGGCCCTACCGAATGCCACCCGTTGAGTTGGCAGAGTTGAAGAAGCAATTGCAAGAGTTGCTGGATAAGGGTTTCATTCGCCCAAGCACTTCGCCTTGGGGATGTCCAGCACTGTTTGTGAAGAAGAAGGATGAAAGCTTGAGGCTGTGTATAGATTACCGCCCTCTTAATGCGGTAACCATCAAGAACAAGTATCCTTTGCCTCGTATTGATGTTCTCTTTGACCAGTTGGTCGGGGCCAAGGTGTTTTCCAAGATAGACCTTCGCTCTGGCTACCATCAGATCAAAATACGAGCAAGTGATATTCCGAAGACGGCATTCTCAACCAGATATGGGCTATATGAATTCTTGGTGATGTCATTTGGGCTGACAAATGCACCAGCATATTTCATGTACCTGATGAATTCTGTTTTTATGCCGGAATTGGACAAGTTCGTGGTGGTTTTCATCGATGATATTCTGGTGTACTCAAAGAACGAAGAAGAACATGCCGGGCATTTGCATGTAGTGCTTCAACGTCTGCGAGAGCACCACCTTTATGCCAAGTTATCCAAGTGTGATTTTTGGCTGAAGGAAATCAAATTCTTGGGTCACACTATCTCTCAGGCTGGAATAGCTGTTGATCCGGATAAAGTGCAAGAGGTGATGAACTGGAAGCCACCGACGACTGTTCGCCAGATTCGGAGTTTTCTGGGATTAGCTGGTTATTACCGAAGATTTATTCCGGACTTCTCTCGATTTGCAAAGCCTATTACTGAGTTGCTGAAGAAAGAAGTCAAATTTGTGTGGAGTCAGAAGTGCGAAGATGCCTTCCATGCATTAAGGCAGCATCTGACCACAGCACCAGTATTGGCGCAACCCGACAGCAGCAAACCTTTTGATGTATATTGTGATGCCTCGGGCACCGGGCTAGGTTGTGTCTTGATGCAAGACAACCGAGTCATTGCTTATGCTTCAAGAGCACTCAGGCCTCATGAGCAAAATTATCCCACTCATGACCTTGAGTTAGCAGCAGTGGTTCATGCATTGAAGATGTGGAGGCACTATCTAATGGGGACCCACTGCAACATCTTCACTGATCATAAGAGCCTTAAGTACATTTTTACTCAGGCTAATCTTAACATGAGGCAGAGAAGATGGCTAGAGCTGATCAAGGATTATGACCTGGAGGTACATTATCACCCAGGGAAGGCTAATGTGGTAGCTGATGCCTTGAGTCGGAAGTTGCAGTGCAACTGTGTTCTGAGGGATTGTCGCATTAACACCTTGTGTGATGAGTTGAGCAAGATGCAAATTGAAGTGATTCCTTCTGGTTCTTTGTCTCACATTCCTGTTGAGCCAGCTTTACAAGATCAGATTATCGTGGCCCAACTCAGTGACAAGGGAGTGCAGATTATCAAGAAGAATCTCCATCAGAAGGTTGAGAAGTATAATTGTTTCCGCCAGGATGAGAAGGGTGTGTTATGGTTCAAAAGCAGATTGGTGATTCCTAAAGACCAGGATCTCAAGAGGAAAATTTTGGATGAAGCTCATCTCTCCAAATTCTCTATGCATCCGGGAAGCACCAAGATGTACCATGATTTGAAGCCTTTGTACTGGTGGACCAGAATGAAGAGGGAGATAGCCCAGTATGTATCAGAGTGTGACAACTGTCAGAGGGTAAAGGCAAGCCACTTGAAGTCAGCTGGAGCTTTGCAACCACTACCCGTACCTTCGTGGAAGTGGGACGACATCAGCATGGATTTCATTGTGGGACTGCCCAACACCTCTCGTCATCATGATTCAATTTGGGTTATTGTGGACCGATTGACGAAAGTGGCACATTTTCTTCCTGTGCACACCACTGATAAGGCTCAGAGATATGCAGAATTGTATATTGACCGGATCGTGTGTTTGCACGGATTACCTCGGACCATTGTTTCTGACCGAGGAGCCCAATTTGTTGCCAGATTTTGGGAACAATTGCAAAAGTCTTTGGGAACCAAGCTAATCAGGAGTTCAGCTTACCACCCACAGACTGACGGTCAGACGGAAAGGGTAAACCAAATCCTGGAAGATATGCTGAGAGCTTGTGCGATCGATTGTGGCAAGAACTAGGATAAGCACCTCTCCTTGGCAGAGTTTGCTTATAATAATAGTTATCAATCCAGCATAAAGATGGCACCTTTTGAAGCTCTCTATGGAAGAAGGTGCAGGACACCACTCAATTGGTCTCAGTCTGGTGAAAGAGAAGTTTTTGGACCTGATTTAGTGACTGAAGCCGAAAGGAAAGTCAAGCTAATCAGGAAGAATCTAGAAGCTGCTCAGGCCAGACAGAAGAGTTATCATGATAGAAGAAGGAAACCTCTCCAGTTCGAGGTGGGAAGTTTTGTATACCTCAAGGTATCACCCACCAAGGGAATGCAGAGGTTTGGGATCAAAGGCAAGCTAGCTCCTCGTTACATTGGACCTTATGAGATCATAGAAGCATGTGGACTCGTGGCATACAAGCTGAAGTTACCTTCAAAGATGTCTGCCATTCACAATGTTTTTCATGTATCTCAACTGAAGAAGTGTGTTCGATTGCCGACTGAGATCATAGCAGAGCCAGAATTGGAGATAGAGCCAGATCTATCGTACCAAGAGTACCCCTCCAAGATTCTGGATTGCAAAGAAAGATCAACTCGGGCTAAATCGATCAACATGTTCAAGGTCCAGTGGAGTAATCACTCAGAGGAGGAAGCTACTTGGGAAACCGAGGAATTCCTGAGATCCAACTTTTCCGATTGCCTACCTAAGGAAGCTGGTACGTAATCACCCCCAAACCCCTCCTCCTGCCTTTCGAATCTAATTCCCAAAAATATGATCTTAATTCAGAATGAAGTAACTATGAAGTAAAACTTAAAAGGACTTCCTTCTGAAGTTGCAAAGAGAATGACATTCGAAGAGCAGTTTTATCCTAATAATGGCAATCATCACCCTTTTTCCTATCAGTCTCACCCTTCGCTTTACCCCGGGAGGACTCTGGCCCGAATCTCGGGACGAGATTCCTTTAAGGGGGGAAGGCTGTGACACCCTAGTGTCACTCAGGGTTTTTCTCAAAAAGCCAAACCAAGAGCCATTATTTTATGTGAACCAAAGTAAGCATGAGCATCAAAATGACTTAAGTAATGATGAAGTCACCAAGTATATACTTAAAAGTGTCATGATCAAAGCAATTGAGTCCCTTAAAAGATCAGATTATGCAACCCTAGTTTAAAAAACCCTAAATGAGCCCCATGAGCAAAGTTCAAAAAGTAAGAAAAAGGGAGTGAAAAGTTTAAAATTTTGAGTTGAGCCAATTATAAAAATTGAAGTATATTTAATGGGCATCAAGAAAGATTGAGAAAGCTTAGCCAAAATAACTCAAATAAAACCCCAAATCAAGCTTTCCATGTGTGGACTTAATGAGAATTCTGAAATTCAGATTTCTGAAATTCAGACCTTAAGCCAAAGATCAGGGATGTTCACCTTGATCCCTAACTCGAATCCTAATGGCCCCATTGACAAAAATGTGTCTAACTAACCCCTCTGTCGTGTGCCAGAAGATGACATTGGGACGCGAGCCCTAGACATGACTAAACCTTGGATTTGCCTCGGATTTGCGCAGGGAGACAGACCAGATTTCCTGGCTCCATATCTCTGCAACCAGTAGGCAAAATCCTATGACCCCCACACAAGAATGGTAGCTTGTAGGGAGGAGAAGAGGTTTTGTGCACTGACCAAGGCGAGAGCAGGCTCGGATGAGCGACTACACGCGCCAGAACTTGGGCAGAACGCGCGCTCACACGTGTTCGACCCTGGTCGGCACGCCAGAGCTCGCCCAACCCGCGCGCGCGCGCTCCCCGGCGTCCGGTCAAGACCGCCGCGCGCTCACGCCCTCGGCCGTGCCCGCCCGCGCCTATAAAGCCTCCCTAGGCGCACCTCACTTCGCCCCGCACTCACCCTCTTCGGCCAGCCACTTTTCCTTAGCTCCGGCGAGCTTAATTTCCGCCCGCCATTGCCGCCCGAGCTTCGGCCACCGTGGCCAGCTCCCTCCAGCCACCCTCAAGTCAAGCCAGTGCTTCGGCCAGCTCCACCAGCAGCCCGTGAAGCTTGCCAAGCCCTCGGACCCAGCCGGACTTCACCGGAGGCCCGAAATCGACCTCACCGGACTTCGGTCTTCCGCCGCCGCGCGTGGACCGAGCTATCCAGTGAGTCTCCGCCCAATTCCTCTCGCTCATGACTTCTCTGGCACCCCGTGGTCCTCCCTGACCCATTTGATTGAACTATCTCGCCGTGACCAGGCCGGTCTCCTCGCCGCCGACGAGCATCCCCGCCTGCGCGCGTGGACCGACCGACTCCGGCCATCTCCGACGGCGTTCCGCACACCGTTGTGATCCCCGAGACCTCCCCTTCATCCTCGACCTCTTCACCGGAACAGTCTCGCCGCCGGTAAGCCCCTCCGCCCTTTTCTCCGCCGCGGCTACTGTTTAAGGTAGAAGAAGGACCTCGGGTTAGGTTTTTGTAGAACCCGAGGGGTTTTCTGTAATGTCAGAGACTCAGGTGAATAGTAGCCTGAGGACTGATTCGCGAAGAAAACTTAGAAAACCGCCAGGGACCCCAGTGCAAAGTAGATTTTCATTTAAATCGATTCTGTTATTCTTTTTAAATAACTAGAGAACTTGTAAAATTCATAACTTGATGAATTCTTAATCAAAAAATGTCAAACCAATTTTGCTAGCCTCTGTATATTATAATCTATCATTTAAAAATAGTAGACCCTATGCTTTCTGTTCAAAATTTTAGAGTTTAAAATTAAAAACAGAAACCCACTAAACCTTATTTAATCAAGGAAAATTAGTTTTTCCTCTGTGCTAGACTTAGGAAAATTTGTGGGTACTCAAACCTCTTTTAGACACTGTTTAAAAATAGTAGGAACCCCAGCATTAAAAATTGTGATGTAGTTTCTCATTTAAAGATGTTTTGTCCAAAACTTAGAGAAAATCAGAAAGATATTAGAAATTAATGAACAGTGATTAATATTATTTTTCCTAGTTTACTTATGTAACAGAGGACTTAGGAAAAATACAGAGACCATTAAATTGGATCAGTTTTAAATTAAAATGATTTGTTTAGCCTAAATAAGACTGAAAATCAATTATTAAAGAGGCAAAACTATAACCAAAATGCTTAACAAAAATCCAGTGAACTTATAACCATCAGAGCCCCACTACAAAAAATATAGAGCACCTCAGTCCAACTTTTTAAGTAAGGGAAATAAATACAAGGTGATAATAAGGCATTTTCCAATTAAATCATGAACAACCTCAAATAATGTGATAATGGGCAACCAAAAATTAGCTAAGTCCATGATGAGGTAAACTACCAGAGAAAAATGCAAACCCATGAAAAGGAGGCAAACTCTTGCCAATTACTAATGATTTAAGAGAAAAGCCATTTAATTCAAATAATGCATACCACCCCTCCCCTTAAGCAAAAAGATGCCAAACTTTAGAATGATTGCTCTTGCACAAAATAACAACCAAGAAAAATAAGAACTCTGTTGTTTGATATTTTTCAAGTATAGTGGTAGTAGAAAGCACCCATTTGGCTAGAAACTTGAGAAAACCATAGAAAAATAATTAAAAGGTATTAATGACTAGAAATTTGTATCAAATCATGTTATAACCCCTAAAAGCCAGCAAAAATAAGTTCTGAAGAATTACCCACTGTTAAATAGTAGTTGTAGTTCAAAGCACCCCTTCTACCTTAGAGTTTAGTAATTTTGTGCAGAGAAAACTATTCACTTTCTGATCCCCAAATTTTAAGAAAGAGAAACACACACCAGTAGCAAGCCACTGTAATTTCTACAGAATTTTTAGAATTTTATAAAAGCAACTTGTAGTTCAAACCTACTTCAAAACATTAAAGGGAATAAAGGAAAAGGAAAGAAGAAATAAACCCCACCTCAATAAGTCTAACTTGAGTACTTATCATTTATCCCTAAGACTTAAAAAGAATTCAGAGGAACCCCAAAATTAAACCTACCTTTTACCTTAGCTAAATTTGAACCAGTTTACCAAATACACCACCCAAGGGTCTTGCATAAGTAAAGTTAACTTTGTTTAACTCAAGAAAGATCATACACCTTTTAAGTTGTGATTTCTAAAAGCACATATCATATCATGCATATATCTTACGCATTGCATTCATTAGATTGTGATCTTGCCGACGGAGAGTACGTGCTCATCCCCGAGCAAGGACCTGTCCAAGAGGAGGACCAGGAGCAGGCTTCAGAGACTGCTATTGAGGATCTCCCCGTAGCCCCAGCAATTGAAGGCAAGCCCCGGTTTTATGCATAACCTATTAATTATGCTATTTTACTACACTTAATGCTTGTAGGATTGCAATGTGCACTTAAGTGTAGGAGTTGCTTGAAACCTCTAGTTGCATGAACTTAGGACTCCTTTTGAGATGGATACTAGTATGCTAGGTCGAGTAGCTGCTTGCTAATCAGGATCTCGGTAGAAGTCGAGTGATTTTTCTAGCACTCGCGCGAGGTCAGGAATTGATTGTATTCATCTTGATAACGGGATATATGTTGGTCTATGGACTTGGATCCAGGGAGGATAACTTGCCCATGAGACGGGAAAATGAATTAAGGATTAATGTGTGGATACCTGAGTCAAGCTTTTGAACGTACTAAGCACATGCCGGGAAAAATGGTAACCGGTAAACCTAGTACCTGAGTGAAGCCGGGCGCGGACTTTATCCCTCATGCGACCTGAGACTGGTTCTCCCATGCTAGCTATGGTGGGTACAAGTGCGGTCACTGCACGGCGGCAGCCGGGGACAGTGGAGCATTGTATGCCAAGGCGGTGAGGCCTGGACGCGAACGGGGAATCGATGGGGACGGTTGTCATGTGTAGGGTCGGAGTGCCCTGACATGCCGTGTGTTTAGGTTTACCTTGCAAGGTTAAAACTCGATTCGAATCGTCTGCTTCTCGCAGCTAATGAGACTGCTTGATTCCTTGTACTGCATCGAGTAAGAAGTGAAATGTGGTTTCATGAGATAACTTGTTGATTGAACTAATTGATTGTTACCATGTATGCTTAGAAGGAGCAAATCTAGCTAAGTTAATGATAGTAAAATTTGGAAAAGCTAAAAATTGATTTTAGTAACAGCTAGTGCTTTTGGCAAACCAAACCCCTCAGCCAAACAGCTGCATAGTCTAGAGGTAGAGGAGTAGACTCCTCACACCGGGTAAGTCTAGCTGAGTATTAGTATACTCAGCCTTGCTTGTGGCACCATTTTTGCAGGTACCATGCAGGAGTTGGTTGATGGTGTGACTTGGCCTACCACCCTGCCACCGGGTTGGACGGTCGAGTGGGATGTTGCCCCGGCAAGAGAGGAGCATGAGGAGTAGTGGGCTAGGCCTTGCCCATTTCCTCATTACCGACGACATCGATTATCCGCTGCACTTTACTTTATGAACTTTATTTGCTACTCCAGAACTCCGATTTATGTAATAATTCAGTACTTAATTTGAGGTTTCCTGTTTTATTGTATTTCTTCTGTGACTCACCTTCGAGTGAGATTGTGGAATTTGATCCTGGATTAGTGGCTCTATCAGACTAGATCTCAAGGACTGACGGGTTATTCCGATTTAAGTGTGTCACGGCCCTTGAGGCATGACTTAGGCACTTGAGCTGGAATAATTCGGGTGGTTCTGCCATAGTTAAGCCCTAAATTAAGGACTATTAGGTGGCTTATTTGAAGACCACTAACCCACAACTGGGGGTATTGCATACATGTGTATTGTTATTTTTGAGGCCATTCAGTTCTAAATGGATTGACGCCCAGGTAAGGTGAGATGTGAGAGCATACCGAACATCCGTCGGTCTAGGGAAGAGTATAGAAAGCGCTTGATTATTGTCACACCCGGATTTCGGGGGCACCAAGACCCGGGCGCGAACATAAACACCAGGTATGCTGGGACCAAGTCTCACACATATGATGTATAGTGGCACAGGATCGAATGTCACAACTTTATATATAACAGGAGTTCTATACAAAATAAATAATTACATTATAAGGAGACAACGGTCCAGCAACCCAAAGTTGACTGGGAGACGACGGCCTAGACCTCTCACGAACACTTCACAGCATCCCCCAAGCGCTTCATCCTGCGATACCTGTTCTTGACCTGTGGGGGGGGGGGGTGAGACAGCAAGAGTGAGCTCACATACGTTCATCGCTCAACAAGTTGTGGGGAATAATGTGCATGAACTCGCCAAAGGTGGGAGCTCACGTGAAGTGTAAGGCTTACCAAAGAGGATGGTTGAAGCTGAGCATTGCTTTTAAAGTTGGTCAAAATTTTATTAGCAGTTACTAAGTATAAGTAAATACCAAACCCAATTAAGTAGTAGAACAAAAGTAACAACTTCACCTATGATGCAATGCATATGACAAATTGAGTTTAAGTTCCATAATTTAATCATGTGAGGGTTCGAGCTGCTCTTGACCGTGAGCACGGCTAGTATACTAGTTTTACACTCTGCAGAGGTTGCGCATCTTTACCCACAAGTCGTGTATCCCATGTCGCCAGGGTTTGCAAGGCCCTTAGACACTACCGAGGTGAATGGCTAGGGATCCACTACGAGGCCTTTACAAAGTTCCACTAGCTTCCGAAAACCCGCTACAGTTTATAGGAAGTTCCAATGCAGGAATCCCTTGCAGGACCGCCATCGCAGCAAAATCCTCCCGAGAGCCTCCCTACACTGACCACTCCCCTACTGCCCTTGCCCCTTTCGGGTAAGGTAGTCTTCCACTAGCTTTCCTAATTAATCAGCCAAGGGGTCCCATTCCTCCCTTGTGGTAGCACTGTTTTCCCGGGTGGTCGCTCCATGTTCCAATTAACATAATGATCTTATCATGAACAGTAATAATAAACATATAATAAAAGTGTGATCATGAATAATATACCTTCATACCCAAAACCACATAAAGCACTAGCAAGTACTACCCAAAAAGTTCAGTGGTAAACAAGGTATAAAGATAGACAAACTAGGGTAACCTATTGGGTCCCATCAAAATTAACCTATGCAGATCATTATGATTAATTAGAACATGAGTGGGTAAAAAGAAGTGATCAAGGGCACAACTTGCCTGGGACTTGAGATTCCAGGTACCAGGATGATCTTCAGGTGACACGTGTCCTCACGCTAGTCGTAGCATTACAAACAAACAGTGTATAGGCAAAATTTAACATCACATTAAACATGCAAATGGAATATACAGTAATAAACTAGACATTAAAATATGATCATAGGAACTGGAATTAATAATTTTGGAGATATACATTTTAAGTTATGAAATTCTAAAGATTTTATGCATTTACTATAGGGTTAAGTGGGAAATAAATTTAAATATGTATTTCATGTCAAAACAGTGGTACTATTTAATAGAGAATACTATTACAAAATTATAGGAACTGAAATGGTCCAATTTGGAGTTCGTATGGATTTCCTACAAATTAAACAAGTTCTAGTAATTATTTTCATATTAAAAACCATTTTCTAATTACTTTTACTGGGTTTTATAAATCCTTGGACTGGGCGCACGATAACCAGGGAACACGGGGTTTAAATTGCAAAATCGCCCAGACACAACTTTAACCTGCGGTGGACGGCGGGTTGAATAACTGAAAAGGCAGGGGTTCTTACGCAAAATGACAGCCGCGAAAGGGTATCGGCAAGCCACAGCCGTCCGATTAAAAGGTGACGACGTGGATTAGATCATGGCTTTAAACGAACCGGTATGCGACTACAACCGCACGATCGCGATCTAACGTACATGATTCATTGGACCGAAACGTTATCCCCTGGTTTAGTCCGGCCCGTTCATCAGTCAATCAACGGCCCACACCAAACGCGCGCACACACAGCAACCCGGACACGGCGGCGACCGCCCTCTCACGGCGACGCCATGGCCGGTGACGTCTCTACGAGGCGCGGCTGCTACAACCTTGAAGGAAGCCCGAGCAACCTGAAGCTAGCCCCAAGGCGAACACACAGGGCACGATTACATCGACCGCCACGCAGTCAAGCATCCTTGTCCGCGATGCGACGGCATCCTGACAAACTCCCCGAGTCGTTAGGCCAAAATTCGTGCTCGATCCGCCCCTGATTAGCGATGGCGCAGCATTAACTAGGTAAAGGAACACCGCAAGGGTAAGAAACCGGGGCTCACCAACAAGGGAGGTAGACTTGGCGTAGAAGTGCTCACGGCGGATCTGCGCACCCACCAGTCTTCGACGATGGATTAGAAGGACGTCGGAGCACCCAACCCGACGCTGAGGTTGCAGACACGCCCGCCGAGGCATAGTGGAGCTCCCCGACCTACTCAATTCGGGCGGCACACCGATTCCGGCGAGGTTCCCCTCATGGCAACAATGGCGGGTGGAAAATCTGGAGACGACAGTAGCAGCGCGAAGAAATCAACGAGGCAATGGCTTGCGGAGATGTGGGGAAGTCGTCCGCCTTTGTAGCCAGCGTGAGACGGAGTCGTGCCGCGGGGAAATAGGTGACCCAACGGCAGCGCCGAGATGTTCGGTGTGGTCCGCGAAACCTGCGAAGACGACAACTGGAAGGGTTTGGGGCTGACTGACGCGTAGGCCAGCCCTGGCAGAGAGACATCCGTGGATGGCAAACCCTGAACGGCCGGGCCCACCGATCAGTCATACAGATGAGCGCGTGAGAGGGGCAGACAACTAGGCCCCACGCGACAGTGCGTGGTCTTGCGGGCGGAGATGGCTCACCCCAGGGGTCCGCATGGCAGTGGGCGCCAAGCGCGTGCGTGGGGAATTGGGGGGTTGGGCCGTGCTGGGTAGTTTCTAGCTGTTGGGCCGAATTGAGGGGAGGAGCCCATTCGACCAGATTTGCTTTTCATTTTTATTCTTATCTCTCTTTCTTTTCTTTATTCCTAAAGTCAATGGAATTCAAATTTAACATCAACCTTGTGCAAATTTATTCACAAATCATATTGTGAAATGAAAAACACCAATTTTTAGAAATATAATTATATATATTATTTATATTTTCATAACCTTTCTCTTTTTCTTTCTCTTCTCTCCTTTTTCTCATTTTCAAACCCAAATTTCCTTTTGGGTTCCAATTCAATTTTCTTATTAGTACATTTTGATTATTAGTATTGATATTATTATTATTATATGCACAACAAACAAAACTCCAATATGATGCACACGTTGTTTAGTTTACATTAATCATTTAATTCCTTTAAATGGGGTTGCTCACATGCTTAGTTAAATAAAGCAAATAAGAGAATTATCTCCATTACCATGGTTTAAAAATTTGGGTATTACAAATCCTACCCCCCTTAAAAATAATCTCGTCCTCGAGATTAGTAAGAAAGAGGATATAGGAAGAGTGGTTTGCAATTTAGCTTTTAGTTTCTAAGTAGTTCAAAATCAAGAGTCTTTTTTTATTAGTAAGTGATTAGGAGAGCATGGGTATATATATGTATGTCCACTTTATTATGTAGGGTAAAGGATATTTTTAAAGCATATATAGGTTTGGGTAAAAAGCAATGGGGTAAGAAAAAAAAACTCCATTCAAGATTGTGGATCTTGATTCATCTGGCGATCCAACTCGATCTTTGAAGACTTGAGTGGTTCTTTATCCTTTCTTGATGGGGTTGATTATCTTGTGTCTCCATCCGAGTTAGGAACATGTGGTTGAGACAACTTTGTAGGTGACATGTAGGTAGAGCAGTTAGTTTAGTAGGTGGTTATGAGTTAAATGAGATTAGTCAAAATCTGGTTTGGTTGTTTACTTCTGGATGGGTTGGATAGGTTATGCAACCTGTTATGTAGGTCAAGTTTGTTGGGTGTAGCCGAGTTTACATAAGTCACCAATTTAGGTTAAAACATGCTCATAGAAGTAGGGTCCATTCTATTTTTCTAGTATTATCTATCAGGTTTGTCCATCTGATTAGATCTGATTAGATTAGATAAATCAAAATTGGTGTAATCAGATTAGACTGGATAAGATCTACTAAATTTATTTTGGAATAGATCATGTTTGTTATACTATTATCAGATAAGCAAAGTGATTGGGATAAGTATGCTCATTAGGACAAGATGAGTCTCTAAGATTATGGTAGAATCTTTTGAGATTAATTAGATCTATTAGGGTAGGATAGAATCTTTTAAGATGAGATGGATCTATCAAGATAAGAAGGAATATTTTAAGATAAGATGGATCTATATGGAATAGATACACTTTTATGGAGGATAATCTAAGTTGTTTAGTTATCTTATGAATTCTATTTATGCCTATATGCGTATGCAGATGTAATTGTGGACATTACTCCACAACTCATCACACTCAATCAAAAATCCAAATCAAACAAGTATCATAAGAACAAGCACTCGAGTGTATAGATATCTATAAGAAAATAGTTTTGTTTTTGTTCCTAAGATTAGGTCTCCTATTCCTAAAGGTCACTTTAGGTTAAGGATTTCAAAGTGTGAAATCCACATTTGTCTTTAGAAGTGAAAAGGTAAGAGTAATCAGAGTAAAGCGGAAATAGATGAGAAAAAGATTAAGAAAAGTTTAGAAAAGAACCAGAGTAGCAAAGATAAGTATGTAGGGGTTGTCCAGTTCTATCTAGGTTTCGTCCTACAGTCAACATTCCTCTGATACCACTTCTGTCACACCCGGATTTCGGGGGCACCAAGACCCGGGCGCGAACATAAACACCAGGTATGCTGGGACCAAGTCTCACACATATGATGTATAGTGGCACAGGATCGAATGTCACAACTTTATATATAACAGGAGTTCTATACAAAATAAATAATTACATTATAAGGAGACAACGGTCCAGCAACCCAAAGTTGACTGGGAGACGACGGCCTAGACCTCTCACGAACACTTCACAGCATCCCCCAAGCGCTTCATCCTGCGATACCTGTTCTTGACCTGTGGGGGGGGGGTGAGACAGCAAGAGTGAGCTCACATACGTTCATCGCTCAACAAGTTGTGGGGAATAATGTGCATGAACTCGCCAAAGGTGGGAGCTCACGTGAAGTGTAAGGCTTACCAAAGAGGATGGTTGAAGCTGAGCATTGCTTTTAAAGTTGGTCAAAATTTTATTAGCAGTTACTAAGTATAAGTAAATACCAAACCCAATTAAGTAGTAGAACAAAAGTAACAACTTCACCTGTGATGCAATGCATATGACAAATTGAGTTTAAGTTCCATAATTTAATCATGTGAGGGTCCGAGCTGCTCTTGACCGTGAGCACGACTAGTATACTAGTTTTACACTCTGCAGAGGTTGCGCATCTTTACCCACAAGTCGTGTATCCCATGTCGCCAGGGTTTGCAAGGCCCTTAGACACTACCGAGGTGAATGGCTAGGGATCCACTACGAGGCCTTTACAAAGTTCCACTAGCTTCCGAAAACCCGCTACAGTTTATAGGAAGTTCCAATTCAGGAATCCCTTGCAGGACCGCCATCGCAGCAAAATCCTCCCAAGGGCCTCCCTACACTGACCACTCCCCTACTGCCCTTGCCCCTTTCGGGTAAGGTAGTCTTCCACTAGCTTTCCTAATTAATCAGCCAAGGGGTCCCATTCCTCCCTTGTGGTAGCACTGTTTTCCCGGGTGATCGCTCCATGTTCCAATTAACATAATGATCTTATCATGAACAGTAATAATAAACATATAATAAAAGTGTGATCATGAATAATATACCTTCATACCCAAAACCACATAAAGCACTAGCAAGTACTACCCAAAAAGTTCAGTGGTAAACAAGGTATAAAGATAGACAAACTAGGGTAACCTATTGGGTCCCATCAAAATTAACCTATGCAGATCATTATGATTAATTAGAACATGAGTGGGTAAAAAGAAGTGATCAAGGGCACAACTTGCCTGGGACTTGAGATTCCAGGTACCAGGATGATCTTCAGGTGACACGTGTCCTCACGCTAGTCGTAGCATTACAAACAAACAGTGTATAGGCAAAATTTAACATCACATTAAACATGCAAATGGAATATACAGTAATAAACTAGACATTAAAATATGATCATAGGAACTGGAATTAATAATTTTGGAGATATACATTTTAAGTTATGAAATTCTAAAGATTTTATGCATTTACTATAGGGTTAAGTGGGAAATAAATTTAAATATGTATTTCATGTCAAAACAGTGGTACTATTTAATAGAGAATACTATTACAAAATTATAGGAACTGAAATGGTCCAATTTGGAGTTCGTATGGATTTCCTACAAATTAAACAAGTTCTAGTAATTATTTTCATATTAAAAACCATTTTCTAATTACTTTTACTGGGTTTTATAAATCCTTGGACTGGGCGCACGATAACCAGGGAACATGGGGTTTAAATTGCAAAATCGCCCAGACACAACTTTAACCTGCGGTGGACGGCGGGTTGAATAACTGAAAAGGCAGGGGTTCTTACGCAAAATGACAGCCGCGAAAGGGTATCGGCAAGCCACAGCCGTCCGATTAAAAGGTGACGACGCGGATTAGATCATGGCTTTAAACGAACCGGTATGCGACTACAACCGCACGATCGCGATCTAACGTACAGGATTCATTGGACCGAAACGTTATCCCCTGGTTTAGTCCGGCCCGTTCATCAGTCAATCAACGACCCACACCAAACGCGCGCACACACAGCAACCCGGACACGGCGGCGACCGCCCTCTCACGGCGGCGCCATGGCCGGTGACGTCTCTATGAGGCGCGGCTGCTACAACCTTGAAGGAAGCCCGAGCAACCTGAAGCTAGCCCCAAGGCGAACACACAGGGCACGATTACATCGACCGCCACGCAGTCAAGCATCCTTGTCCGCGATGCGGCGGCATCCCGACAAACTCCCCGAGTCGTTAGGCCAAAATTCGTGCTCGATCCGCCCCTGATTAGCGATGGCGCAGCATTAACTAGGTAAAGGAACACCGCAAGGGTAAGAAACCGGGGCTCACCAACAAGGGAGGTAGACTTGGCGTAGAAGTGCTCACGGCGGATCTGCGCACCCACCAGTCTTCGACGATGGATTAGAAGGACGTCGGAGCACCCAACTCGACGCTGAGGTTGCAGACACGCCCGCCGAGGCATAGTGGAGCTCCCCGACCTACTCAATTCGGGCGGCACACAGATTCCGGCGAGGTTCCCCTCATGGCAACAATGGCGGGTGGAAAATCTGGAGACGACAGTAGCAGCGCGAAGAAATCAACGAGGCAATGGCTTGCGGAGATGTGGGGAAGTCGTTCGCCTTTGTAGCCAGCGTGAGACGGAGTCGTGCCGCGGGGAAATAGGTGACCCAACGGCAGCGCCGAGATGTTCGGTGTGGTCCGCGAAACCTGCGGAGACGACAACTGGAAGGGTTTGGGGCTGACTGACGCGTAGGCCAGCCCTGGCAGAGAGACATCCGTGGATGGCAAACCCTGAACGGCCGGGCCCACCGATCAGTCATACAGATGAGCGCGTGAGAGGGGCAGACAACTAGGCCCCACGCGACAGTGCGTGGTCTTGCGGGCGGAGATGGCTGACCCCAGGGGTCCGCATGGCAGTGGGCGCCAAGCGCGTGCGTGGGGAATTGGGGGGTTGGGCCGTGCTGGGTAGTTTCTAGCTGTTGGGCCGAATTGAGGGGAGGAGCCCATTCGACCAGATTTGCTTTTCATTTTTATTCTTATCTCTCTTTCTTTTCTTTATTCCTAAAGTCAATGGAATTCAAATTTAACATCAACCTTGTGCAAATTTATTCACAAATCATATTGTGAAATGAAAAACACCAATTTTTAGAAATATAATTATATATATTATTTATATTTTCATAACCTTTCTCTTTTTCTTTCTCTTCTCTCCTTTTTCTCATTTTCAAACCCAAATTTCCTTTTGGGTTCCAATTCAATTTTCTTATTAGTACATTTTGATTATTAGTATTGATATTATTATTATTATATGCACAACAAACAAAACTCCAATATGATGCACACGTTGTTTAGTTTACATTAATCATTTAATTCCTTTAAATGGGGTTGCTCACATGCTTAGTTAAATAAAGCAAATAAGAGAATTATCTCCATTACCATGGTTTAAAAATTTGGGTATTACAATTATATACATGTTATACATATGTATATATGAAGGCTGCGATGTGGAGTATTTACTTTTCTAGGAATTCAGTACCCCATGTGTGTATGGGTATATAGACATGGGAATACTGAGAAGTGTAATGTGCTTGCAACGACGCACCTACGCTCAGGTAAGAAGGTAAAGTTACCGTAATGGGTTGCCCTATGGTTAAAGTGTAGCAACAACGCCTATGCGTAGCTCGGCGCTTAATGATGAGCTGGCCTCTATAGCAATATATGGAGTATAAACTGTGATAAACTGTCATATGTGAACTGCATCATGGGAAATTGGGTTGTGATGGATTTTTCTGCAGGTACACTAACCTCAAAAACGTATGTGTAGTTGACGACTAGCAAAATACCGTGAGAGTCGTAAGTAAGCAACCGATATAGAACACTATTGCCACATTATGTTGGCCAAATCAGTGAGGACGAATAAGACGAGCATGCATCCTGATTGTTGCATCATGTTTGTCACCTATACACCCAAGATGTTTCTCTCATCTTTATTCCAGTAACCAGTGATTGTAAATAATGTGGTGTAATGTTGTATCATGAATCCTAAGGAAATAAGTTGTCCTCCATTCTTTAGGTAATATGTTTAGGTGTTTTACGTGTTTGCTCTTGTATTGATGTGCCAATAGAATATTGATAACTTGTTTGCCAAAACCCAAAACTAGGCCATATTCTTATTTAGTGAACTATGACCCAAAGTTGATTTTTCCGTTCTCACTCCATGACCAAACTCATGCAAATGGATGTTTGGGTAATTTCGTTATCCCACGCAAGATGTGCATGAGCTTAAAGCTAGGATCTCGAGTCCTGTTCTCGCTATTTAATCTGTGACGTTTTAGTTGTCATATTTCCATCTTGGGCCATGTCCTTATTCGGTTGGTGCAAGCTGATGTACCTTATCCAGTTTGCCTGTTTTTAAGGATCACCATGTTGTTTTATCAACCTACCCTAGGAAAAGCATGTCCGACCATTTTCTTGAATTTGGTGCCTTTGATTTTCTCATATCTATCGAAGGCATACCAACTTCATCTTGTGATTTTTTCCCTAGGTATCTAATCAGATACTAACCCTTGACCTTGTAATCTTTGCGATAGGCATAGAAATATGCTTGGGGCTGAAGTATCAGTCTCCCATCGTACTCCCTCACCAACCAATTTAGGTTATGGCCATGCCTTGTTTATTTCATCGGGCCATGATCTATTTATCTCTCTACTTGTAATTATTCGTACAGGTGGAGTATCTCTTTGTATATTGTCATCCTGGCTCAGTCCATTTGTGTCCTGTGAGATTCCTTATTGGTTACTTCTGGTAATGGCGTTATGACTAAAACTGACGGTGCCGCGACGAAACCGAGGGCCTTCTGTCTGTGCACACACACGATTGTGCTGCTCGGCACGCGCTGGTATCGTGGTTAGTAGTTGTAATCCATTTTGAGATTATATCAATTGTTATCTCTGCACAAATTGTTCTTATCGCATGAGATTCATTATTGGTGCTAGTTTTGTAATGGTGTCATGGTTAATGACTTATGGTGCCGCAACGAAACTGAGAGCCTCCTGTGAATGCGCACACAGGACTGTGCTACTCGTCGGATGTTGGTATCAAGGTCTCTGGTCATGATCCATTATGGAATTACACTGATGTGTGATCTTCCATCGACCTTCCCTTAAAACAATTTCTATGTTGTTTGTCGAGTGATCAAGCAACATATATCATTTCTGTTGGATCAAAAGGGCATACCCCTTTTATGTGTGGCCTCTTTTCCTTGACTTTGACGGTGACTTCACACATACACATTCCCTTTGCATCCTTTCTTGTAAAGGTGAAGCCTTGGAGCTTTTTAGTGTCGAGAGACAACTGATTAGCTCTCAAAATGGAGACCTATTTCCCCTGCTGCTGAGATGCAGGAGTTTGTTCATTCGCTCTCTTAATTAATCCATGTATTCCCTAACCAAGTGGATAATTCATCTCGCATGAAGAAACAGATGAACCAAATGACCAAATGGATTTCTACTCAAGTGCATAATCTCCTGTTAGCAAATGTGAACTCTCAACCCTTGGCTTACCGATGGTACTGAGAGGACCTGCTCAATGTCAAAAGTAGTTCAACAAGTTGGTTTTGACTAACTTGTAACTACCCAATGAACGAAGGTTGAGTTTAGAGATCGTTTTATCGAGTTGTCTAAACTCACTTTGGTTCAACCCATTCTAAGGAAGTACTTGCAAGAATCAAGTCAAGTCAACTAATAACCACCTAATTATCGCCCTAGTCATGCCTCGATCGCCTCACGTGTGTTTTCCTAGCATATGTGGTCAAGTCAAGCCATGCCTAGTTCTTAATGAAATGGATTAGACACGAAGGCAGCATTTACAGATCCCTCCGCTGGTGATTTTCTCGAATCCATATCACCTTTCAGGGACTTGGATTTTCTGGCTAACACAAGTTAACCGTGATGTTGTTTGACATCCACACTCGTCTCATGTGCTATGAACTTACCGTGACCACTTGTTGGTAAACCTCTTTCTGTGTGTTTTACCCAAGAGGTTGCATCTGATTTTGTTTGGGTAAAATCGCGTAATTGCCGCTCTCCCAACAGACTCAGATAGTACAGTGTCATCAGAAAAAGCAAACTGCACACATGGAACCTTATGTGTTCTCCTGGTAGACATCGTCTCTATTGGTGGACAACTCTAAATTAGCTTAAGGCGATGCATGTTATGTCTACTGGAGAAACAACATCCTGAGACACTCGCATTTATTTGGAAATGTTTCACGATTATCGCTGATATGGACATGGGTTACATGCTTCTCTACTCTTAGAAGTCTTTTGTTCCGAATCTCAGGACGAGATTCTTTTAAGCGAGAGGGCTGTAACACCCTAGGTGTTTATATTCTGCTTGACAACGAGTATGGATTTAAGCACGTAATATCAGTGGGTAAAACGGATGCTAAATTTTAATCATCTTCTCTTATCGCGATTTTTATATCGCATCTGTTTCATTTATCGCGAGTTCGATATCATTTTTATTTTTTATCTATCCGGGCTCGTCCTAAATTTTTGTGATGTTCAGAACATAGTTGTTTTGAAAATCGGTGCGTCCGGTGATTATTTAAAATTCATCGCTCGCGCGAATATGAATTCGGAAGCCCGACCTACTCGGATGATTTTATCCCGAACAGATTAAGAAGAACTCGACGACTAAGCTTTCAGTGTAAAATAATTTAATCCCCTTTTTGTCATCCGTGACATCGCGTCTACGGATTTTTAATTAAATTGTTCTCTAATCAAGTGTTCGAATAGAGAACGGAATTTGTCGAAAAACAACTAAATCAAATGCAGATTAAAATACCAAAGCAGAAATCCGTTTAATTCAGTCAGTTGCTTTTTGCCTTGATCTAAATCTTCAGAAAAGTGAATTAACAGTACGAATTCATCCGACTTCAGAGTATTCACCAAATCAAATCCTGTCCAATTGTTGCTGTCGATCCTAATTATTCGACCCTTTAATGATCAGAAAAGATCGTGATCCAAAATATCTACGATTTTCGGTATAAAAAAAGAGAAGAAATAAAAAAGGGGAAAAATATCAGCCGTCGTGGGTCTTGATCTTTTTCCTGGCAGCGCTTATCTTTGTGGGATCTTTTTTTCCAGCCGTCGCTACGCTAAGCCTTATCTTCTTCCTGGCGCCTTCTTCAATCGCTCCTCTATCCTCTACGCGCACCAGCGCTCCTTCCTGCCGCGTCCTGCTTCCTTCTACGCGGCAGCTCCCTTGGCTTCATCCCCCAGCAGCCCCTCCTTTCTCTCCCTCAAGCTCTCTGCGCCATGGAGCTTCCTCGCCGCGCCCCTGTTTTCCATGGCGCCCAGTCGAGTTTCCGCGCGCTCCTCCTTCCTCCTCCTCTGCGCGCCGTCCTAGCTCCGCTCGGAGCTCTCTGCTCGCCCCCTCCAGCCGAGTTCCTCCTCGGCCCCTTGTTTTCTCCATGGCCGGAGCTTCTTCCAGCTCCAGTGTGCCGGCCACCCATCTCCATGGCCGCCGTCAAGCTTCCCTGCACGCACTTCTTCCCTGCTCGGATTTAGTTCATGCCGAGCTCGTCCCAGTGTGCCACGGTCGCCTAGCTCACGCTCAGCCGAGATCCCTCCCTGCTCCTCCCTCCCCTACGCGCTTTGCTTCCTTATGCGTGCGAGCTCGCCGGTGAAGCTCTAGCTCCTGCTCAGCCGCCGTTCTCCCCTGCGCGCTGACTTCCCTGCTCGCGTCATGAACCCCCTGCTCCCTCTATCCATCGATGGCATGCTTCTGCTCTAGCTCAGATCTCGCCCATGGCGCCGATCTATCCGTCTTACCGTCGCTCTGCTCATGCGCGCCCCGTGTATTTTCCTCGCTCGGCGTACTCCCTCGCTGGTGGCCGAGCAGCTCACTCATGGTGCCCAGATCGCAACCACCTCCTCTGTTGTTGACACCGTGCGCTCGGCTTCTCTGGCGCCGATTCGCGCTCGCCCATGTTGCCATCGTAGTGTCATCGCTGGTGATAGCTTCGCGTGCCATTGAGCTCATCGTTTTCCCTATCCAGTGCTCGCGTGGTTTCCTGCTCGCTAGCGCACCCTCTCGGCTCGCTCGGCCTTAATCCCCATCGTGTCGTCGACCTCGCTGGTTGTCGTCGTTCATCGTCGCGTCGTGTGTGCTCGTCCTTGCCAAGATCTGGCCCTGCGAGCTCCACGCGCCTTGGCTGCGCTCGCCGTGTCTTCTGTAGATATTTTCGCCTAGCGGCGTGGACCTCGCCGTCGTCTTGGTCATCGATGCCACACAACCATCCACGCGTCACACCATCACCCTATTTTCATCATTCGTAGCGTCGTCGTCGGGATGTCCTGGCTGCAGCACCAGCACCTTCGACCTTGCCTAAAGCTCTATGTTGGATTCGTAAGCGTGCTACTCGTCCGCTGGCTCCTCGCCGTTGCGCCGTCATTGCTTACCATGTCGGGGCACCTCTCCTCATGCTCAGACACTCGTCTGGGACCCCATCGTCGACAACTTTGGTTCTATGTCGTCAGGTCCATGTTTCGGATAGCAGCAACCTTATTGTCACCGTGTTCGCTCCGACTCTGCCTCTACGTGCTCGCTTTCGATCACTGCTACAATTTTTAGGAGTTTGTGTGAAGAAGTGAAACCCGCGGGGCGCTTATCAGGAACTCGACAGAAGGCATGAACAAGAATCGTCAATGTTGACTTAGAATTCTAGTTGAATCGGTAACCGTTCTCTAGCTCGCTATTTTTATTAATTGATTAAGTCGATGGATTGAATAGATATATTAATCCAAACGATTATCCAATAAGGATGTCATTGTTCATTTTGTAGGATATTTTGGTAGTCAAACCTACAATGTTTGATTAATTGTTGACATGTAAAATATGTGAGCTGTGAAATAAAATTAAAATAGTTCTTTGTGAGCGATGTGGTATAATTTATAAAACGAGGGATGAGTTGAGAATTTAATTAATTAGCTGATAAGTTGTGTTTAGACTAATTGTATTAAATGTGTATAGTTTATTGTTTCGTGATGTTTGCGTTAGATTCGGTTAATCTAGAGAAGCGTAATCATTGCACTTAGTTATACGTCGATAACTAGTGTTTCCGTATGAAACGGTACAATGCCTCACCGCTAGGTGTTTAATTCGCTATCGCGTAGCACTATATAGATTTGTAATATTCCTGTCTATATGCATTCATGTGCATAATGCATTTCATTCAGGTACGTGAATTAACTACGTGATTCGGAGAACCAAAGCCAAGTCGACCCCAAGGTGTCGTAAAGCACGACCTACTTCGAACAGTGATGCTGATGGATGAACCTGAAGATAGATGACCTTATCAAGTGCTAGGACAAGGATGATCGTCAAGTGATCGACGTCTAACAACACTAACCTAGTGTTATCCAGGCAAGCCCCGGTGCATTTGCCACCTCCTTGCTGTTTTAAAATCTTTTATCACCTTGTTTGATGCATTAGGTGATAGGAGTTGTGAGCTAAACAATTGATGCATTTTCTTCCATGCAAAATTGATTACCCTCCCTTGATACCCTTTTTGAAAAGAATTTTATGATGCTTAGCCTTGCTTTAGCAAACAAAAATGTTTTGTTTTAAAACAAAAGTGATGCTTCAGTGGGTGGGAATGTTTTCGAAAAGAAAAACTTGTGATGGTGGTCCATCAGGGCCTTGATGGGTTCAACATCGGAAAAGATGTACCTCTGCCAGGTACCAACCTTTGGGTTTTTAAGTGATAAAGCTGAGACCAGGCGAGCGACTTGCACGAGAAGAGAGTCTCGGTGTAGTGTCTCCGTCTGCGTCGATTAAGGACCGTGTCGATGTAGGCTAGATGATTGAGGACCTTTTAACTGGTCACATGCCTCATCATGGGTAAGCTTTGCCTCGGGCAGACTAATACCAGAATAAGACAACACACAATGGGAGTGGAGAGATGGCGAGAGTAACGTGTACCCTCTGTGGCAAGAGGCTGGACGGTGGTGTATTTGTGCTCTCGGTTGGCGTGAACCTGATCTGGTCTTAAGAACCCCGATGGAGAGTTGACATATGCAAGGGTTAAGTGCTACATATGTCGTGTGATTGGAGATCCCCAGCTGGGTATTAATCGATTCAGATCGCCGTTACTTCTCGGACATGAAGCCTTGGTCACTGCCCTACACGTAGCAATCCAGTGAACTGAAGGGATGATAAAAAGACGGCTAGTGTAGGCCAAGTGCTTGAACTAGGGTAGAAAGAACTCTAGATGCAGGTAACTTTACTTAACTTGACAAGCAAAAATGGATTTTTAAGGATCCACTCATAGTAAGCTTTTCAGCAAACAGAGTCTTTGATTCTTGTTGAACCATACCTTGAATCCTTTTGAAACTAGCATACCCATGAGAGTCTTTTCTTTAGTCGGGTAGGTCTTGCGGAGCACTTGCGTACTTAGGGTTTTACCCATTATTGCTGCATGTTACGAGTCATTTTGATTGTGATTGGTGTTAAGCGCCGGTGGGCATGGCCTTCATATAAGTCTAAGTACT
Source organism: Zea luxurians (assembly GCA_029449295.1). Classification (NCBI taxonomy): domain Eukaryota; kingdom Viridiplantae; phylum Streptophyta; class Magnoliopsida; order Poales; family Poaceae; genus Zea; species Zea luxurians. Next base: position 30,379,373 of record JAOPSE010000002.1, read on the forward strand.
TCTTCTATACTTCTTATTAAGGATGGTCACTTAAGCTAGCATATATTTCAAAACTACAAATAATTTATAATAGTTCAAAGTTATTTCTTTGAATCACTTTTGTAATCACTCCGAGCATGTACATCGTAAAACTTGATGTAACTTGTAAAATTTGGTTATAAGATTTCCGCTGCAAAATGTTGGTGTGTGATTTGTGTTTACTTTATCCTGCGGTCCTGGTTGTAAGTGGTTTATCCGAGGTCCTTGAGGCACTCGGACAGATCCTGTTAATTTATCTGGTGCACATGCATAGCCGTCTAAGGTCTTTGGGACAAGGGCAGGTGCATGTGGGCCCAATAACTTGGGAGGTTCTGCCAAAGTGAAGCTCGTGGAACTTTGTAAAGGCCTCGTAGTGTTACACTGCCTTGTCTCCTCGGTAGAGATGAATGGGACTTCTAGACCCCTTGACAACTAGGTAGCATGACTTGTGGGTGAAGTGTACAACCTTTGTAGAGTGTAAAACTGGTATACTAGCCGTGCTCGCGATCATGAGCAGCTTAGGACTCTCGCATGATTAACTTATGGAATTAAACATAATTTGCCATTTGCATCGCATTGTGGTTTTATTATTAATTTTGATCTATTATTACTTTGGGTTTGTATACACTTACATTTAGTAACTGCTAATAAAATCTGACCAACTTATTAAAAGCAATGCTCAGCTTTAACAATTATTTGTTGATCAGCCTTACACTTCACATGAGCTCCCACCTTTGGTGAGTTCATGCACATTATTCCCCACAACTTGTTGAGATATGATCTTTTGTGAGCTCACCCTTGCGATATATAACCCCCCACAGGAGAAGAGCAGGTAGGCCAGAAGGACTACTACGAGGAGTACGATGAAGTCTAGGTGCCGTCTCCTAGTCAGCTTAATAGCACTAAGGAATAATATTAGTTCGCTTATTTGTTATCATTTATTTTTTTGTAAGACACATCTGCAATGTAATAATATTTGTGACATTTATCTTTATACACTTAGTCATTATATGTGTTGTTCTTTTTTGGCACACATATGAGACGCACCTAGGTTTACCCCTTAAAACTGGGTGTGACAGAAGTGGTATCAGACGAAATCTAGATAGAAATGGATAAAACCCTTACCTACTTCTTACTCTGATTATTTCTACACTTTTCGTGAGCCTATCTCACCTTTAGCTGTTCTACTCCAGCTACTCTTATCTTTGCTACTCTAGAAAGACAAGAATGCTTTCAGACATTGGAATCTTACATCAGACTCCCTAAAGAGATAGGAGACCTAAAACAAAAAAAATATATTTTCTTTATTTAAGTGATTGAATGTTTGTGCTGATGATAACTGCTTGATTTGCTTCTTTGATTGATTGAAATAGTATAGTAGGGCATTTTAGCATGTACCACCATAGAGTAATGAGCTAGTATTAAGTAGTTGACACTCTAATCTACTGAGCTATTATGACCCAAAAGACCATGACCTAAAAGTTGGGTGTCTCGTAATTATTCATCGTATCTGCAATTCTATCTTACCATGTGTTTCTAACTTAGATGGTCAATACCAGGAAGGGAGGTGGTATCGATCTACCTGCTCGCATCCGTCGCAGGAGAATAGTTACCCAACCACAACCAGAGATGAATCCTACTTCGAATCCTCCACCCACTGGGACAGATCCTGTAGCTGCCGCTCAGATGCAACTACTACAACTAGGACTGGGCGTTTGGGTTACCCGAAAATTTTGGGTCGGGTAATTTGGGTAATTAAAATTTTAGGTTTTAGAAAGTCATACCCGAAATTGCATCGGGTATTATAGTACCCGGAAATTCGTGTACCCGATAATTCGGGTTCAGGTATCGGGTACTCCCGAAGTACCCGAATTTAAAAAACAATCACTACCCACATGAAACATACATAGGTCACTGGTAAATACACATAGGGAAAATATGATACAATAAAATACATTAGGTTCTCAGGAACTGCTAGACTTTAGAAAATATGATACAATAAAATACAATAAAATACATACATCAGGTGCACACGGTAGCACACTAGCACCACTATAGTCTACACCAGCACACTTCACAAGTTCACATTCACACAGACAGAACACCACTCTCCAGTCTCCAGCACACTGACACACTAAACTCGGCACGAGAGCACACCACTCTCCACTCTCCAGCACTTGGAACACACGGACACACCCCTAGACTACACCAGTGACCAGTCTACAAAGGGAAACAATCTCATCTCTCATGTAGAGACACAACCATACAGATACAGGCAGCACGCCAGCACAGACACGCGGACACAGGGACAGACAATCACCAATAAGCCAAACGCGCACCACAGTCCACAACCGTACTTATCCTGTCATTCTGTACAACATACACAAGTCCAAACAAAATATATATAAGTAAACAGTTCATAGCATGAGTAAAAAGAGAACAAAGTTATTTAAACAACGAATAGTTCATAGCAGATTAACAGCTCACTGTTGTGTTGCTTGAGACTTGGAAGTGGAAGTAGCCTCGGTTCTTTTTCCTTTGCCACCATTACCAAATTCTTCAATTAGCTCTACAACTAAAGGAGGGAACCATGCTGCTATCAATTAAAAATGATTAAACATCAAATACATACAAAAAATGATGGAATGCTATTATACCTTTTTCTATAATGGTTAATTCCTCGATATTCTCTTGTTTGTCAATGGGAGTAGACCTTCTTAGCCAATCTTGGGTACATACAACAGCCTCCAACATGAAAGGTGTAAGGGAAGTACGAAAATCATCCAAGATACGTCCACTTGTGCTAAAAACGGACTCTGAAGCTACTGTTGATATTGGTATAGCAAGGATATCTTGGGCCATGTGAGCCAAAACCGGCAATATGTGTGCATTGTCCTTCCACCAAACGAGAATATCGATCTTTTTTTCTGTATCTTCACAATATTCAGATACATATTTGTCCAGTTCTAATTTGGTAGTGTTGTTACTACTATTAGTCATCTTCATTTTCTAGACAATAACTTGTTTAAGCTTCCCTCCTGGACCACCTTTTGCTTGAGTCGAATCTGTTTCTTCAGTTGATTCTTCAATTGGTGCATAAATATTTCTATATTCTGTGAACAGTTCTCGAATAAATGTCTTAATAGCAGACCAGACTAGTTGTCCTCTGTCCTCACCAAAGATCTCTTCAACGGTAATCTTATGGTACAAAGATAACTTGTATATTGGATCAAGAAATGCAGCAACAAAAATCAATAGATTAATGTTGTCCTTTTCCTTACCCTTTGCTTTCCCTCTATCCTTCTTTGGCTCATTCCAAACTCCCCAATACTTGTCATATTTCTCTTTCATTCTGAAGCCCATTGAAACTTGCAAAGGATCCACACTGTCAATCCATGATTGAATCAACAACTGGATCTCTCCAATCTCATGAAAGGTGTTACTAGTGACATGAAGGCTAGAGGAGATGCGAATAGTGAGATCATAGAAATGCTCTAGAAATTCAGCCATCTTGGCATTGTCCAAATCATCCTCATTAGGGTGATCATGTCCTCCTCACACCTCAGATAGCTCCAAAACATAGCTAATGTCATCTTCAGCCAGCCTCAAGAATACCTTCTCATACACAACTGCAGCCTTCAACATTAGATATGTTGAATTCCATTTTGTTGGGACATCAAGCCTCAAAAAGGCCTTGCTGTCAACCTTCTCTTCCTTTGCAATTTCCTTGAACTTTACCAACCTTGAAGTTCCATTTTTATGTAACGAACAACATCCCTAACACGCTGCACTGAGAGGTCCACATCTTTCAAGCCATCTCGCACAATGAGGTTCACTATATGTGCAGCACACCTCATGTGGAGATACTTGCCATCTGCTATTAGTGTTTTCTATAATTGTCTTCTCAAATAACCAATAGCACTATCGTTGGCACTTGCATTATCAACTGTTACAGTCATAATTCTATCCAAACCACAGTCCACCAAACTTTTGATCAAGCTTTTCCCAATATCACCCCCTTATGCCCCTTTACCTTGAAAAGGCTGATGATTTTCTTCTGTAAAATCCATTTCTCATCAATAAAACTTGTTGTCACAGTCATATAGCCATCTTGTTGTTGGGAGGCCCAACAATCTATCTAGACTAACTCTTTGACAAGAGTCTTTGAAGAACTTCTTTAGCTTGGCCCTCTCTTGGAAGTATGTGCGCACAATGTCCCTAGTACAAGTTCTTCTAGATGGCACTTGGAACCATGGGCAAGCTTTTGACATAAATTTTTTGAAGCCCGACTTCTCACCAAAAGCAAAGGGCAGCTCATCTTCTATTACATTTTAGCAAATGCATCCCTCAATGAATTTTGATCAAACCTCCAAGTGCTAGGAGCTTCCCCTCCGGTTGCTTGCAAAGTACCTTGCTTTGGGTCTTTATCAAATTTATTGGGGTTGCGCTTGCAGAAATTAAAATGTTTATTTAATGAAGATGTACCATGCTGATTGGAATCAACCTTAAGGATACGCTGACAATATTTGCACTTAGCATACTTTAGCCTACCCTTGTCATCTTTGATCTTAATGAAATGATCCCACATACTTGACCTTGGTACCATCTCCTTCCTTGCCTCCTTTTTCTCAGTTTCATTCTCAAGGTCTACAAAATTAGCATCCCCTTCAGTTCCACTAGATTTACCTTGTATTGTTTGTGACTGACCAACTGTTGTTTCCATAGTTGCTTGCTAAAATTGAGTAGCAGTACCCATAGATTCTCTTTCCAATTCCATGTCTACTATATCATCAGTATCAGGCATCTGCAAAAACCTCAAACATATAAACAGAAATGCATACTAACTTACTAAGTTACTGACTATAAGACAACATATAAACAAAAATGCATACTAACTTAGTAATTAGTAAGAGACAGAAATGCGTACACTACTTGATTACGAGATAGAGAGTTAGAAACAGAAATGCGTACGTTGCTTGATTCCTCAGTCGCTGTCATCGTGTCGACCGATGAGGTCTGCGTGCTATCTGGTGCCTACTACGAGGTCGGTCGGCGACCTTGGACCGCTGCAGTTGGATGGCGTAGAGCCCGACCGCTAGACCTAGACGGACTTGGACACTTGGTGGCGGTGGACTTGGACCGCTAGACCTGCTACGAGCTCGGTGTCGGATGTCCTGTAGGGTTTGCCGTATTGCTGTACCTGGGTACGTGGGAGCCTAGGCGGTGGCTGGTGGGCTAGTGTACTTGGGTTTGGGTAATTGGTTTAGTGACTCGGTGGGTGGGAGTGTGACCGTGTGAGACGTGAGTTGGGCTGGCACTTGGGCTAATGGGCTGTACGCATGTAGGCTATTGGCTGTAGGCCCCTGTAGCTGGCTTAAGATTTCTGGGTTTGGGTTATTCGGCTACCGGCAGGTGGTACCCGAATTACCTAGAATAATTTTGGGTTTCATAAGTTGGTACCCAAAATTCCTGAATAAAATTCGGGTACCCGATATTATGGGTTTGGGTTCGGGAATTCTAGGTTTGGGTTACGGGTTTTTCGCCTAGGTCTAACCGCAACATATGGCTAACACCATGATGGAAATGCAAGCGCAAGTCCATCAAGAGCGTCAGGAGATGAGTTAGCAGCGCCAAGAAATCCGTCAAGAACGGCAGGAACGATAGAAACCACCACCTCCACCACCACGAGCACCACCCTGGGACAAGCATCGAGAATTCATGAGTCACAAGCCACCTACCTTCTCCAGCTCTCTAGATCCTCTTTAGGCAGATGAATGGCTGAAGGCAGTGGACAAAATGCTCAACATAGCTCAGTGCACCGATCGGGAGAAGGTTCTCTACACATCGGCTCGCCTCACTAGCCCCGATGCTGACAGGTGGGACTCATATCGTGCTGCTCACGCTGCTACTAACACCATTACTTGGGTAGAGTTCTCTACACATTTCAGGAATTATCATATTCCTGTTGGATTAATTAAAAATCAAGGAGTTCTTGTCACTCAAGTAGGGGAACATGATAGTGAGTGAATACAGAGATAAATTCATTTAACTGCCAAGGTATGCTCTAAAGGAGGCTGCTGATGATGAAAGGAAACAGGAGCAGTTCCTAGAGGGACTTATTGGGCCACTCCAGTACCAGCTAATGTCCCACACCTTTGCATCTTTCCAGAGGCTTCTGGACAACGCCATTGCACTTGAACACAAACGTGTTCAGCTTGGCGAGATGAAGAGGAAGGCCATCACCTAGGGCCAAGGGACCAGCAGCATTCGCCCTCCTTTGCTCCACCCTAGGGTCCATCAGCTCGTTCTAGAGGAGGACAATAGTCGTACCAGCGTCCTGCTCAACAGACAGCGTAGGCCACCACTCAGACTCCGTGCCCTCATCAGGCTACCCCCACTGGCATCGCGACGAGACCTACTGGCCCGAGCACCACTACAGTCACCACCTGCTTCAAGTGTGGTGAGGTTGGGCATTACGCCAACTTTTGTCCTAAGAGGAACCCCAACACACTAGCTCGAAGCAACGCTCAGGGCAAGCAACAGACTCCAGTTAGCAACAAGGGGTTCAGTATTGCTGGAGTCAACCAGATCAGTGCTGAGGCTACCGCTGATGGTGCTGACATTGCTATTGGTACGTTCTTTATTAATTCAGTTCTTGCAGCTATGTTATTTGATTCTGGAGCTACGCACTCGTTCATTTCTGCTCCTTATGTCAATACACATGACTTACCTCTTCACAATATGCAAAAACCCGTGGTAGTAATCAACCCAAAAGGGCCTATTGAAGCAAATTTTATGACCAACAAATTAACAATAACAATCATGGGGAGGGAGTTCTGGTCCATGCCTATAGTGTTAGAAGAGAGCAGTATAGATCTGATTCTTGTCATGTCATGGTTGAGGAAAGCAAAGAAAGTTATACATTGTGCTAAAGGAACTGTAGAACTCACTAGTCCAAAAGGAGAAAGATTCAAAGTCATGATTACCTTAACCCCATCCACCAGACCTGCCATTTATCTAGTAGATGGTAAATTTGTGGGCAGACATATCCGTGTGGTTAGAGAGTTCCCAGATGTTTTTCCAGAGGAGTTACCCGGAACGCCACGAGATAGGGATGTGGAATTTGTTATTGATCTCTTACCTAGGACCGCTCCTATTTCTAAAAGGCCATACAAAATGTCAGTTGAAGAATTAAAAGAACTTAAGAAACAACTAATAGAGTTGCAGGAGTCACGGTATATTCGTTTGAGTTCCTCACCTTGGGGAGCACCGGTTCTGTTTGTTCAGAGAAAGGATGTGTTGGGGACTTGTTCTCAAATGCTATGAATCAAGAACAAGGTAACACAAAAATGTTATTGGTTAAAGTCCTTCGTCCTTTGAAGCATTATTTCCTTTAGGATATAATGATCTTCAGACGAAGGTCATGAAGGACGTACCTTCATCATCGCAGTATAAATAAATGAAAGTAGAAGCATATGAAGCATGAGAAATAACATGAATAACCATATAACACTATTCATATCTCTTTATTATATCATCATGAATGAACATGAACAATATTGAATTACATTTATACCTTCGGCTTGACAGAAGGCAAAAGTCCAAGTGTGACGCACGAATGAATACAAGTCAGCGTGAACAGTATGGGGGTACTGTTCTTCTATTTATAGGCACAGGGCGCAGCTTGTGCAAAATTACATTCATGCCCTTTATGTTTACTATCGACTTAAGGACAGTCTATCGAGGACTAAATGGCCTTTTCCTCTTTAAGTCGGTTCCGTTTTCTGCTGCTGAGCCGAAGCTTCCCTGCGCGTAGCTTCGGAACTGATTCAACCTTCGTCCCGACCATGCTTTCCATATTGTGTACAACTTCACTCCGAGTCTGAAGGTTCTTGTACATATGTTATACTTGGGAAACATTGTTAATCGTGTTTTTGAGGACCTTCGAAAGATGAAGGCCCCCAACAGTAGCCCCTCGCAGTATTAATTTGTTATAGCAACGAATTCAAACTGCGACATGAACGAAGGCCTTAAGCCGAAGGTTTGAAAAACACCTTCCCTTTGCTAGAATAGCAATAGTCAATGACAGACAGGGCTCGCCAAATTGCAAAGCTCCAGGCATATAAATAGGAACCCAGACCGGCAGAATTTGATACGCCATTTCTGCCATTTGTGTTATTTTCTCGAACTTTTAGCTCTTGTTCAATAGCTGTCGCCTGATTCTCAAAGTTTCTGAGCTTCGGTTTAAAGACGTGTTTTCACCATGTCTGAGGAGAAGAAGATGACTGAGGAGACGAAGATGTTTGAAGAGAAAAAGGTTGCAGATCCTTACATAGCTGGGTTTTTCGAATCCATGGCAAAAACGAACACAAAAAAAATTACAAGAGAAATACTGGCAGATCTATATGTAGACTCTGACGACAGTGATGAGTATGATGCAGAAAGTGGAGACGAAGATTCTGAAGATCGGCCATGGCGACCAAGCCATACCATCTTCGGAAAATCGACTATCAAACAAAGTCATGTTGATGCTATGAGAGGAAGATACTTCCGCGACATGACTATTGTGAGGGTTGGAGGAGACAGCGCTGCTCCTACACCTGAAGTAAATGAGGTGGTTATTTATCGAAGCTTTTTGAAAGCAGGGCTTCGGTTCCCGTTGAGCAGGTTCTTGGTTGAAGTACTAAAGACATTTCAGATCTTTCTTCCTCAACTTACCCCTGAAGCTATAATCAGGATGGGTTTGTTTATTTGGCCTATGAGAAGCCAAAGATTAAAACCAAGCGCAAGGTGTTTTTGCAGCATACATGAACTTTTGTACGAGACGAAGGCTACCGGCAAAGAGCAGTATCACAACAACTTCAGTTGTTACGGATTCATTGCTCGATCCAATGCAAGCCATCCAGTTCCTACATTCCGAAAAAGATGGCCTGGGGCCTGGATGGAAGAATGGTTTTATGTCAAGAATGATCTGATTGAAAGAGAAGATATTAAGGAAATCATCCAATGCCCTGTCTGGTCTCGCTTCAGCCTTCGGAGGCCGAAGATGACAATCGATCAGAATGACGAAGCATGCCAGAAGGCTTTTAGCAACGTCTGTGCCTTCATTGGCACAAGGGATATAATTCAAGAGCACATAGCATATAGAATATGGCCCCTTGTAGAATACTGGGATATGTTGAAGGATACTATTGCCGAATCAACTGAAGGTGGGTTGGTCCGACTGAAGTATACCTTCAGATTCAGAGACCGGTTTGATGAGCCAAATGATGATTAGCTAAAAAGTATTGAGGCTATCAGTGATGAGCTACTTGGAGCATATAGTAGAGCCGAAGATGATTCCCTGACCGCAGCCTTCGGGGGCCGGGGGAAGAAAAGGTTGAACATGGTATTTGATGCGATTGGCTTCGTATACCCTGATTACCGCTACCCGCTGCGAGGGCAAGGAAAAAAAAGAGAAAGACTGCCGCTTTGGCCACCTTAGTTGTGCCGAAGGGCAAAAAGATGAAGGTTCTAACCCACCGGCCGTGATACATTGAACCGGACATGGTGCATGAATTTGGTGAGGGAACTTCTTCTACTACCGAAGTAAAACAAGCTGCTCCAAATGTGTAGAGCGCCGAAGAAGCCATTGTAGTGCCGAAGGTGCCTACAGTTGGGTCAGCTGAAGCTGAGGATGACAAGGCTGAAGAGCCACAGCTGGAAAAAATAGTGAAAATGCCAGAAATTTTAAGTCCTCCAGCAGAGGCAAAATTGCTGAAAGTGCAGAAAGCTCCTGCTGCAACTCCTAAGAGGAGAAGGATGGCCAATGTGCTAGACAATGTCTTGGAGACCGCAAAGGCCTTGAGCCCTGGTCCTATTAAGAAAATTGCTGAAGCTGCTAAAGTCCAAGCCGAGGCCGAAGCTAAGCCTGCAGCGCCTATTGAGACGAAGGCTATTGCGCCTAAAGATAAAACTGATCAACATGCTTCAGATGCTGGCATGGCAGAAGGGCAAGACGCAGTAGAAAGGGCAAAATCTCCTGCCCCCGAAGCCGCTGTCGAGGATGCTGATTATATTTATCGTCATGCTTTGGGGAAAAGTTGTCCGAAGAAGAAATTCTGGAAGCCAGACACTATGCGCGAAAATTGAAATATCCAAAGGGAGCTTTAATGTTTAACGACACTAACGATGACAACTTCCTATACTGTCTCCCGGACAACAAAGAAATATCTGTTTGCCGGGAGATAGCTAAGAGTATGGGATTTCTGAAACTTGAAGAAGGTCTTTCGGTTTTGTCAAAAGATGAACTTGCTGATAGCCTCGCGTACAATAGCATAAAGGTATAAAAGTTAACTTTGAAGTTGGAAACAAAGTATTTTATTGTCATACTCAATTCTTTCTTCTTCTTTGCAGGGCTTGATTCTTAGTAATGCCTTGAGGGCACAAAAGAATGCTGAAGACGAGAGCTGTACCATAGCACTCAACAACCTTCGTTCAGAGGTGATTGAGTTGAGAAACGAAGGCTTGGAAAAAGATAAAATTTTGATTTCATTGGTAGATAAAGTGAAAGAAGATGAAGCAAATTACCATGCTCAGATTGAAGCCCAAAAAAACGAGATTGAAGATCTTCGAAGGCAATTGGCTGAAGCTAATGAAAAATGCGCACTTGCATAGGCCAACCAAGAGATTAGTGAATACTGGAAAAATAAGCTAGAGAAAAATGTTGAAGATCTTCGCGAATCCAAGGAAAAGTGTTTTGAAAAATCCTTGGATTGCGCGAAGAAATTAAAAACCAGCTTCGCCAAAGTGGGCGCCTACTCTGTTGAAGAAAACTTCGAGGCGACCCCGAGGGCGTTATTGAATGGATAAGTGGAGAAGCCGAAGCCTTCAAGGAAATTTTGAGTGATCGCGGGGATATTTGCACGTTTTCCGGTGCGCGGGGAATCTCAGCTATTCTGGAGAAGGCCGGATGTGATCATGTTAAGGCCATAGCCCAGGCCGAAGCTGCCTTCTCCATAGATGATATGAAGGATCCTTCAGCCGAAGAAACTTTAATGGGCGGAAAGTTTTATAACGATGTCTAGGTGAACGGTGGCCGAGAGCTGGCCCACGAGATTATAAAAAAGAGTGAAAAAGACACCCACGACGCCCGGGCAGAAGCAAAGCGAGCTGAAGAAGTTGCAGAACACGAAAGACGTATAGGTACTATTTTTATCTAGCTTCGGTACTTGCTTTGTGGCTTCAAACTAATCTGTTTACCTACTTCAGCTGAACTATCCCCGCCTCCGGAGCCATACGATCCCCTAGCTGATCCAGAAATGAAGGAAGCATTGGAAATTATAAGCATGGCAGACTCCATTATTGACGAAGTCGTTGATAAACTTCTGAACGAAGTTGCAGAAAAAGTTCTTAAAGAAGAATAGATTTTATTGTAATAATATTTTGAAACGCTTGATGTATGGAACAATGTAAGGAAGATTAAGCTTCTACTATAACAAAACGCTTGATGTATGGAACAATGTAAGGAAGACTAAGCTTCTACTGTAACAAAACTATGTAACATTTGATGTATGTGACATTGAATCGAATATGTAAATTGTTGTAATTTATTTCTTTGCGATGCATGAAACGTACACACATACCGCTTTTTGAGCCTTCGGCGAAGAAACACCTTCCCTTCTTTTCATGCTTCATAAAGAAAGAAACCCCTTCTAGGGCAGTTCTGATAGAACTGTCATCCGAAGCTTATCTCGTGCCTTAGCACATTTTCATTCAACGAAGCATTTGCCGAAGATCGGCTTCGTATTCGATTCTTGTGTCGTTAATGCAATATGATGTATGATATAATGTTATACAAAATGATGTGATGGTATGATGCAAAATGATGAGGATGCCAAAGACACACACACCCACACTCGAATACAGGACTCTGCATCCCCTTAGGAACGTCTTTTGAGTCAAGCTCTGCATCCCCTTAGGAACGACTTTTGAGCTTCTTCACCTTCTATTTCGGTGGTATAAGTTCTGCATCCCTTTAGGAATGACTTTTGAACTTCTTCGCCTTCTATTTCGGCGGTATAAGTTTTGCATCCCCTTAGGAACGACTTTTGAACTTCTTCGCCTTATATTTCGGCGGTATTTGGCTCTGCATTCCCTTTGAAACGACTTTTGAGTAGAAAACTTACACTGCGCTCCCTTAGGAATGACTTTTGTAGCTTCATCAATTTAGGCTCTGCATACCCTTAGGAACGACTTTTGAGCAGAAAACTTACGCTGCGCTCCCTTAGGAACGACTTTTGTAGCTTCGTCAATTTAGGCTCTGCATTCCCTTAGGAACGACTTTTGAGCTTCGGAATCTGCTTCGTTTCTTTAAGGGTCATCTTTCGAGCTTCATAAATCTATGAAGAAGATATATTTCATTCTGGTATTTGCAACATTATTACAAAAAGTTGAAACTTGATTTTTCATTAATTGTTCTTCATACAAAAAAGTAAAATGACATAAAAGACAAAAGTACTTCAAAAAGTAGCATATTCCTCAATAAATGTGCTTCGATTCTGGTACAGTGCTGTTGACTGTACGAGCTTCGGACTCTTCCCTGAAATCTCGTTGCTGTTGTGGGTGTTGGCGCCCTTCTGGCTGCTGGCTTCGAGTATAAGTAGGTTGCAATGGTGGTGGCGGTGGGAGCTGAGGCCAAGAAGCTTATGAATGGCTTGCCGAAGCAACAGAAGCTGCAGGTTGATTGCCCACATACTCTGGTATGTAGGGAGAGTGGCACGAAACAGTATGTAAGACCTGCTTCGGCTGATTCTGCCAGGCTTCTACTTCGGCAATCTCTTTTTGCTTCTGAATGGTGATCTGACACGTTCTTGTAGTATGGCCCTTGTCTTCACCACAGAATAAGCAATAGATTTTCCTGGGCTGATCCCCATATCTTCCTCCAAAGCCCCTGCCGCCTCGGCCCCTTGGAGCTGGTGGCCTGAAGGAGCTTTGCTGCTGTCCTGAAGACTGTGAGCTGTGCTGTGGCTTCTGAAACTGGCCTCCTTTGTCATCGTTCTCACTAGAGCTATGGATTGATCTGACATGCCTAGGGTGGATTCTTCCTCTGAAGCCCCTAGTTATCTCAAAAAATCTGTAAGCTTCCTCCCTTCTTTAGCGGAAGTCATCGTTAGCCCAGATGTACTCATCCATTTTCTGAACTAGCTTCTCCAGAGTCTGGGGGGTTTCCTAGCGAAGTATTGAGCTGTAGGCCATGGCCATAGACCTTTGATCATGGCCTCAATGACGATTTCATTTGGCACTGTAGGCGCTTGTGCTCTCAGGCACAAGAACCTTTAGACATACGCCTGAAGGTACTCCTCATGGTCTTGAGTGCACTGAAACAAGGCCTGAGCGGTGACTGGCTTCGTCTGAAACCCTTGAAAACTGATGACCAACATGTCTTAAGCTTCTGCCATGACGTGATAATCCCTGGCCGGAGAGAAGAGTACCATGTTTGGGCCACCCTTCGGACTGCCATGGCGAAGGATTTTGCCATGACAGCAGCATTGCCTCCATATGAGGATATTGTTGCCTCATAACTCACCAAAAATTGCTTTGGGTCTCAGTGTCCATCGTACATAGGCAACTGAGGTGGCTTTTAGGATTGTGGCCATGGAATAGCCTGCAATACTGCTGTCAGGGGAGAAGCACCATCAAAAGTAAAGTTACCATGATGAAAGTCATCATACCATTCATCTTCATTGAATGAGTTGTCTTGATGAAGCTCCCTATACTGAGGCCTTAGGTCCTGGTCATCTTGAGTGAGATGATGCATGCCTTTAGTGGCCTCATTGATCTTCTTCTGAAGATCGGCGAGACGAAGCATCTTCTCCCTTTTCCTCTAGACCTGTTGATGAATAGCTTCGAGGTCCCTGATCTCCTGGTCCAGTTCCTCCTCCTGGGGTGCTGGACTTGTAGCCTTCCTCTTTTGAGTTCGAGCTTCATGCAATATGTCCTGGTTGACGTCCAGCGGCTGCAGTGCAGCCCCTAGCCCTAAAGAAGTTTTCTTCGGTGGCATGACGAAGGTCACGGCTTGCCGAAGGTGGTCGATTGAGTTCATCGGAGGTGGGCGCCAATGTTGGGGACTTGTTCTCAAATGCTATGAATCAAGAACAAGGCAACACAAAAATGATAATGGTTAAAGTCCTTCGTCCTTTGAAGCATTATTTCCTTTAGGATATAATGATCTTCAGACGAAGGTCATGAAGGACGTACCTTCATCATCACAGTATAAATAAATGAAAGTAGAAGCATATAAAGCATGAGAAATAACATGAATAACCATATAACACTATTCATATCTCTTTATTATATCATCATGAATGAACATGAACAATATTGAATTACATTTATACCTTTGGCTTGACAGAAGGCAAAAGTCCAAGTGTGACACACGAATGAATACAAGTCAGCGTGAACAGTACGGGGGTACTGTTCATCTATTTATAGGCACAGGGCGCAGCCTGTGCAAAATTACATTCATGCCCTTTATGTTTACTATCGACTTAAGGACAGTCTATCGAGGACTAAATGGCCTTTTCCTCTTTAAGTCGGTTTCGTTTTCTGCTGCTGAGCCGAAGCTTCCCTGCGCGTAGCTTTGGAACTGATTCAACCTTCGTCCCGACCATGCTTTCCATATTGTGTACAGCTTCACTCCGAGTCTGAAGGTTCCTGTACATATATTATACTTGGGAAACATTGTTAATTGTGTTTTTGAGGACCTTCAGAAGACGAAGGCCCCCAACAGGATGGTTCCCAAAGGATATGTGTTGATTACAGATCACTTAATGATGTCACAATTAAAAATAAGAACCCCTTACCCCATATTGAAAATTTGTTCGATCGGATGAGAGGTGTCAGGGTATTCTCTAAGATTGATCTCAGATCGGGTTATCATCAAATGAAGATTCACTACTAGAAATATGCTTATTTAAGACACACATTTTAAGACATATATCGGTGTATTTTATAGAAGCGTCTTTTATCATATGGTGATGAGTAAGGTAAGACAGTTTGTTAGTGATCTGTCTTAAATAAAAGAGGTGTTTTGAGACAGTTACATCTTAAGAAATGTCCTATATTAATTTAAGATGGATTGTTATTGAAAATCGTCTCAAATAAATATACCTTTTGAGTCATTAAGATTGCAAGAATTGTCTTAGACTTTGGTCAGTATATTAGACACTTTTGTATATAAAATCATCTCAAATAAAGATATTATTAGTCGTCTAGACTATAAGAACTGTCTTAGATTTTAGTGAGTATCTAGACACTTCTAAATATGAAACGCCTTCGTATGATATTTCTAATAAGATGTATTGTGAAAAAACGTAATAAATAGTGAATTTGGCTCAGTTTGGTGATAAATATGTTATAAAATGTAAAACGTATCTCTACAACTTGATATATATAGTAAAATAGACCCACATACGACTCGATCATTAATGTGTCACACAACAGACCTAAATCATCATTTTGTAAACTGACTTTTTATAAACTCCTCATATCCACACGGGTTGCTCTACAAACTCCTTATTTCTATGTTCGGCCAGTAACAGAACCGATGGATCGTAGCTTCCTCTACGATCGAACATGTGAGCTTCTTCTCTAGATGGTTCACGTCGTGACATCTTAGATACCTCTCGTCCATCTCTCACTCAAGACGATCGTCTATCTGGAAATCTTAATGAAGTTCCATGGGCCTCAAATCAAAACCGTCTATCACATCAGCCTTTCTCTTCTTCTTAAGAGCATGGGCTTTCCTCCGAAGAAAAAAACATCATGGACTAAAAGCCCAAATCAACCCACGTTTGGACGTCTGCAATTCCCCATCCATTTCCGTACGCCGTACTTCCCCATACACACTCAGCCAGGGGTTTTGCTAGGCTTCTCATCCTTCCACCACCGCCCCTGCCCACCACAGCGATGGCCGCCGCCGCCGGCGGCGAGGACGACGCGGCATGGGAGCACGCCATATCCGCCGCCACCAAGTCCACCTCGGCGCCCAAGACCCTCACCCTCGACAGTGCCGTCAAATCCTCCACGGGCAGCCTCCCCTCCGCCGCGCTCCTCGAGCGCTTCGCTGCCTCCCTCGAGGAGCTCTCCGTCGTGGGGGCGTGCCTCTCCTCGCTCACGGGCCTGCCACGCCTCCCGGCGCTCCGGCGCCTCTCCCTCCCCGACAACCGCCTCTCGGGGGCCGCCGCCCTCGCCGCCGTCGCCGAGGCATGCGGCGCCACGCTGCGCCACCTTGACCTAGGGAACAACCAGTTCGCGGAGGTCCAGGAGCTCGCGCCGCTCGCCGGGGTCCGGGTCGAGGGGTACAGGGAGGAGGTCTTCGCGCTGATTCCCAGCCTCAAGTACCTTGATGGCGCTGACGCTAAGGGCAACAAGCGTTTGGAGACGGATGACGACGAGAACAAGGAGGAGGACGACGATGAGGGAGAAGAAGGGGCGAAGGGAGAGGAGGAGGGCGATGAGGATGATGGAGAGTAATAAGATGACGAGGACGGAGAAGGGGACGACGAAGAAGAAGGTGATGAGGAGGTGAGGGTTTACTCTAAATCTCTCTTTTTTTATCGGTCAATATCTGTATTCAGTATTGTGTTTTGATATGATGCGCTTCAACTCCTGTACCTGAGTAACTGACAAGTGGCAGTGCAATTCAACACTTAAGCTCACAACTCCCAACTAGAAAAAACAATGGGCTGTAAAATCATGTGCTGATGAATTTGTAAGTTCCGATTGATTAAGATAGTTACATGGATATTATTTCAGATAATTGATCTACTGTTACTAATAATGTAACATTGCTAGATTGAGGATGTATGATGCTAGCTTGGAGGTATTACATTTGCGTGAGTGCCATTGTTAATTAAATGTCGTTGTACTGCATACAATTCATTTACTTGTGGACAGCTTTTCTTTGGTAGGTTCCTGCATGTATCAATGTGAATTCATTTGTTTTCTTTTATTCATGTTTGCTTCTGTGCCATCCATCAAGCTGTGTACACTCTCATATTTTTTTGGCATTCATTGCTGTTGAATTCTGCATGAGATGAGTAATTGTTGGTGTCTTATCCAATAGGAAAACCATGGGATTGTATATTTGTTTGTTTTTTGGGTGCATGGAAGCGAACCTTGTGCAAGGTTATAAAAAGTATGTCATATTTGCATCAAGTGAAGGTGCATTGTTCTAAATGAAATATTATTCTATCTGTTAGCAATTTCATTATTCCTAGAATGTATAGTGTTCTGGGTCTTTCCTGCTTGATCTTCTACATGGACGATTTGCCCTAGGGCTGCTATTTTCATGCCTATATTTTCACTTTTTAATGTTTATCATTCTTGCGCTTTGTATCATCAAGGTTCACCACTTGTCTTTTTATGTATTATCACCTAGTTATTTGTTCTTGTAAATGCTTCGATGCTCCATAATTTGAGTTTAGTCACTGAACCCTCACAGTTCTTAGGCTGTGAGTATGTCTATCACCTTGATTTTGTTTTAACATCTTGGCAGCTGTCAGTAAAATCATTCTTTGTTTGTTGTTATCTAAACATGGTACTGTTGAACACTTGATGATGTATGTTTGCACTTTGCAGTACGAGTTTGACCCTGTTTTATACCTTCAAAATTAACTGTCATGGCCTCGCAGCCTTGCGTAGATGCCCCAAACCACTCTATCTAGCTCATTCTTGGACTTTCCTGCGGTAAAACATAAACAAGTTTGATTGAGCAGTCTAGTTAGGCTATAATTGTTTATATGTCATGTCAATGTAGTTTGCATAGTGAATGCTATTGCTTCTGAATGATACGTTAGCGAATAATGATTCCACACTTGTGATGATTGCTATAGATTTAAGCTTAGTAAATTTGTTTTGCTGATCTTGCTCTGTCTGGAAATCCCACGTTACAGTAACCATTTCATATGGCTAACCAATCATAATAATTGTGCATTTTGAATGCTTAGGACTGCACTTCTGGATATTGGTAAGCACTACTAGAAATATAACAACTTGGTCACTTCCTCCAGTTACAGTGCATGCATCAGACTAGGACATGCAGAAGAGTTATGTGTCATTTTATTGATGGTTCATGCCCAGAAATTCTTAGATAATTTATTCCATACTTCCATAAATTCAGCCAGCTGCAAGATTTTAAATAGACTGCCAAACCGTGGAGCAATTGGGGGCACATAAATACTATTGACATCC
This sequence comes from Zea luxurians, assembly GCA_029449295.1. NCBI lineage: Eukaryota > Viridiplantae > Streptophyta > Magnoliopsida > Poales > Poaceae > Zea > Zea luxurians. Next base: position 30,397,625 of record JAOPSE010000002.1, read on the forward strand.
AATCCAGGCTTTTAGCAGGCCTAACCACAGCTAGAAGAATTTATAGAGCAGTTGTTCGCATATTTGTTGTTCATGACCAGGCACAACCTTATTTTTGTCAAATTGCATTCTAGAATTTTACTTTAAATTGCATCCTAGAATTTGCAAGAGTTAAGCGAAAAGAACAAATTGCAGACTAGAATTTTACTTTAAATAGATAAATCAAATTTGCAGACTATAACTTTGTTGTTCTATAATTTGACATCCAATCTAGACTGTTAGCAAGCCTAACTGGAACTAGAAGTATTTTAGTGAAACAATCAGACAATACAATTCAAAATATATATAAGCAGAATCATATGGAGAAAGTCCTTTAGGTTAAATACATTGCAATGACCATTCTATGGAGCAGAATCATATGGAGTCAGTGCAGCTAGCAATATACGCCTACAAATAATTTAATAGATGACATTTGTGCTGACATTTAAGCCCCTCTTCTCCCATTTTTTCTTATGCTTCCGTTATGTTACTTGGAGAATCTATGCTAAAATTTGCATATGTAGTCTATCCTATAAGATAGATTCATGCAGGCTCCATTTTTCTTTGGTGAAAAAAACGATGATATGGTCTTGATATTGTCTACACTTCCATGTTGTTGATCGTACGTGTTGTTTTGGTGCCTAATTGTTTTACTTCCACTGTTCCTTTCTTTATAGGTGACTGGATTCTAAGCGAGGCTACTCATCACCCATAACTTTGGAAGTGTCGGTTAGTTGACATACTATTCACTTGTACCTCGTGCGATTTCTTATACGTGTACTTGTGTGTGTTCTATGGGATGCACTGACGCCCATAAATCGATTCGTGACTATGTAGGTTTGTGTAGTGCTGTTGTGTGTACCTTGAATTTCTTTCTACATCTTCCTGTGGTGGCATATAATGCACGCAGTAAGGTATGATCTACCCTCTATTTGACGTGCCTCGTGTATTTATGGTCGATATGCTTTTTTGTTTAAATGATGTTTCTCTGTTGCTCCCTCTGGGTAACAGATTGTTATTGACTTGGGTGTTGCCTAATGGCCCTTGTGCCTCCTACCTCGCCTCTAATCTGGGGTAGTGGGACCTTCAGGCCTACAAAGTTGTTTTATTGAGCTAGCAATGAAGCTAGTACCGGATGCAACTTGCATCATATCTCTCTTACATTTATGAACTAGCGGTTGATCTAATCCATATGTGTGATCTCCCCTCATCTACTTGCAGCTGCATTCCACCAATGGTCAGATTGATGCATAAATCATCATGTGCATGGTGATTTAGGATAAACTAATTGCCTGATTAGGTTTTGGGTGCTGCTAATTTATCTGCATAAGTTTTTGTATTGTTGTCATACATCTCCATAAGCTTTTCTAATCTACACAAGCTTTTCTAACTGGTTTGAATAGAGAATAAGATTAACATCTTGTGAAGGATTGTTGGGATATATAATAGTGCAAATGTAGTTTAGGCGACCTTTTGGATCTCCATGCAATTACTTATTAACTAGACGTGTAACTTAGATTTACAAGAAGGCAGAAAATGATGCAAAATCTACGTTGGTCCTTTTGGATCTCACCAATTGTCAGCACGTCTACTTATAGCGAAGTTCTAGAGAAGGTAAATTCTTTTGATAGATGCAAAATCTAGCATTATTTTATCCTTTTTACGCGTTGATATGACTTTTGTGATATGTCATGATGTGAAGTGTTCAACTGTGTCTAACTACGTATTATTGCCTTCTCCTTTTTGTTGTACAGGAAAAGATGGAATGAAACTCAAATTTTGGTGGCTGCATAAGTGTGGAGACTTGAATTCATATATACTTAGTTAGGCTCAACGTTAGCGCAAAAAGTTGATGACCAAGTTTTTCCATTAGTATTTTAGTTTGGATTTAAAGTACACTTATGTATGAGTTATTTGACAATGCTTATTTATGAGATATTGAATGATACTTATCTATATTATATTAATTATAATGTTATTAAATATATGTGTGTATGTATATTTCTCTTTCAAATTATTATAATGCGGTATCTAGAAATGATTATATAAATTGAAGAATGTACAAAATAAGACAGTTTAAATCTTAATAAGACGGTTTCTAAAACGTCCATTATCAGTCATCAAAATAAGACAGTTTCTAAAACGTCCAATATCAATCTCCTAAATAAGATGGTTTTCCTGTTAAAGCGTCTATTATTATAGGATATTCTCGACAGTTTGATAAATACATTGTGACTTATAATGTATGTATTCTCGATGGTTGTTTAGAATAAGTGTCTTAAACAAAAACCTAATTCAAGATGGTTTATCGAACAAAACGACTTAACCAAATACCTTTTTAAACAGTTATGAATTAAAAATTGCCTTATATAGTATCTTTTAAGATAGTTATAACCATCTTAAATGCGAGACATCTTTTGCGACTCCATCCAATTTGGACACTTCATAAGCGTCTTAATAACTGAAAATTAACCGTCTCATATAACATGTTCTGTAGTAGTGATTATGCCTTCGGATATTCCCAAGACGGCTTTCTCTACTCGATACGGGTTATATGAGTTCACTGTCATGTCGTTTGGCTTGACTAATGCACCAGCCTACTTCATGAATCTGATGAACAAGGTGTTTATGGAGTATCTGATAAGTTCGTCGTGGTATTCATCGGCGACATCCTGATTTATTCCAAGAATGATGGTGATCATGAGGAACATTTGCGATTAGTATTGCAAAAGTTGAGGGATAATCAACTCTATGACAAGTTTAGCAAGTGTGAGTTCTGGCTTAACGAAGTACCATTTCTTGGGCATATCATCTCCAATGGTGGAATATCAGTGGACCCGACTAAAGTAAGGGAGATTGTAGGATGGAAGATACCAAGTTTGGTCACTGAAATCCGGAGTTTCCTAGGACTCGCAGGTTATTACCGGCCTTTATTGAGGGATTCTCGAAAATAGCAAAGCCTATGACCTCACTACTAGAGAAAGGAAAAAAGTTTAAGTGGACGCACACTTGCCAAGAGAGTTTCAATCAGGTGAAGTTCAAGTTGATGTCACCGTCCGTGTTAGTAATGCCAGATCTGCAGAAGGGATGTGACATATATTGTGATGCATGTCGTCCGGGCTTGGGATGTGTTCTTATGCAAGAAGGACAAGTCATTACCTATGCATCTCGCTAGTTGCAGAAACATGAGTTGAACTATCCCACTCATGACTTAGAATTGATGCCGTAGTGCATGCTCTCAAGATATGGAGGCATTATATAATGGGGATCAAGTGCCAAGTCTATAATGATCATAAGAGCTTGAAGTATATCTTCACCCAGAAAGATCTTAACCTTAGGCAACGCCGTTGGTTAGAGCTCATTAAAGATTATGACTTGGAGATCCACTATCATCTGGGCAAGGCGAATCTGGTTGCGGATGCCTTGAGTCGGAAGGAACAAGTTCATGCAGCTATTGTCACCCAGTTACCTAATGAGTTAGCAGAAGACTTTGAAAGGCTCAACATGGGAATAGTTTCTCGTGTTGAAGGAATTACTATAAAAGTGGAACCTACCTTGGAGCAAGAGAAACACAAGGGTCAGATCGGAGATGCTAAAATTTAAGAGATCAAAGATCTAATGGCAGAAGGTAGAGGTCTAGACTTCACGGAGGATGAATAAGGCACAATCTGGTTCAAGAATAGGATATGTGTTCCTAAGATTGATAGCCTCCATGAAACCATATTGAAGGAAGCCCATGACTCAGACTACTCTATTCATCCTGATAGTACCAAGATATATCAGGATTTGAAGCAGAAGTACTAGTGGTATGGTCTGAAAAGAGATGTAGCTGCACACCTCGTCATATGTGATGTATGTCAAAGAGTAAAGGCTGAACATCAAAGGCCAGCTGGACTACTACACCCGTTAAAGGTGCCCGAATGGAAGTGGGAAGAAATCGTTATGGATTTCATTGTCGGGTTGCCTCGCACCCCGAAAGGTTATGATTCCATATGGGTGATCATGGGTAGATTAACCAAAGTGGCTCACTTTATCCCAGACAATACTACCTATAAGGGTTCTCAGTTGGCAGAGCTGTATATGTCTCAGATTGTGTGCCTACATGGGGTACACAAGAAGATTGTTTCTAATCGAGGGTCTGAGTTTACCTCAAGTTTCTAGAAGAGTCTTCATGAGAGTATGGACACAAAGCTGAATTTTAGCTCGGCCTATCATCCCCAAATCGATGGCTAGACTAAGAGAATCAACCAAGTGCTTGAAGATATGTTGAGAGCTTGTGCTCTTAAGCTTGGTAGCAGTTGGGACAAAAGTCTACCCTATACGTAGTTCACTTACAACAACAGTTATCAAGCCAATTTGAAAATTCCCAGTTTGAAGATTTATATGGCAGAAATTGCAGACTCCCTCTGTATTGGGATCAGACTGGTGAGAGGCAATTCTTTGGGCCTGAAATTATCCAAGAGGCAGAAGAACAAGTTTGGATGATCAGAGAGAACTTGAGAATAGCACAGTCGAGGCAGAAGAACTATGCAGATACCTGAAAAAGACCATTGGAATTTGAAGAGGGTGATCACATGTATCTAAATGTGTCACCAATCTGGGGGGATGAGGAGATTTAAAGTTAAAGGCAAGCTATCCCCTCGCTTTATTGGACCCTTCAAAATCCTTAAGCGAGTTGGGGAGATGGCCTACCAGCTTGAGCTACCAAATCATCTATCTGATGTGCATGATGTGTTCCACGTATCTCAACTAAAGAAGTGTCTTCGGGTCCTAGATGAACAATTGTCAATGGAAGAACTTAGTGTGCAGGGTGATCTAACTTATATCGAGCATCCTATCAAGATCATTGACACATGTGGCAGAACTTCCCAAGTTATTGGGCCCACATGCACATGTCCTTGTCTTGAAGACCTCAGACGACTATGCATGTGCACCAAATAACTTAACAGGATCCGTTCGAGTGTCCTAAGGACCCCGGATAAACCACTTACAACCAGAACCGCAGGATTAAGTAAACACAAATCACACACCAACCTTTTGCAGCTGAAATCTTATTACTAAATTTTACAAGTTACATCAAGTTTACTTTATGTTTGTCGGAGTGATTACAAAAGTATAAGTTTGAAATATATGCTAGCTCAAGTGACCATCCTCAATAAGAAGTATAGAAGAAGTACTTAGACTTATAAGGAGGTCGAGCCCACCGGCACATAACACCATCATCTGCAACACAAAACTATAACCTGAAAAACAACAGGGAATAAAACCCTGAGTACGCAATTACTCAGCAAGACTTACCCGACTAAAGAAAAGACTCTCAAGGATATGCTGGTTAAATAGGAATCAAGGAAAAGGCTTTAGCAAGAATCAACTTAGATACTTTTGCAGAAATAGCTTACTAAAGTGAGTCCTTACTTTCAATATTTTAATGCCAGATTAAATATTAATAGACTCTGGTTGCATATAGTCTAATTTCACCATCTCATCAATACAACATCATTTTTATTCACAATGTTTACATCCTGACTAAGGTTGTAGATCAGTGATCAATTCTCCACTGTCTGGGGATATAACGGCGATCCGAATCGATTTACTCAGCTGAGGGTCTCTAACCACACGATATATGTAGCACTTAACCCTTGCATATGTCAACCATTCCCACAGATCCTCCACAACGTGAATCGGTCCGCGCTACCCGGGAGCACGGTACTCCTCCATCCAGCCTCCAGCCAGGAGGGTACACGCTACTCCCACCATCTCCCACGCCCAGTGCGCGGTTGTCTTTTCACGTATGGAATAGTCGGGTTCAAGCTTACCCTGTCCCATATCCAGGGCATGTGGCCAGTTAAGATAGTCCTTGATCATATAGGCCTACCTATGCATCCAATCCTTAATTAACCTAGGTGGAGCATCACATGTTCCTAGCCCAAGTCTCGATTTAAGTACTTCCATCCTTAGGATTGTTTGTGTTCCTTAGGATAAAAAGAGCATTATAGGGAACTTTGCAGTAAGATCCCACCATGCTCCTAATGAAAATATTCTTGCAGGCAGAAGCCATCCTTCCTTAGGATAACCCCTAAGCTAGGCATTAGCGCAAAGGACCAACTCTATCCGCAAGATTTACCTCTAGGCAGGGCTAAGCAATTTTGTAAATCATATTTGATAATTCACCAGAAGTATCTATAAATGGAATGGATTTCAAGGTAGCCAATGCATCAACGGGTTTTCAAGCAACTCATATAAACTTAATGCACATTTCACTAGACTTAAAGTGTATAAAAATCATTTAAAAACACAAGGAAGGGGTTGCATGCACCGGGGCTTGCCTGGATAACACTAGGTTAGTGTTTGTTAGGTGACGTTTACTTGACGACCATCCTTTGTTTTGGCATTCATCAGATTATCCATCTTCAGGTTCGTCCATCGGCATAGTCCACCCATTACATCATCTTGGGGTCGACTTGGCCCGTCTTCCGTATCACGTGATTAATTATGGTACCTAATTGAAATACATGATGCACATGAATGCATATAGACAGGAATATCATAAACCTAAATAGTGCTACACGATAGCGAATTAAACACTAAACCTAGAATTAAGCAGACTAATTAAGCGGGGCATTGACTACATCAATTAACCAAATTGACATAATAACACTAGAAAATCTATCAACTAGCCGATCGAAATATTAAACCTATCTTTCATGTCATCAGCTTTCCTAAACATCTCATATATGTCTATCAATACAACCATACTTGACATCTACACATAACCATGCCCGCTCCGTATAATCGACAACCTCACCTAACATATACATCAAATAATTAATGTTGATTTATCAATCGTGTTTGCGACCAGATCGATACTGACAATTACGTTATCTACTCACTATGCTATCAGTCCAACTAATAGGAATAATAATTTAACTTACCAAGATCAGATCAATCTGAAATCACAAGAACGACGACGATTGAGGGCACATATTAGCAAAAGAGCCGGAGACGATAATGTCCGCGGCTGCAAGGCGAGGCTGGGTCCGTTGCGAAGCAACAGTCCGCAGCCAGAGCAATGAATCGACTTCGCTATGCAAACAATCGCTATGCAAACAAGATTTATCAAAAAAATCACTACTGACACACTAAACAGCAGAACGATTTAAATGCTAAATTTATTCTTTGTGTTACTAATTTACTTGTCCTAGCAACACATGACATCTATAGAGCTAATACACACTCTGCCTATGCCGCACCTCGAACCTAAACATTATCGTACGAATATAAATACCATATATCTATATGAACACAACTAAAACGCACCTGCTCAGTAACAAGATAATTATCACAACCAATATATCTATCCAATTCGTTCAATCATATAAGCGGGAACAACAAGTCAGCTCACCATAACCAGATCGACACGGAATCTACGGAAACGGCGACAATCCCAGGTTCAGGCAATTTTTCAAGTACTTTGCGGGTGTCGTATTGGACTACGCTTCTTCCCCACACATTTTAGTGATTTCTTTTCTCCTCACTCGTACACAAGAACGCACGATATTAACATAAAAAAAATTAATATCGGGTGGAAACAAGCATGAGCAATGATCCAACAGCACGACGCTCACCAGTAATTTAATCCAACTCCAAGGCCACGAGGGCGAGATGCTGGAGCACTCTAAGCAACATGAACAGGGAGCGTTGACGCCGGAGTTGCTGGAACGGCAGGCGCAGGGAGAAGCAGAGGGACTCGACTGGCGAAGTTGGCCGGAGGGCGAGGCGAGGACGGCATCCACAGCAAGGTCGCGGCCAAGTCGAGCGGGGCTGTGGCCGAGCGAGCTTGGCTGGGCGCAGGGAGAAGCGTCGGCGAGCTAGGAGCGGAAGGGAGCTCTGGCCATGGAAACACAGGGGGCTGGGGCGGCCATGGGGAGTAGGCATGGCTGGGCTGGACGAGCACACGGCCGGCGAGCACCATAGCTGGGAGGACGCGACGACCATGGAGAGAGGAGCAGGGAGGGGCGGCGCGCAGGGAGCTCAGCAGAAGAAGAATGCCTGCCACAGCCAGTGGTTGTTAGTCCAAGCGAGAGAGAGAATGATGCGTGGGGGAGAAAAGAAGAAGCAGGCGTCCGTGGCCAGGAGATGAGTATGAAGGTTTAAGCGGTGGCAATTATCCAATGAAAATATTTTATTTAATAAAAAGAATTTCAAAATATTAGAATTTGAGCCTGGACAAGATATAAACAAATCTAATTAAAACGACACTTTGGGTTAAACATATTATTTATTTGGACTCTGAAATAGGACACCGAATCGGCTAACAATTGTTCTTGTTTTGGTTTATTTAAACAGCCTGCCCTAAGTAGTGTATTTACCGAATTTATAGAGATTGCTCGAACAGAGCGAAATACTTAGGTGGCAATTTCAGTCTGCCTTAATTGATTAATTTTAAATTGGCACAAGGCTCAACACTTTAGAAATAAATAAATTTTGAACTGTGCGAGCTAAACGTGGCATCGCAATCGGAATCCCCCAGAGACGATGTCAGCATTGTCACGGAAGCGAGATATAGACGGATTAAACCAAACAAATCAGATTAGATATGTTAGTCGACGTTTGATTTAGTTGAACCTAAACAAATTTCGCCTACTATTCGAATATTCAATCGGGGAACAATTCAAGTAACAATCCTGTGCCTGGTTTTTCTCGAATTCCGAGTGTGGTCTGATTTAATTTTACATTAAAATTTTTGTCACCGAGTTCAATTTAATTTGTCCGAGACAAAAATCACAAGACTGGGTGAAGTTTCCAGACTCGTATCACGTAATTAATGAATTTTAAATAGGCACAGGACTCGCAAGCTTTCAGAACAATTACGTTCCGAAATTCGCGAAAATTTTAGGAAGAGTCTAAATAGACATAAATAGATGCGATATTAAAATCGCGATAGACGAAGATGATTAAAATTTAGCATCTGTTCTATCCATTGTGCTTAAATCCATACTCGTTGTCGAGCGGAATATAAACACCTGGGGTGTTACAGCCCTCCCCCCTTAAAGAATCTTGTCCCGAGATTTGGAGCGAAAGACTTTTAAGAGTAGAGAAGCATATAACCCATGTCCATATTAGCGATAATCATGAGACAATTTCAAATAAAGGCGAGTATCTCAGGATGTGGTTTCTCTAGTGGACATAACATGTATTCCTTTAAGCTAATTTAGAGATGTCCACCAATAGAGACGATGTCTGCCAGAGGAACACATAAGGTTCCATGTGTGCAGTTTGCTTTTTCTGATGACACAGTACTATTTGAGTCTTTGGGCGAGCGGTAAATATACGACGTCACCCAAACAGAATCAGATACATCATCCTGGGTAAAACATACAGAAAGAGGGTTACCAATAAGTGGTCATGGTAAGTTCATAGCACACGAGACGGGTGTGAATGTCGAATAACATCATAGTTAACTCATGGCTAGCCAGAAAATTCAAGTTCAAGAAAAATGATAGAGTCTCGAGGAAATATCAATGAAGAGATCCATTGATGTTGATTTTGCGACCAACCCATTTCATCAAATACTTAGCACGGCTCGACATGATCACACATGTTAAAAAATCACATGTGGTACGATCGAGGCATGACTAGAGTGATGACTAGGTTGTTATCAGTCGACTTAACTTGATTTTTGTAATTACTTTCTTAGGATGGATTGAACTAAAGTGAGTTTAGACAACTCGACAAAATGATCTCTAAACTCAACCTTTGATCACAATGCAGTTACAGGTTAGTAAAACCAACTTGTTGAACTACTTTTGACATTGGGTAAGTCCTCTTATTATCCATCGGCACTCCAATGGTCGAGAGTTCACTTTTGTTAATAGGAGATCATGTACTTGGGTAGAAATCCATTTGGTCAGGTTGTTCATCCGTTTCTTCATGCGAGATGAATTATCCACTTGGTTAGGGAAAACATGGATTATTTCAGAGATCGTGAACAACTCCTACATCTCAGCAGGAGGGAAAGTCAATCTCCATTTTGAGAACTAATCAGTTGTCTCTCAACACTAAAAAGCTCCAAGGCTTCACCTTTACAACAAAGGATGCAAAGGGAACTTGTATATGTGAATTCACCATCAAAGTTAAGGAAAAGAAACCACACATGAGAAGATAGATTTTTCTCACATGATTAGATAGATATAGGTTTTGATTTTTTTGATAGAGACTTCTAAATTGGTAGTGAAATCGTTAAAGAACACATCAAAGCGGTATGCTCTTTTAATCCAACAGATGATAGATGTTGCTTGATCATTTCGATAAACAACACCGAAATCATTTCAAAGTAATAGTTTACGGAAGATAACATGTCAGTGTAGTTCCATAATGGATCATAGCGAGAGACTTCGATACCAGCGTACCGAATAGCACTACCATGTGTCGGCCGCCACATGTGACTTTCGGCTTTACGCGGCACCATAAGTCATTAACTAGGACACCATCATTGAACTAGCACCGATAATGAATCTCACGTGGAAGAACAATTTGTGTAGAGATAACATATCGATATAATCTCATAATGGATTATGACTGCTAACAGTGATACCAACGCGTGCCAAGTAGCGCAACCATGTGTTGATCACCCACAGGAGGCCCTCGGTTTCGTCATGGAACCATCGGTTTTAGTCATAACACCATTACCAGATGTAACCAATAAGAAATCTCATGCGACACAAATGAATTGAGCAATGGTGACAACATACAAAGAGACTCTACCTGTCAAAATGGTTACAAGTAGAGAGTCAAATAGATCATGGCCCGATGAAATGAACAAGGCATGGCCATAACCTAAACTTGTTGATGAATGAGTACGATGGGAGACTGTTACTTCAGCCCAAGCATATTTCTATGCCCATCGCAGAGATTACAAAGTCAACAATTAGTGTCTGATTAGGTTCAGAAGGAAAATGATCAGAAGATCAAATTGGTATGCCTTCGAGAGATATGAGGAAACCAAAGGCATCAAGTTCAAGAAAATGATCAAACCTGTCTTTTCTACGTCAGATTGACAAAACAATGATATGATCCTCAAGAAGAGGCAAACTAGAATTAGGGATATCGGCTTGCACCAACCGAATAAGGACATGGTTTAGGATGGAGACATAACTCGAGATTCTTGTTTTAAGCCCAGGTACACTTTATGCAAAATAAAGAAATTATCTAAGCATTCATTTGCATGAGTTTGGTCATGGAGTGATAACGGAATATTCAAATTTGGGTCATGGTTCACTATATAAGAACATAGCCTAGTTTTGGGTTTAAGCAAACAAGTCACCAACCTTCTATCAGCACATCAAGCACAAAAGTAAACACATATAACACCTAAACATATTACCTAAAGAATAGAGGGCAACTATTTCATTGGGGTTCATAATACAACATCACACCACATTATCTACAATCACCGGCTACTAGAATAAAGGTGAGAGAAGCATTTTCGTGCACAGGTGACAAACAAGATGCAACAATCAGGATGCATGCTCGTCCTGTTCGTCCTCACAAGTTTTTGCCAACATAATGTGGCGATAGCATTCTATATCGGTGGCATACTTACGACTCTCACAGTATTTTGCTAGTCGTCAGCTACACATACGTTTTCGAGGTTAGTGTACCTGCAGAAAATTTTCATCACAGCCCAGTTTCCCATGATGCAAGATCCACACATGACAGTTTATCACAGTTTATACTCCATATATTGCTATATGGAGGTCAGCTCATCATTAAGCGTCGAGCCACGCATAGGCGCTGTTGCCACACTTTAACCATAGGGCAACCCATTATGGTAACTCACCTTCTTACCTGAGCGTAAGTGCGTCGTTACAAGTACATTACACTTCTCAGTATTCCCATGTCTGTATACCCATACACATCCATGGGGTACCAAATTCCCAGAAAAGTAATTACTCCATATCACAGCTTTCGGATATACATATGTAGAACATGTATATAGTCAAGCGCCACATTTAAGCACTCCCCTAGACCGACGGTTGTTCGGTCATGCTCTCACATCTCACCTTACCTGAGTGTCGATCCATTCAAAACTGAATGGCCTCAAAAACAACATTACACATGTATGCAATCCCCCAGTTATGGGTTAGTGTTTTGAACTAAGCCACCTGATAGTCCTTAATTTTAGGGCTTAACAAAGGATGTCGCTAGCATTATAATTTTTCAAATCTATTTTTTCAAAACCAAACAATGTATTTAGTTGAAAATAGGTTTTCTAAAACCAAAACTTTGTTTTGAAAATACGTATGTGATCGTATTATACTTAATCTTGCTCCGATACCAGCCTATGGTAGAACCTACCAAGTTATTGGTCCCACATGCACCTGTCCTTGTCTTAAAGACCTCAGACCACTATGCATGTGCACCAAATAACTTAACAGGATCCGTCCGAGTGTCCCAAGGACCCCGGATAAACCACTTACAACCAGAACCGCAAGATTAAGTAAACACAAATCATACACCAACCATTTGCAGCGGAAATCTTATTACTAAATTTTACAAGTTACATCAAGTTTACTTTATGTTTATCGGGTTGATTACAAAAGTATAAGTTTGAAATATATGCTAGCTCAAGTGACCATCCTCAATAAGAAGTATAGAAGAAGTACTTAGACTTATAAGGAGGTCGAGCCCACCGTCACATAACACCATCATCTGCAACACAAAACTATAACCTGAAAAACAACAGGGAATAAAACCCTAAGTACGCAATTACTCAGCAAGACTTACCCGACTAAAGGAAAGACTGTCAAGGATATGCTGGTTAAATAGGAATCAAGGAAAAGGCTTTAGCAAGAATCAACTTAGATACTTTTGCAGAAATAGCTTACTAAAGTGAGTCCTTACTTTCAATATTTTAACGCCAGATTAAATATTAATATACTCTAGTTGCATCTAGTCTAATTTCACCATCTCATCAATACAACATCATTTTTATTCAGAATGTTTACATCCTGACTAAGGTTGCAGGTCAGTGATCAATTCTCCACTGTCTGGGGATATAACTGCGATCCGAATCGATTTACTCAGCTGAGGGTCTCTAACCACACGACACATGTAGCACTTAACCCTTGCATATGTCAACCATTCCCACAGATCCTCCACAACGTGAACCGGTCCGCGCTACCTGGGAGCACAGTACTCCTCCATCCAGCCTCCAGCCAGGAGGGTACACGCTACTCCCACCATCTCCCACGCCCAGTGTGCGGTTGTCTTTTCACGTATGGAATAGCCGGGTTCAAGCTTACCCTTTCCCATATCCAGGGTATGTGGCCAGTTAAGATAGTCCTTGATCATACAGGCCTACATAGGCATCCAATCCTTAATTAACCTAGGTGGAGCATCACATGTTCCTAGCCCAAGTCTCAATTTAAGTACTTCCATCCTTAGGATTGTTTGTGTTCCTTAGGATAAAAAGAGCATTATAGGGAACTTTGCAGTAAGATCCCACCATGCTCCCAATGAAAATATTCTTGCAGGCAGAAGCCATCCTTCCTTAGGATAACCCCTAAGCTAGGCATTAGCGCAAAGGACCAACTCTATCCGCAAGATTTACCTCTAGGCAGGGCTAAGCAATTTTGTAAATCATATTTGATACTTCACCAGAAGTATCTATAAATGGAATGGATTTCAAGGTAGCCAATGCATCAACGGGTTTTCAAGCAACTCATATAAACTTAATCCACATTTCACTAGACTTAAAGTGTATAAAAATCATTTAAAACACAAGGAAGGGGTTGCATGCACCGGGCTTGCCTGGATAACACAAGGTTAGTGTTTGTTAGGTGACGTTTACTTGACGACCATCCTTTGTTTTGGCATTCATCAGATTATCCATCTTCAGGTTCGTCCATCGGCATAGTCCACCCATTACATCATCTTGGGGTCGACTTGGCTCGTCTTCCATATCACGTGATTCATTATCGTACCTAATTGAAATACATGATGCACATGAATGCATATAGACAGGAATATCACAAACCTAAATAGTGCTACACGATAGCGAATTAAACACTAAACCTAGAATTAAGCAGACTAATTAAGCGGGGCATCGACTACATCCATTAACCAAATTGACATAATAACACTAGAAAATCTATCAACTAGCCGATCGAAATATTAAACCTATCTTTTATGTCATCAGCTTGCCTAAACATCTCATATATGTCTATCAATACAACCATACTTGACATCTACACATAACCATGCCCGCTCCGTATAATCGACAACCTCACCTAACATATACATCAAATAATTAATGTTGATTTGTCAATCGTGTTTGCGACCAGATCGATACTGACAATTACGTTATCTACTCACTATGCTATCAGTCCAACTAATAGGAATAATAATTTAACTTACCAAGATCTGATCGATCTGAAATCACAAGAACGACGACGATTGAGGGCACATATTAGCAAAAGAGCCGGAGACGATAATGTCCGCGGCTGCAAGGCGAGGCTGGGTCTGTTGCGAAGGAACAGTCCGCAGCCAGAGCAATGAATCGACTTCGCTATGCAAACAATCGCTATGTAAACAAGATTTATCAAAAAAATCACTACTGACACACTAAACAGCAGAACGATTTAAATGCTAAATTTATTCTTTGTGTTACTAATTTACTTGTCCTAGCAGCACATGACATCTATAGAGCTAATACACACTCTGCCTACGCCGCACCTCGAACCTAAACATTATCGTACGAATATAAATACCATATATCTATATGAACACAACTACAACGCACCTGCTCAGTAACAAGATAATTATCACAACCAATATATCTATCCAATTCGTTCAATCATATAAGCGGGAACAACAAGTCAGCTCACCATAACCAGATCGACACGGAATCTACGGAAACGGCGACAATCCCAGGTTCAGGCAATTTGTCAAGTACTTTGCGGGTGTCGTATTGGACTACGCTTCTTCCCCACACATTCCAGTGATTTCTTTTATCCTCACTCGTACACAAGAACGCACGATATTAACATAAAAAAATTAATATCGGGTGGAAACAAGCATGAGCAATGATCCGACAGCACGACGCTCACCAGTAATTTAATCCAACTCCAAGGCCACGAGGGCGAGATGCTGTAGCACTCTAAGCAACAAGAACAGGGAGCGTTGACGCCGGAGTTGCTGGAACGGCAGGCGCAGGAAGAAGCAGAGGGACTCGACTGGCGAAGTTGGCCGGAGGGCGAGGCGAGAACGGCAACCACAGCAAGGTCGCGGCCAAGTCGAGCGGGGTTGTGGCCGAGCGAGCTTGGCTGGGCGCAGGGAGAAGCGTCGGCGAGCTAGGAGTGGAAGGGAGCTCTGGCCATGGAAACACAGGGGTCTAGGGCGGCCATGGGGAGCAGGCATGGCTGGGCTAGGCGAGCACACGGCCGACGAGCACCATAGCTGGGAGGACGCGACGACCATGGAGAGAGGAGCAGGGAGGGGCGACGCGTAGGGAGCTCAGCAGAAGAAGAACGCCTGCCACAGCCAGTGGTTGTTAGTCCAAGCGAGAGAGAGAATGATGCATGGGGGAGAAAAGAAGAAGCAGGCGTCCGTGGCCAGGAGATGAGTATGAAGGTTTAAGCGGTGGCAATTATCCAAAGAAAATATTTTATTTAATAAAAAGAATTTCAGAATATTAGAATTTGAGCCTGGACAAGATACAAACAAATCTAATTAAAACGACACTTTGGGTTAAACATATTATTTATTTGGACTTTGAAATAGGACACCGAATCGGCTAACAATTGTTCTTGTTTTGGTTTATTTAAACAGCCTGCCCCAAGTAGTGTATTTACCAAATTTATAGAGATTGCTCGAACAGAGCGAAATACTTAGGTGGCAATTTCAGTCTGCCTTAATTGATTAATTTTAAATTGGTACAATGCTCGACACTTTAGAAATAAACAAATTTTGAACTGTGCAAGCCAAACATGGCATCGCAATCGGAATCCCCCAGAGACGATGTCAGCATTGTCACGGAAGCGAGATATAGACGGATTAAACCAGACGAATCAGATTAGATATGTTAGTCGACGTTTGATTTAGTTGAACCTAAACAAATTTCGCCTACTATTCGAATATTCAATCGGGGAACAATTCAAGTAACAATCATGTTCCTGATTTTTCTCGGATTCCGAGTGTGGTCCAATTTAATTTTACATTAAAACTTTTGTCACCGAGTTTAAATTAATTTGCCCGAGACAAAAATCACAAGACTGGGTGAAGTTTCCAGACTCGTATCGCGTAATTAATGAATTTTAAATAGGCACAGGACTCGCAAGCTTTCAGAACAATTACGTTCCGAAATTCGCGAAAATTTTAGGAAGAGTCTAAATAGACATAAATAGATGTGATATTAAAATCGCGATAGACGAAGATGATTAAAATTTAGCATCTGTTCTATCCATTGATATTACGTGCTTAAATCCATACTCGTTGTCGAGCGGAATATAAACACCTGGGGTGTTACAGCCCTCCCCCCTTAAAGAATCTTGTCCTGAGATTTGGAGCGAAAGACTTTTAAGAGTAGAGAAGCATATAACCTATGTCCATATTAGCGATAATCATGAGACAATTTCAAATAAAGGCGAGTATCTCAGGATGTGGTTTCTCTAGTGGACATAACATGTATTGCTTTAAGCTAATTTAGAGATGTCCACCAATAGAGAAGATGTCTGCCAGAGGAACACATAAGGTTCCATGTGTGTAGTTTGCTTTTTCTGATGACACAGTACTATTTGAGTCTTTGGGCGAGCGGTAAATATACGACGTCACCCAAACAGAATCAGATACATCATCCTGGGTAAAACATACAGAAAGAGGGTTACCAATAAGTGGTCACGGTACGTTCATAGCACACGAGACGGGTGTGAATGTCGAATAACATCATAGTTAACTCATGGCTAGCCAGAAAATTCAAGTTCAAGAAAAATGATAGAGTCTCGAGGAAATATCAATGAAGAGATCCATTGATGTTGATTTTGCGACCAACCCATTTCATCAAATACTTAGCACGGCTCGACATGATCACACATGTTAAAAAATCACATGTGGTACGATCGAGGCATGACTAGAGTGATGACTAGGTTGTTATCAGTCGACTTAACTTGATTTTTGTAATTACTTTCTTAGGATGGATTGAACTAAAGTGAGTTTATACAACTCGACAAAACGATCTCTAAACTCAACCTTTGATCACAATGCAGTTACAGGTTAGTAAAACCAACTTGTTGAACTACTTTTGACATTGGGTAAGTCCTCTTATTATCCATCGGCACTCCAATGGTCGAGAGTTCACTTTTGTTAATAGGAGATCATGTACTTGGGTAGAAATCCATTTGGTCAGGTTGTTCATCCGTTTCTTCATGCGAGATGAATTATCCACTTGGTTAGGGAAAACATGGATTATTTCAGAGATCGTGAACAACTCCTACATCTCAGCAGGAGGGAAAGTCAATCTCCATTTTGAGAACTAATCAGTTGTCTCTCAACACTAAAAAGCTCCAAGGCTTCACCTTTACAACAAAGGATGCAAAGGGAACTTGTATATGTGAATTCACCATCAAAGTTAAGGAAAAGAAACCACACATGAGAAGATAGATTTTTCTCACATGATTTTTTTGATAGAGACTTCTAAATTGGTAGTGAAATCGTTAAAGAACACATCAAAGCGGTATGCTCTTTTAATCCAACAGATGATAGATGTTGCTTGATCATTTCGACAAACAACACCGAAATCATTTCAAAGTAATAGTTTACGGAAGATAACATGTCAGTGTAGTTCCATAATGGATCATAGCGAGAGACTTCGATACCAGCGTACCGAATAGCACTACCATGTGTCGGCCGCCACATGTGACTTTCGGCTTTACACGGCACCATAAGTCATTAACTAGGACACCATCATCGAACTAGCACCGATAATGAATCTCACGTGGAAGAACAATTTGTGTAGAGATAACATATCGATATAATCTCATAATGGATTATGACTGCTAACAGTGATACCAACGCGTGCCAAGTAGCGCAACCATGTGTTGATCACCCACAGGAGGCCCTCGGTTTCGTCATGGAACCATCGGTTTTAGTCATAACACCATTACCAGATGTAACCAATAAGAAATCTCATGCGACACAAATGAATTGAGCAATGGTGTCAACATACAAAGAGACTCTACTTGTCAAAATGGTTACAAGTAGAGAGTCAAATAGATCATGGCCCGATGAAATGAACAAGGCATGGCCATAACCTAAACTTGTTGATGAATGAGTACGATGGGAGACTGTTACTTCAGCCCAAGCATATTTCTATGCCCATCGCAGAGATTACAAAGTCAACAATTAGTGTCTGATTAGGTTCAGAAGGAAAATGATCAGAAGATCAAATTGGTATGCCTTCGAGAGATATGAGGAAACCAAAGGCATCAAGTTCAAGAAAATGATCAAACCTGTCTTTTCTACGTCAGATTGACAAAACAACGATATGATCCTCAGGAAGAGGCAAACTAGAATTAGGGATATCGGCTTGCACCAACCGAATAAGGACATGGTTTAGGATGGAGACATAACTCGAGATTCTTGTTTTAAGCCCAGGTACACTTTATGTCCAACAAAGAAATTATCTAAGCATTCATTTGCATGAGTTTGGTCATGGAGTGATAACGGAATATTCAAATTTGGGTCATGGTTCACTATATAAGAACATAGCCTAGTTTTGGGTTTAAGCAAACAAGTCACCAACCTTCTATCAGCACATCAAGCACAAAAGTAAACACATATAACACCTAAACATATTACCTAAAGAATAGAGGGCAACTATTTCATTGGGGTTCATAATACAACATCACACCACATTATCTACAATCACCGGCTACTAGAATAAAGGTGAGAGAAGCATTTTCGTGCACAGGTGACAAACAAGATGCAACAATCAGGATGCATGCTCGTCCTGTTCGTCCTCACAAGTTTTTGCCAACATAATGTGGCGATAGCATTCTATATCGGTGGCATACTTACGACTCTCACAGTATTTTGCTAGTCGTCAGCTACACATACGTTTTCGAGGTTAGTGTACCTGCAGAAAATTTTCATCACAGCCCAGTTTCCCATGATGCAAGATCCACACATGACAGTTTATCACAGTTTATACTCCATATATTGCTATATGGAGGTCAGCTCATCATTAAGCGTCGAGCCACGCATAGGCGCTGTTGCCACACTTTAACCATAGGGCAACCCATTATGGTAACTCACCTTCTTACCTGAGCGTAAGTGCGTCGTTACAAGTACATTACACTTCTCAGTATTCCCATGTCTGTATACCCATACACATCCATGGGGTACCAAATTCCCAGAAAAGTAATTACTCCATATCACAGCTTTCGTATATACATATGTAGAACATGTATATAGTCAAGCGCCACATTTAAGCACTCCCCTAGACCGACGGTTGTTCGGTCATGCTCTCACATCTCACCTTACCTGAGTGTCGATCCATTCAAAACTGAATGGCCTCAAAAACAACATTACACATGTATGCAATCCCCCAGTTATGGGTTAGTGTTTTGAACTAAGCCACCTGATAGTCCTTAATTTTAGGGCTTAACAAAGGATGTCGCTAGCATTATAATTTTTCAAATCTATTTTTTCAAAACCAAACAATGTATTTAGTTGAAAATAGGTTTTCTAAAACCAAAACTTTGTTTTGAAAATACGTATGTGATCGTATTATACTTAATCTTGCTCCGATACCAGCCTATGGTAGAACCTCCCAAGTTATTGGTCCCACATGCACCTGTCCTTGTCTTAAAGACCTCAGACCACTATGCATGTGCACCAAATAACTTAACAGGATCCGTCCGAGTGTCCCAAGGACCCCGGATAAACCACTTACAACCAGAACCGCAAGATTCAGTAAACACAAATCACACACCAACCATTTGCAGCGGAAATCTTATTACTAAATTTTACAAGTTACATCAAGTTTATTTTATGTTTATCGGGTTGATTACAAAAGTATAAGTTTGAAATATATGCTAGCTCAAGTGACCATCCTCAATAAGAAGTATAGAAGAAGCTGTACTTAGACTTATAAGGAGGTCGAGCCCACCGTCACATAACACCATCATCTGCAACACAAAACTATAACCTGAAAAACAACAGGGAATAAAACCCTGAGTACGCAATTACTCAGCAAGACTTACCCGACTAAAGAAAAGACTCTCAAGGATATGCTGGTTAAATAGGAATCAAGGAAAAGGCTTTAGCAAGAATCAACTTAGATACTTTTGCAGAAATAGCTTACTAAAGTGAGTCCTTACTTTCAATATTTTAACGCCAGATTAAATATTAATAGACTCTAGTTGCATCTAGTCTAATTTCACCATCTCATCAATACAACATCATTTTTATTCAGAATGTTTACATCCTGACTAAGGTTGCAGGTCAGTGATCAATTCTCCACTGTCTGGGGATATAACTGCGATCCGAATCGATTTACTCAGCTGAGGGTCTCTAACCACACGACATATGTAGCACTTAACCCTTGCATATGTCAACCATTCCCACAGATCCTCCACAACGTGAACCGGTCCGCGCTACCCGGGAGCACAGTACTCCTCCATCCAGCCTCCAGCCAGGAGGGTACACGCTACTCCCACCATCTCCCACGCCCAGTGTGCGGTTGTCTTTTCACGTATGGAATAGCCGGGTTCAAGCTTACCCTGTCCCATATCCAGGGTATGTGGCCAGTTAAGATAGTCCTTGATCATACAGGCCTACATAGGCATCCAATCCTTAATTAACCTAGGTGGAGCATCACATGTTCCTAGCCCAAGTCTCAATTTAAGTACTTCCATCCTTAGGATTGTTTGTGTTCCTTAGGATAAAAAGAGCATTATAGGGAACTTTGCAGTAAGATCCCACCATGCTCCCAATGAAAATATTCTTGCAGGCAGAAGCCATCCTTCCTTAGGATAACCCCTAAGCTAGGCATTAGCGCAAAGGACCAACTCTATCCGCAAGATTTACCTCTAGGCAGGGCTAAGCAATTTTGTAAATCATATTTGATACTTCACCAGAAGTATCTATAAATGGAATGGATTTCAAGGTAGCCAATGCATCAACGGGTTTTCAAGCAACTCATATAAACTTAATCCACATTTCACTAGACTTAAAGTGTATAAAAATCATTTAAAACACAAGGAAGGGGTTGCATGCACCGGGGCTTGCCTGGATAACACTAGGTTAGTGTTTGTTAGGTGACATTTACTTGACGACCATCCTTTGTTTTGGCATTCATCAGATTATCCATCTTCAGGTTCGTCCATCGGCATAGTCCACCCATTACATCATCTTGGGGTCAACTTGGCTCGTCTTCCATATCACGTGATTCATTATCGTACCTAATTGAAATACATGATGCACATGAATGCATATAGACAGGAATATCACAAACCTAAATAGTGCTACACGATAGCGAATTAAACACTAAACCTAGAATTAAGCAGACTAATTAAGCGGGGCATCGACTACATCCATTAACCAAATTGACATAATAACACTAGAAAATCTATCAACTAGCCGATCGAAATATTAAACCTATCTTTTATGTCATCAGCTTGCCTAAACATCTCATATATGTCTATCAATACAACCATACTTGACATCTACACATAACCATGCCCGCTCCGTATAATCGACAACCTCACCTAACATATACATCAAATAATTAATGTTGATTTGTTAATCGTGTTTGCGACCAGATCGATACTGACAATTACGTTATCTACTCACTATGCTATCAGTCCCACTAATAGGAATAATAATTTAACTTACCAAGATCTGATCGATCTAAAATCACAAGAACGACGACGATTGAGGGCACATATTAGCAAAAGAGCCGGAGACGATAATGTCCGCGGCTGCAAGGCGAGGCTGGGTCTGTTGCGAAGGAACAGTCCGCAGCCAGAGCAATGAATCGACTTCGCTATGCAAACAATCGCTATGTAAACAAGATTTATCAAAAAAATCACTACTGACACACTAAACAGCAGAACGATTTAAATGCTAAATTTATTCTTTGTGTTACTAATTTACTTGTCCTAGCAACACATGACATCTATAGAGCTAATACAAACTCTGCCTACGCCGCACCTCGAACCTAAACATTATCGTACGAATATAAATACCATATATCTATATGAACACAACTACAACGCACCTGCTCAGTAACAAGATAATTATCACAACCAATATATCTATCCAATTCATTCAATCATATAAGCGGGAACAACAAGTCAGCTCACCATAACCAGATCGACACGGAATCTACGGAAACGGCGACAATCCCAGGTTCAGGCAATTTGTCAAGTACTTTGCAGGTGTCGTATTGGACTACGCTTCTTCCCCACACATTCCAGTGATTTCTTTTATCCTCACTCGTACACAAGAACGCATGATATTAACATAAAAAATTAATATCGGGTGGAAACAAGCATGAGCAATGATCCGACAGCACGACGCTCACCAGTAATTTAATCCAACTCCAAGGCCACGAGGGCGAGATGTTGTAGCACTCTAAGCAACAAGAACAGGGAGCGTTGACGCCGGAGTTGCTGGAACGGCAGGCGCAGGAAGAAGCAGAGGGACTCGACTGGCGAAGTTGGCCGGAGGGCGAGGCGAGAATGGCAACCACAGCAAGGTCGCGGCCAAGTCGAGCGGGGTTGTGGCCGAGCGAGCTTGGCTGGGCGCAGGGAGAAGCGTCGGCGAGCTAGGATCGGAAGGGAGCTCTGGCCATGGAAACACAGGGGGCTGGGGCGGCCATGGGGAGCAGGCATGGCTGGGCTGGGCGAGCACACGGCCGACGAGCACCATAGCTGGGAGGACGCGACGACCATGGAGAGAGGAGCAGGGAGGGGCGACGCGTAGGGAGCTCAGCAGAAGAAGAACGCCTGCCACAGCCAGTGGTTGTTAGTCCAAGCGAGAGAGAGAATGATGCGTGGGGGAGAAAAGAAGAAGCAGGCGTCCGTGGCCAGGAGATGAGTATGAAGGTTTAAGCGGTGGCAATTATCCAAAGAAAATATTTTATTTAATAAAAAGAATTTCAGAATATTAGAATTTGAGCCTGGACAAGATACAAACAAATCTAATTAAAACGACACTTTGGGTTAAACATATTATTTATTTGGACTTTGAAATAGGACACCGAATCGGCTAACAATTGTTCTTGTTTTGGTTTATTTAAACAGCCTGCCCCAAGTAGTGTATTTACCAAATTTATAGAGATTGCTCGAACAGAGCGAAATACTTAGGTGGCAATTTTAGTCTGCCTTAATTGATTAATTTTAAATTGGCACAAGGCTCGACACTTTAGAAATAAACAAATTTTGAACTGTGCAAGCCAAACATGGCATCGCAATCGGAATCCCCCAGAGACGATGTCAGCATTGTCACGGAAGCGAGATATAGACGGATTAAACCAGACGAATCAGATTAGATATGTTAGTCGACGTTTGATTTAGTTGAACCTAAACAAATTTCGCCTACTATTCGAATATTCAATCGGGGAACAATTCAAGTAACAATCCTGTTCCTGATTTTTCTCGGATTCCGAGTGTGGTCCAATTTAATTTTACATTAAAACTTTTGTCACCGAGTTTAAATTAATTTGCCCGAGACAAAAATCACAAGACTGGGTGAAGTTTCCAGACTCGTATCGCGTAATTAATGAATTTTAAATAGGCACAGGACTCGCAAGCTTTCAGAACAATTACGTTCCGAAATTCGCGAAAATTTTAGGAAGAGTCTAAATAGACAGAAATAGATGCGATATTAAAATCGTGATAGACGAAGATGATTAAAATTTAGCATCTGTTTTATCCACTGATATTACGTGCTTAAATCCATACTCGTTGTCGAGCGGAATATAAACACCTGGGGTGTTACAGCCCTCCCCCCTTAAAAGAATCTTGTCCCGAGATTTGGAGCGAAAGACTTTTAAGAGTAGAGAAGCATATAACCCATGTCCATATTAGCGATAATCATGAGACAATTTCAAATAAAGGCGAGTATCTCAGGATGTGGTTTCTCTAGTGGACATAACATGTATTGCTTTAAGCTAATTTAGAGATGTCCACCAATAGAGACGATGTCTGCCAGAGGAACACATAAGGTTCCATGTGTGCAGTTTGCTTTTCTGATGACACAGTACTATTTGAGTCTTTGGGCGAGCGGTAAATATACGACTTCACCCAAACAGAATCAGATACATCATCCTGGGTAAAACATACAGAAAGAGGGTTACCAACAAGTGGTCACGGTAAGTTCATAGCACACGAGACGGGTGTGAATGTCGAATAACATCATAGTTAACTCATGGCTAGCCAGAAAATTCAAGTTCAAGAAAAATGATAGAGTCTCGAGGAAATATCAATGAAGAGATCCATTGATGTTGATTTTGCGACCAACCCATTTCATCAAATACTTAGCATGGCTCGACATGATCACACATGATAAAAAAATCACATGTGATACGATCGAGGCATGACTAGAGTGAGACTAGGTTGTTAGCAGTCGACTTAACTTGATTTTTGTAATTACTTTCTTAGGATGGATTGAACTAAAGTGAGTTTAGACAACTCGACAAAATGATCTCTAAACTCAACATTTGATCACAATGCAGTTACAGGTTAGTAAAACCAACTTGTTGAACTACTTTTGACATTGGGTAAGTCCTCTTATTATCCATCGGCACTCCAATGGTCGAGAGTTCACTTTTGTTAATAGGAGATCATGTACTTGGGTAGAAATCCATTTGGTCAGGTTGTTCATCCGTTTCTTCATGCGAGATGAATTATCCACTTGGTTAGGGAAAACATGGATTATTTCAGAGATCGTGAACAACTCCTACATCTCAGCAGGAGGGAAAGTCAATCTCCATTTTGAGAACTAATCAGTTGTCTCTCAACACTAAAAAGCTCCAAGGCTTCACCTTTACAACAAAGGATGCAAAGGGAACTTGTATATGTGAATTCACCATCAAAGTTAAGGAAAAGAAACCACACATGAGAAGATAGATTTTTCTCACATGATTAGATAGATATAGGTTTTGATTTTTTTGATAGAGACTTCTAAATTGGTAGTGAAATCGTTAAAGAACACATCAAAGCGGTATGGTCTTTTAATCCAACAGATGATAGATGTTGCTTGATCATTTCGACAAACAACACCAAAATCATTTCAAAGTAATAGTTTACGGAAGATAACATGTCAGTGTAGTTCCATAATGGATCATAGCGAGAGACTTCGATACCAGCGTACCGAATAGCACTACCATGTGTCGGCCGCCACATGTGACTTTCGGCTTTACGCGGCACCATAAGTCATTAACTAGGACACCATCATCGAACTAGCACCGATAATGAATCTCACGTGGAAGAACAATTTGTGTAGAGATAACATATCGATATAATCTCATAATGGATTATGACTGCTAACAGTGATACCAACGCGTGCCAAGTAGCGCAACCATGTGTTGATCACCCACAGGAGGCCCTCGGTTTCGTCATGGAACCATCGGTTTTAGTCATAACACCATTACCAGATGTAACCAATAAGAAATCTCATGCGACACAAATGAATTAAGCAATGGTGACAACATACAAAGAGACTCTACCTGTCAAAATGGTTACAAGTAGAGAGTCAAATAGATCATGGCCCGATGAAATGAACAAGGCATGGCCATAACCTAAACTTGTTGATGAATGAGTACGATGGGAGACTGTTACTTCAGCCCAAGCATATTTATATGCCCATCGCAGAGATTACAAAGTCAAGAATTAGTGTCTGATTAGGTTCAAAAGGAAAATGATCAAAAGATCAAATTGGCATGCCTTCGAGAGATATGAGGAAACCAAAGGCAACAAGTTCAAGAAAATGATCAAACCTGTCTTTTCTAGTCAGATTGACAAAACAACGATATGATCCTCAAGAAGAGGAAAACTAGAATTAGGGATATCGGCTTGCACCAACCGAATAAGGACATGGTTTAGGATGGAGACATAACTCGAGATTCTTGTTTTAAGCCCGGGTACACTTTATGTCCAACAAAGAAATTATCTAAGCATTCATTTGCATGAGTTTGGTCATGGAGTGATAATGGAAGATTCAAATTTGGGTCATGGTTCACTATATAAGAACATAGCCTAGTTTTGGGTTTAAGCAAACAAGTCACCAACCTTCTATCAGCACATCAAGCACAAAAGTAAACACATATAACACCTAAACATATTACCTAAAGAATAGAGGGCAACTATTTCATTGGGGTTCATAATACAACATCACACCACATTATCTACAATCACCGACTACTAGAATAAAGGAGAGAGAAGCATTTTCGTGCACAGGTGACAAACAAGATGCAACAATCAGGATGCATGCTCGTCCTATTCGTCCTCACAAGTTTTTGCCAACATAATGTGGCGATAGCATTCTATATCGGTGGCATACTTACGACTCTCACAGTATTTTGCTAGTCGTCAGCTACACATACGTTTTCGAGGTTAGTGTACCTGCAGAAAATTTTCATCACAACCCAGTTTCCCATGATGCAAGATCCACACATGACAGTTTATCACAGTTTATACTCCATATATTGCTATATGGAGGTCAGCTCATCATTAAGCGCCGAGCCACGCATAGGCGTCGTTGCCACACTTTAACCATAGGGCAACCCATTATGGTAACTCACCTTCTTACCTGAGCGTAAGTGCGTCGTTACAAGTACATTACACTTCTCATTATTCCCATGTCTGTATACCCATACACATCCATGGGGTACCAAATTCCCAGAAAAGTAATTACTCCATATCGCAGCTTTCGTATATACATATGTAGAACATGTATATAGTCAAGCGCCACATTTAAGCACTCCCCTAGACCGACGGTTGTTCGGTCATGCTCTCACATCTCACCTTACTTGAGTGTCGATCCATTCAAAACTGAATGGCCTCAAAAACAACATTACACATGTATGCAATCCCCCAGTTATGGGTTAGTGTTTTGAACTAAGCCACCTGATAGTCCTTAATTTTAGGGCTTAACAGAGGATGTCGGTAGCATTATAATTTTTCAAATCTATTTTTTCAAAACCAAACAATGTATTTAGTTGAAAATAGGTTTTCTAAAACCAAAACTTTGTTTTGAAAATACGTATGTGACCGTATTATACTTAATCTTGCTCCGATACCAGCCTGTGGCAGAACCTCCCAAGTTATTGGGCCCACATGCACCTGTCCTTGTCTTAAAGACCTCAGACGACTATGCATGTGCACCAAATAACTTAACAGGATCCGTCCGAGTGTCCCAAGGACCCCGGATAAACCACTTACAACCAGAACCGCAAGATTAAGTAAACACAAATCACACACCAACCATTTGCAGCGGAAATCTTATTACTAATTTTACAAGTTACATCAAGTTTACTTTATGTTTATCGGAGTGATTACAAAAGTATAAGTTTGAAATATATGCTAGCTCAAGTGACCATCCTCAATAAGAAGTATAGAAGAAGTACTTAGACTTATAAGGAGGCCGAGCCCACCATCACATAACACCATCATCTGCAACACAAAACTATAACCTAAAAAACAATAGGGAATAAAACCCTGAGTACGCAATTACTCAGCAAGACTTACCCGACTAAAGAAAAGACTCTCAAGGATATGCTAGTCAAATTGGAATCAAGGAAAAGGCTTTAGCAAGAATCAACTTAGATACTTTTGCAAAAATAGCTTACTAAAGTGAGTCCTTACTTTCAATATTTTAACGCCAGATTGAATATTAATAGACTCTAGTTGCATCTAGTCTAATTTCACCATCTCATCAATACAACATCATTTTTATTCACAATGTTTACATCCTGACTAAGGTTGCAGGTCAGTGATCAATTCTCCACTGTCTAGGGATATAACGGCGATCCGAATCGATTTACTCAGCTAAGGGTCTCTAACCACACGACATATGTAGCACTTAACCCTTGCATATGTCAACCATTCCCATAGATCCTCCACAACGTGAACCGGTCCGTGCTACCCGGGAGCACAGTACTCCTCCATCCAGCCTCGAGCCAGGAGGGTACACGCTACTCCCACCATCTCCCACGCCCAGTGTGCGGTTGTCTTTTCACGTATGGAATGGCCGGGTTCAAGCTTACCCTGTCCCATATCCAGGGCATGTGGCCAGTTAAGATAGTCCCTGATCATACAGGCCTACATACGCATCCAATCCTTAATTAACCTAGGTGGAGCATCACATGTTCCTAGCCCAAGTCTCGATTTAAGTACTTCCATCCTTAGGATTGTTTGTGTTCCTTAGGATAAAAAGAGCATTATAGGGAACTTTGCAGTAAGATGCCACCATGCTCCCAATGAAAATATTCTTACAGGCAGGAGCCATCTTTCCTCAGGATAACCCCTAAGCTAGGCATTAGTGCAAAGGACCAACTCTATCCGCAAGATTTACCTCTAGGCAGGGCTAAGCAATTTTGTAAATCATATTTGATACTTCACCAGAAGTATCTATAAATGGAATGGATTTCAAGGTAGCCAATGCATCAATGGGTTTCCAAGCAACTCCTATAAACTTAATGCACATTTCACTAGACTTAAAGTGTATGAAAATCATTTAAAAACACAAGGAAGGGGTTGCATGCACCTGGGCTTGCCTGTATAACACTAGGTTAGTGTTTGTTAGGTGACGTTTACTTGACGACCATCCTTTGTTTTGGCATTCGTCAGATTATCCATCTTCAGGTTCGTCCATCGGCATAGTCCACCCGTTACATCATCTTGGGGTCGACTTGGCTCATCTTCCGTATCATGTGATTAATAATCGTACCTAATTGAAATGCATGATGCACATGAAAGCATATAGACAGGAATATCACAAACCTAAATAGTGCTACACGATAGCGAATTAAACACTAAACCTAGAATTAAGCAGACTAATTAAGCGGGGCATCGACTAAATCCATTAACCAAATTGACATAATAACACTAGAAAATCTATCAACTAGCCGATCGAAATATTAAACCTATCTTTTATGTCATCAGCTTGCCTAAACATCTCATATATGTCTATCAATACAACCATACTTGACATCTACACATAACCATGCCTGCTCCATATAATCGACAACCTCACCTAACATATACATCAAATAATTAATGTTGATTTGTCAATCGTGTTTGCGACCAGATTGATACTGACTATTACGTTATCTACTCACTATGCTATCAGTCCAACTAATAGGAATAATAATTTAACTTACCAAGATCAGATCGATCTGAAATCACAAGAACGATGACGATTGAGGGCACATATTAGCAAAAGAGCCGGAGACGATAATGTTCACGGATGCAAGGCGAGGCTGGGTCTGTTGCGAAGGAACAGTCCGCAGCCAGAGCAATGAATCGACTTCGCTATGCAAACAAGATTTATCAAAAAATCATTACTGACACACTAAACAGCAGAACGATTTAGATGCTAAATTTATTCTTTGTGTTACTAATTTACTTGTCCTAGCAACACATGACATCTATAGAGCTAATACACACTCTGCCTACGTCGCACCTCGAACCTAAACTTTATCATACGAATATAAATACCATATATCTATACGAACACAACTACAACGCACCTGCTCAGTAACAAGATAATTATCACAACCAATATATCTATCCAATTCGTTCAATCATATAAGCGGGAACAACAAGTCAGCTCACCATAACCAGATCGACACGGAATCTACGGAAACAGCGACGATCCCAAGTTCACGCAATTTGTCAAGTACTTTGCGGGTGTCATATTGGACTACGCTTCTTCCCCACACATTCCAGTGATTTCTTTTCTCCTCACTCGTACAAAAGAACGCACGATATTAACATAAAAAAATTAATATCGAGTGGAAACAAGCATGAGCAATGGTCCAACAGCACGATGCTCACCAGTAATTTAATCTAACTCCAAGGCCACGAGGGCGAGATGCTGGAGCACTCTAAGCCACAAGAACAGGGAGCGTTGACGCCAGAGTCGCTGGAACGGCAGGCGCAGGGAGAAGCAGAGGGACTCGACTGGCGAAGTTGGCCGAAGGGCGAGGCGAGGACGGCATCCACATCAAGGTCGCGGCCAAGTCGAGCAGGGCTGTGGTCGAGCGAGCTTGGCTGGGCGCAGGGAGAAGCGTCGGCGAGCTAGGAGCGGAAGGGAGCTCTGGCCATGGAAACACAGGGGGCTGGGGCGGCCATGGGGAGCAGGCATGGCTGGGCTGGGCGAGCACATGGCCGGTGAGCTCCATAGTTGGGAGGACGCGACGACCATGGAGAGAGGAGCAGGGAGGGGCGGCACGCTGGGAGCTTAGCAGAAGAAGAACGCCTGCCACAGCCAGTGGTTGTTAGTCCAAGCGAGAGAGAAAATGACGCGTGGGGGAGAAAAGAAGAAGCAGGCGTCCGTGGCCAGGAAATGAGTATGAAGGTTTAAGCGGTGGCATTTTATTTACTAAAAAGAATTTTAGAATATTAGAATTTGAGCCTGGACAAGATACAAACAAATCTAATTAAAACGACACTTTGGGTTAAACATATTATTTATTTAGACTTTGAAATATGACACCGAATCGGCTAACAATTTGTTGGAGACTTGTTCTCAAATGCTTCGAGTTAAGAACAAGGCAACATAGAAGATGTTAAACATTAAGGTCCTTCGTCCTTCGAAACATTACGCCCCTTTGGGAAATAATGCTTTAGGACGAAGGTCACAAGAGACATACCTTCGTAAATATAATAAATAATGCCGAAGGATTCATATAAAGTGTGAAATATAAATATCAACATAGAATCATTCCTATTTTATTAACATGAAGAAACAGAAATGATTTCAAATTACAAATGTACCTTCGGTCCTGAGAGAAGGTAGAAGTACAAACGTGACGCAAAAGCCAATGCCAAGTCAGCGTGAACAGTACGGGAGTACTGTTCATCTATTTATAGACGCGGGACGCAGCCCACGTAAAATTACATCCATGTCCATTACATTTGTTAACGGTTTATGGAAATCTGTCGAGGCCCCCGAAGTCTTTTCATCTTTAAGTCGGTTCCCCCTTATGCCATCGCGCCGAAGCTTCCCTGCGCACAGCTTCGGCTGCCCTCGACCTTCGTCTGGTTCAGGCTTCGTCCTGGTCGTGCTCCATATCCATAATTCTGAATCCGAAAATACCTGTTCATATAATCCACTTGGAAAACATTGTGAAATCATGTTTTTGAGGACCTTCGGAGGACGAAGGCCCCCAACAGTAGCCCCTCGCAATATTAATTTGTAAATAATAAATTCAGATTGCGATATGGACGAAGGCCTTGAGCCGAAGGTCCGAAAAAAACACCTTCCCTTTGCTAGAATAGCAACATTCACTGACAAGCGGGGCCTTTCAATTTTCAACGCCCTAGGCGTATAAATAAGATCACATCGCGAACTCATTTGGTACGCACACTTGCCTTTTGCTTCGGCCCACTAAAATTTTTAGCTCTTGTTCGTTAAGATTTGCTGGTCTTTTTGATTTCGAAGCTTCGGCCTCGGGAACAATTTTTTAGCGTTCCCGAAGATGTCTGAAGGCAAGAAGATCCCTGCTGAGACGAAGCTGAAGATCCCTGCTGAAACGAAGCTGAGTCTCGAGGAGGAGAAGAATCTGGGGTTCCTGATAGCGATGGCAGAGACCAATACAGAGAAAATCACGAAGGAGATTCTCGAAGGTTTGTCCGAAGATACTGATGACAGCGACAGCTATGATGTGGAAAGTGGTGGGGAAGAGGCCGAAGATCGACCGTGGCGACCAAGCCACACAGTTTTTGGGAAAACGACCATCAAGCAGAGTCACATTGATAATATGAGGGGGCGATATTTCCGAGACATATCTATTGTGAGAGCTGATGCCGGGGAAAAAACTTCTCCCACCCCCGAAGAAGATGAAGTTGTGATTTTCCGAAGCTTCCTCAAGGCTGGGCTTCGATTCCCCCTGAGCAACTTTGTTGTTGAGGTACTAAAGACATTTCAAGTCTATCTGCATCAAATCACTCCCGAAGCCATCATAAGAATGGGAGTGTTTGTCTGGGCTGCGAGGAGCCAAGGTTTGGAACCGAACGCTAAAAGCTTCTGCAACATTCATGAGTTATTATACGAGACGAAGCCCTGGGGAAAGGAGCAATACCACAACAACTTTGGGTGCTACAGCTTCGGCGCCCGCTCCGGGTCAAGCTGCCTTGTGCCGACCTTTCGGAAGAGGTGGCCCGGAGCCTGGATGACTGAATGGTTTTATGTAAAGAATGATCTAACAGCTCAAGAGAATGTGAAGAGTATCATTATGCACCCAATCTGGCAACGCTTCGGTCTTCGAAGGCCGAAGGTCGAAATGGACGAAGCCGCCGAAGAATGCCAAAGAGCCTTCGGGGTAGTCTGCTCGTTTATTGGGACAAGGGACTTGGTCCAAGAACACATTGCCTTCAGGGTATGGCCACTTGCAGAAAAGTGGGAAATGCCGAAGGAAACCATCAAAGAGTCCGACGAAGGCGGACTAGTCAGATTAAAGTACACATTCAAATATGCAGATAAATTTGTTGAACCTGATGATGACTGGCTGAAAAGCATTGAAACATTAAGTGATGAATTACTTGGGGCATATTCGAAGGCTGAAAATACTGCACTATCAGCAGCCTTCGGAGGCCGAAAAAAGAAGAGACTCAACCGAGTGTTTGATGCAGTCGGGTTCTTCTACCCTGATTATCGTTATCCCATCCGAAGGCAAAAAAGGAAAAACATAACCTCTGAAAAAGAAGAAGCTGCAACTGCTCCTAGCGAGCCAGAACCGAAAGGAAAAAGGTTGAAGGTCCTCACACACCGACCACGCCATATTGAACCAGCTTCGGTGCCTGAGTTCACCGGAGAAACTTCTTCGGCCGCCGAAGCTGAACAGCCAACCTTGCTGCCAGAAATTGCAGAGATGGCCGAAGCGCCATCCACAGAAAAAATGGAAGAAACGAAAAATCCGACTAAGGAAAAAGCATCAGAAATTTTGAGTCCTGTAGCAAATGTCGAAGCAGCAAAAATCCAAAAGGGTACAATGGTGACCCCAAAAAGGAAGAGAATGGTAAATGTACTAGATGTCTTGGAGACAATTAAGTCTTCAAGCACAACTCCAAAAAAGAGTGTTGAAATTGCTGAAGCTTCTTCTGAAGCTCCGACGCAACAAGCTGAAGCTGAAGCTGGGCCTTCAGAGCCCTTCAAGGAGCAAACTTTGGAAGCCGAAGCAATAAAAATACCAGAACCAATTTTAATTGAAGAAACTGACACTGCCATCCCCGAAGCGCCTGCCAGCATGTGTGATTACATCATACGACATGCTTCGGGGAAAAAACTATCTGAAGAAGAAACTCATGAAGCTAACCATTATGCAAGGGAGCTAAAATATCCAAAGGGGGCAGTAATATTCAATGGGACAAATGAAGATGATTTCTTATACTGCCTTCCTGACAACAAAGAGCTATCTGTCTGCCGAGAGATGGCCAGGAGTATTGGTTTCCCGAAGCTTGAATCTGGATTAAGCGCCATGACGAAAGAAGATCTCGCAGACAGTCTTGCGTACAACAGCCTGAAGGTACGGGAATTAAACGCTTGAAAAAACCCCCTTATTATTTTTTTACGCAACTCATTCCTTTTTTCTTATATGAATTCTTTTTCGTATAGGGCCTGATCCTAAGCAACGCGCTAAGAGCGCAAAAGAGCGCCGAAGATGAAAGTTATGAAATTGCGTTTAATAATTTACGCTCCGAAGTTATCAAACTGAGAAACGAAGCTTTGGAAAAAGATAAAATTCTGCTTACACTGGTAGATAAAGTGAAAAAAGACGAAGCTGCTTCAAAGGCCCAAACCGAAACTCAAAAACGCGAGATTAAAGATCTTCAGAAACAGCTGGCTAGAGCTAAAGAGGAGCGCGCGCTTGAGGAAACGAAACGAGAACTTAGTGATTTTATGGTCAGCAAATTGGAATCAAGAGTTAAGGAGCTTCGCACATCTCAGGGGAAATGCTATGTTAAATCTATAGAATGCGTGAATAAAATTAAAACCATCTTTGCTAGCGTCGGCGCCTTTTCCAGCGAAGAGAATTTTTCTCGAGGCAATCCCGAAGATCCGCTGGAATGGATTAGCCACGAAGCAGAGGCCTTCGAAGAGATTCTGAACAGTCGTGGCGACATATGCGCTTTTTCGGGCGCCAGAGGAATTGCTTCTGTCTTAGAGAAGAAAGGTTGCGGGCATATAAAATTTTTAGCTCAGTCCGAAGCTACCTTATCTTCCGAAGATATCAAGGACCCCTCGGCCGAAGCAAGCGTGGTTGGTGGCAAATTTTTTACTGATATCTGGAACGACGGCGGCCGAGGAATGGCGCAAGAGATCATCCAAAGAAGCGAAAAAGGCATTCATGATGCTAGAAAAGTAGCAGAAGCTGCCGAAAGGAGCACGGAGCCCGAAAGACAATTAGGTACCAATTAGTCGTTCTTGTTGCGTTGTAATTTTCATTTTAAACTTTGCTCGCGATTTGTAAAAGTAATGAAGAAGTGTTCTCTTCGCTCAGAAACTGTTGAACCAACTGCCGACCCCCACACAAAAGGGGATGAAGAAATTAAACAGATGGCCGAAACTATCATGGACAAGGTTGTTGACCAACTTCTGAATGAAGCCGCCGAAGCAGTATTAAGAGAAGATTAGATACTATTTGGAAAAAACATTTAAAGTGTAATCTATGCAACACTTTGTACATTTGAATGTAATATACAAGTCTCTTTTCATTATTGAATTCTTTACGATGCATGAAACTTTAAATACATACCATTTTTGAGCCTTCGGCGAAAAAACACCTTCCCTTCTTTTCATGCTTCGTGAAGAAGACATTCTTCGATAAAATTACTCTGATGAATGATATCCATGCTTCGTGAAAACATTCTCCGAAGCTATATTCCGAAGCTATACAACCTTGATATTGATCTGATAAAATTCGCCCACGTTTCGTAAAAATATTCTTCGAAACTGTATTCCGAAGCTATACAATTTCGATGTCACTTTCTCAAAGCATCCTTTCGAAGGTTGAGAGTATCCCCTTCTCTTGCCAAATGCAATATGATGTATGATGCTTATGCTATGCAAAATGATGAGATGATGTTATGTTATGCATGTGTCATTTGTTCCGAAGATACACATAAAATATATTCGTAAGCTCTGCATTCCCTTAGGAACGTCTTTGGAGCTTCTTCGTCTTTTACTTAGACGGTTTCAGCGTTGACTTTTCGCTGTAAGCCTCCCTTAGGAGCTTCTTCGCCTTTTACTTAGGCGGTATCAGCGTTGACTTTTCGCTGTAAGCCTCCCTTAGGAGCTTCTTCGCCTTTTACTTAGGCGGTATCAGCGTTGACTTTTCGCTGTAGGCTCTGCATTCCTTTAGGAACGACTTCTGAGTAGAAAACTTACACTGCGCTCCCTTTGGAACGGCTTTTTGTGACTTCATAAACTTACTCTGCGTTCCTTAGAACGACTTTCTGCTACTCCGAAGGATTTTTGATCCGAAGGTCCTCCTTGGTAACGGAAAAAGTTTTAGGCTTCAGCAACTTAGGCTTGTGGAGCAAATAGATTTTCCTCGTAGGAAACAACGAAATTATTACATGAAAACTATCAATGTTTTTTGCTTCACAGAAAATAAAACTGAATAGAAAAGACTGCTATCAAAGGTAGGATATGTCAATAAATGTGCTTCGACTCTGGCACAGTGCTGTTGACTGTGCGAGCTTCGGACTGTTCTCTGAAGTCCCTCTGATGTGGAGCGTATTGACTCCCTTCTGGCTGTTGACCTTGCTGCAATGGAGGTGGAGGCGGAAGCTGCTGCCAGGAAGCTTGAGGTTGACTTGCCGAAGCTACAGAAGCTGCAGGGTGGTTGTCTATGTATTGTGGGATATAAAGCGGATGATACGAAGCAGTATGCATGACCTGCTTCGGCTGAGCTTGTTGAGATGCAGCTTCGGCTATTTCCTTTTGCTTCTGGATTGTAACATGGCACGTCCTAGTGGTATGGCCCTTGCCTTCTCCACAGAACAAGCAAAACAGTCTCCTTGGCTGATCTCCGAATCTTCCGCCGAAGCCCCTGACGCCTCTGCCTCTTGGAGCTGGTGGCCGGAAGGAGGTTTGTTGTTGCCCCGAAGCCTATGAGGAGCACTGCGGCCTATTTTGCTGACTCCCCTTATCATCATTCTGAGTGTTGTGGATGGAACGGACATGCCTCGGGTAGTATCTTCCTCCGAAGCCCCTGGTCATTTCAGAAAATCTGAAGGCCTCCTCCCTTCTTTGGCGAAAGTCATTGTCAGCACGAATGTACTCATCCATCTTTTGGAGCAATTTCTCCAGGGTCTGAGGAGGCTTTCGAGCAAAGTATTGAGCTGCAGGTCCAGGACGAAGCCCCTTGATCATGGCTTCGATAACGATTTCATTGGGCACCGTTGGTGCCTGCGCCCTCAATCGTAAGAACCTTCGGACATACGCCTGAAGGTATTCTTCGTGATCCTGAATACACTGGAAGAGGGCTTGAGCTGTGACCGGCTTCGTTTGAAATCCTTGAAAGCTGGTCAGTAACATATCCTTCAGCTTCTGCCATGAAGTGATTGTTCCTGGCCGAAGAGAGGAATACCAAGTCTGAGCAACATTCCTGACGGCCATAACGAAAGACTTCGCCATGACTGCAGCATTGCCCCCGTACGAAGACACTGTTGCTTCGTAGCTCATCAAGAATTGCTTCGGGTCGGAGTGGCCGTCAAACATGGGAAGCTGGGGTGGCTTATAGGATGGAGGCCAAGGTGTAGCCTGCAGCTCAGCAGACAAAGGAGAAGCATCATCGAAAACAAAATTTCCCTGATGGAAATTATCATACCAGTCATCTTCGTTGACTAAGCCCTCCTGATGAAGGTCTTTCTGATGAGGCCTTCTGTTCTGCTCATCGTGAGTGAGATGACGAACTTCCTCAGAGGCTTCGTCTATTTGCCTTTGCAACTCAGCTAGGCGGGCCATCTTCTCCTTCTTCCTCTGCACTTGTTGATGTAGCATCTCCATCTCTCTGATTTCTTGGTCTAGCTCTTCTTCCTCAAGCGTCGGGCTGACGGCTTTTCTCTTCTGGCTTCGGGCCTCCCGAAGAGAGACAGTCTCCTGGTTGTGGTCCAGCGGTTGTAGTGCTCCTGCCCCAGTCGCTGAAGCTTTCTTCGGCGCCATAGCGAAGGTCTATAGCTTCCGAAGGTGTTCACAAAAACTCGAAGTGGAAGTGAGTTCACCGGAGGTGGGCGCCAATGTTGGAGACTTGTTCTCAAATGCTTCGAGTTAAGAACAAGGCAACATAGAAGATGTTAAACATTAAGGTCCTTCGTCCTTCGAAACATTACGCCCCTTTGGGAAATAATGCTTTAGGACGAAGGTCACAAGAGACATACCTTCGTAAATATAATAAATAATGCCGAAGGATTCATATAAAGTGTGAAATATAAATATCAACATAGAATCATTCCTATTTTATTAACATGAAGAAACAGAAATGATTTCAAATTACAAATGTACCTTCGGTCCTGAGAGAAGGTAGAAGTACAAACGTGACGCAAAAGCCAATGCCAAGTCAGCGTGAACAGTACGGGAGTACTGTTCATCTATTTATAGACGCGGGACGCAGCCCACGTAAAATTACATTCATGTCCATTACATTTGTTAACGGTTTATGGAAATCTGTCGAGGCCCCCGAAGTCTTTTCATCTTTAAGTCGGTTCCCCCTTATGCCATCGCGCCGAAGCTTCCCTGCGCACAGCTTCGGCTGCCCTCGACCTTCGTCTGGTTCAGGCTTCGTCCTGGTCGTGCTCCATATCCATAATTCTGAATCCGAAAATACCTGTTCATATAATCCACTTGGAAAACATTGTGAAATCATGTTTTTGAGGACCTTCGGAGGACGAAGGCCCCCAACACAATTGTTCTTGTTTTGGTTTATTTAAACAGCCTGTCCCAAGTAGTGTATTTACCAAATTTATAGAGATTGCTCGAACAGAGCGAAATACTTAGGTGGCAATTTCAGTCTGCCTTAATTGATTAATTTTAAATTGGCACAAGGCTCGACACTTTAGAAATAAACAAATTTTGAACTGTGTGAGCCGAATGCGGCATCGCAATCGAAATCCCCCGGAGACGATGTCAGCATTGTCACGGAAGCGAGATATAGACAGATTAAACTAGACGAATCAGATTCGATATGTTAGTCAATCTTTGATTTAGTTGAACCTAAACAAATTTCGCCTACTATTTGAATATTCAATCGAGGAACAATTCAAGTAACAATCCTGCGCCTGGTTTTTCTCGGATTCCGAGTGTGGTCCTATTTAATTTTACATTTAAACTTTTGTCACCGAGTTCAAATTAATTTGCCCGGGACAAAAATCACAAGACTGGGTGAGGTTTCCAGACTCGTATCGCGTAATTAATGAATTTTAAATAGGCACAGGACTCGCAAGCTTTTAGAACAATTACGTTACGAAATTCGCGAAAAGTTTAGGAAGAGTCTAAATAGACAAAAATAGATACGATATTAAAATCGCGATAGATGAAGATGATTAAAATTTAGCATCTGTTTTATCCACTGATATTACGTGCTTAAATCCATACTCGTTGTCGAGCGGAATATAAACACCTAGGGTGTTACAGCCCTCCCCCCTTAAAAGAATCTCATCCCGAGATTTGGAGCGGAAGACTTTTAAGAATAGAGAAGCATATAACCCATGTCCATATTAGCGATAATCATGAGACAATTCCAAATATAGGCGAGTATCTCAGGATGTGGTTTCTCTAGTGGACATAACATGTATTGCTTTAAGCTAATTTAGAGATGTCCACCAATAGAGACGATGTCTGCCAGAGGAACACATAAGGTTCCATGTGTGCAGTTTACTTTTTCTGATGACAGTACTATTTGAGTCTTTGAGCGAGCGGTAAATATACGACTTCACCCAAACAGAATCAGATACATCATCCTGAGTAAAACATACAGAAAGAGGGTTACCAATAAGTGGTCACGGTAAGTTCATAGCACACGAGACGGGTGTGAATGTTGAATAACATACAGTTAACTCATGGCTAGCCAGAAAATTCAAGTTCAAGAAAAATGATAGATTCTCGAGGAAATATCAATGAAGAGATTCGTTGATGTTGATTTTGCGACCAACCCATTTCATCAAATACTTAGCATGGCTCGACATGATCACACATGTTAAAAAAATCACATGTGATATGATCGAGGCATGACTAGAGTGATGACTAGGTTGTTATCAGTCGACTTAACTTGATTTTTGTAATTACTTTCTTAGGATGGATTGAACTAAAGTGAGTTTAGACAACTCGACAAACCGATCTCTAAACTCAACCTTTGATCACAATGCAGTTACAGGTTAGTAAAACCAACTTGTTGAACTACTTTTGACATTGGGTAAGTCCTCTTATTATCCATCAGCAATCCAATGGTCGAGAGTTCACTTTTGTTAATAGGAGATCATGTACTTGGGTAGAAATCCATTTGGTCAGGTTGTTCATCCGTTTCTTCATGCGAGATGAATTATCCACTTGGTTAGGGAATACATGGATTATTTCAGAGATCGTGAACAACTCCTGCATCTCAGCAGCAGGGAAAGTCAATCTCCATTTTGAGAACTAATCAGTTGTCTCTCAACACTAAAAAGCTCCAAGGCTTCACCTTTACAACAAAGGATGCAAAGGGAACTTGTATATGTGAATTCACCATCAAAGTTAAGGAAAAGAGACCACACATGAGAAGATAGATTTTTCTCACATGATTAGATAGATATAGGTTTTGATTTTTTTGATAGAGACTTCTAAATTGGTAGTGAAATCGTTAAAGAACACATCAAAGCGGTATGCTCTTTTGATCCAACAGATTATAGATGTTGCTTGATCATTTCGACAAACAACACCGAAATCATTTCAAAGTAATAGTTTACGGAAGATAACATGTCAGTGTAGTTCCATAATGGATCATAGCCAGAGACTTTGATACCAGCGTACCGAATAGCACTACCATGTGTCGGCCGCCACATGTGACTTTCGGCTTTACGCGGCACCATAAGTCATTAACTAGGACACCATCATCGAACTAGCACCAATAATGAATCTCACGTGGAAGAACAATTTGTGCAGAGATAACATATCAATATAATCTCATAATGGATTGTGACTACTAACGGTGATACCAACGCGTGCCAATTAGCGCAACCATGTGTTGATCACCCACAGGAGTGAGAGCACCTAGAGGGGGTGAATAGGTGATCCTGTAAAACTTGAAACTTAATGCCACAAAACTTGATTAGATGTTAGCACAATAAAGCCAAGTGGCTAGAGAGGAGTTCTTGCGAAACACAACAACCACAAGAAGATCAACACAGATAGACTCAGTGGTTTATCCCATGGTTCGGCCAAGTACAAAACTTGCCAACTTCCACGTTGTGGCGTCCCAACGGACGAGGGTTGCAATCAACCCCTCTCAAGCGGTCCAAAGACCCACTTGAATACCCCAGTGTTTTGCTTTGTTTACTATATCCCGCTCGCGAGGAATCTCCACAACTTGGAGTCTCTCGCCCTTACACTTTGATGTTCCCAAAGAAGCACGGAGTAAGGGAGGGATGAGCAACGCACACAAGACACAAAGATCACAGCAAATACGCACACACAAGACCCAGACTTGAGCTCAAAAGAATATCACGAGGTGCTCACTAGAACGGAGCTCAAATCACTAAGAATGTCGAACAAGTGCGCAAGAATGAAGTGTGAGTGATCAACAATGCTCAAAGGATGCTTGGTGTACTCCTCCATGCGCTTAGGGGTCCCTTTTATAGCCCTAAGGCAGCTAGGAGCCGTTGAGAGCATTCCAGGAAGGCAATTCTTGCCTTCAGTCGCCTGGCGCACCGGACAGTCCAGTGCACCACCGGACACTGTCCGGTGCGGATTTCTTTCCTTCTTTGGCGAAGCCGACCGTTGGAGATTCAGAGCCGTTGGTGCACCGGACACGGTGCACACCGGACAGTTCGGTGCCCCCTTGTGACCGTTGGCTCGGCCACGCGTCACGCGCGGAATCCTCGGCTGATCGTTGGCCCGACTGACCGTTGGCTCACCGGACAGTCCGGTGCACCACCGGACAGTCCGGTGATTTTTAGCTGTACGCCGTTAATCACTTCCCGAGAGCGATGACTTCGCCTGTGAACGGCTCACCGGACAGTCTGGTGCACCACCGGACAGTCCGGTGATTTATAGTCGTACGCTTTTGATCGCCTCCCGAGAGCAGCCAGTTGACAGTCGCCAGCCTGGTGCACCCAGACTGAGCAGAGTCTTGGCTGTACAGCCAAGTCTTTTCCAAATTGATCTTTTCCTATTTCTAGCACTTAGACACAATACATTAGTCTCTAAAACAATGTACTAAGTCTTAGAAACATACCTTTACTCTTGATTTGCACTTTGTCCATCAAATGGCATAGATTAACACTTAAGCACTTGTGTTGGACATTAAATCACCAAAATACTTAGAAATGGCCCAAAGGCACATTTCCCTTTCAATCTCCCCCTTTTGGTGATTTATGCCAACACAATAAAAAGCAACTAAAACAAGTGCAATATCCATGCAAATAAGAACACAAATTGTTTTGATTCAACTTTGGCATATTTGGATCATACTTTGCCACCACTTGGTTTGTTTTTGCAAATCAAACTCAATTTCCTATCTCTAAGTCAAATTCACTTGTGGAGACATAAAGAGAGGTATTCCAAGAGAAATTGATCAAAGATTCCAAAACTCCCCCTTTTTCCCATAATCAACTACTCTCCCCACAAGAAGCCAACTTTTGACAATAGAGACAACAAGAGTGTTTTGACAAACAAAAAGCTCTATTCTACTATTTTCAAAATTCTCAAGTGGTAGCTGATCCATTTATTGCTTTGGCCTTATTTTCTCCCCCTTTGGCATACAGCACCAAAACGGGATCAATCTTGGCCCCTTAACCTCATTGCCTCACCAAAATCTTCACATAAGAGTACAAAGGCAATAAGAAGATGGAGATGAGCTTGGAGTGAGTTACCCTCTCATCGGAGTGCAGTGGAAGTCTTTCATGGTCCAAGTCCACCTTTCCCTTTCAATCCACCTTTGAGACTAAATCAAGCAAACTCAAGCACACGGTTAGTCTCAAAGGGTCAAGTTGTAGCACATCTCCCCCTTAATATGTGCATCACTCACACATGGACTTTTGAGGTCCGAGGAGTGTTTGTACAACTTGAGCACCATAAGTAAACAACAAAATGCATAAGGAACATGATCAAAGGCATAAATACATGTATGCTACAAATCAATCCAAGTTCCGCGAATCTAAGTCATTTAGCTCACTACGTGGCCTACAAAAGGTCTTTTCATCTAAAGGCTTGGTAAAGATATCGGCTAGCTGGTTCTCGGTGCTAATATAGAACACTTCGATATCTCCCTTTTGCTGGTGGTCTCTCAAAAAGTGATGCCGGATGTCAATGTGCTTTGTGCGGCTGTGCTCGACAGGATTGTCCGCTATGCGGATAGCACTCTCATTATCACATAGGAGTGGGACTTTGCTCAGATTGTAGCCAAAGTCCCGGAGGGTTTGCCTCATCCAAAGTAGTTGCGCGCAACACTGTCCTGCGGCAACGTACTCGGCCTCAGTGGTGGATAGGGCAACGGAAGTTTGTTTCTTCGAACTCCATGACACCAGGGACCTTCCTAAGAATTGGCACGTCCCTGATGTACTCTTCCTATTGACCTTACATCCAGCATAATCGGAGTCTGAATATCCAATTAAGTCAAAGGTAGACCCCTTTGGATACCAGATCCTGAAGCAAGGCGTAGCGACTAAATATCTAAGAATTCGCTTCACAGCCACTAAGTGACACTCCCTTGGATCGGATTGAAATCTAGCACACATGCATACGCTAAGCATAATATCCGGTCTACTAGCACATAAATAAAGTAAAGACCCTATCATTGACCGGTATGCCTTTTGATCAACAGACTTACCTCTTTTGTTGAGGTCGGTGTGTCCGTCGGTTCCCATTGGAGTCTTCGCGGGCTTGGCGTCCTTCATCCCAAACCGCTTTAGCAAGTCTTGCATGTACTTCGTTTGGGAGATGAAGGTGCCGTCCTTGAGTTGCTT
This sequence comes from Zea luxurians, assembly GCA_029449295.1. Taxonomy (NCBI): domain Eukaryota; kingdom Viridiplantae; phylum Streptophyta; class Magnoliopsida; order Poales; family Poaceae; genus Zea; species Zea luxurians. The sequence continues at coordinate 30,441,031 of JAOPSE010000002.1, forward strand.
CACTTGGAACCCAAGGAAGTAGTTCAACTCGCCCATCATCGACATCTCAAACTTTTGAGTCATTACCCTGCTAAACTCTTCACAAGACTTTTGGTTAGTAGAACCAAATATTATGCCGTCGACATAAATTTGGCACACGAATAAATCTCCATCACAAGTCTTAGTGAATAAAGTTGGATCGGCTTTCCCAACCTTGAAAGCATTAGCAATTAAGAAGTCTCTAAGGCATTCATACCATGCTCTTGGGGCTTGCTTAAGTCCATAGAGCGCCTTAGAGAGCTTACATACGTGGTCAGGGTACCGTTCATCCTCGAAGCCAGGGGGTTGCTCCACGTACACCTCCTCCTTGATTGGCCTATTGAGGAAAGCGCTCTTCACATCCATTTGGAACAACCTGAAAGAATGGTGAGCGGCATATGCTAGCAAAATACGAATGGACTCTAGCCTAGCCACAGGAGCAAAAGTCTCCTCAAAGTCCAAACCTGCGACTTGGGCATAACCTTTTGCCACAAGTCGAGCCTTGTTCCTTATCACCACCCCGTGCTCGTCTTGTTTGTTGCGGAACACCCACTTGGTTCCCACAACATTTTGCTTTGGACGAGGCACCAGTGTCCAAACTTCATTTCTCTTAAAATTGTTGAGCTCTTCCTGCATGGCCAACACCCAGTCCGGATCTAGCAAGGCCTCTTCTACCCTGAAAGGCTCAATAGAAGAGACAAAGGAGTAATGCTCACAAAAATTAACTAATCTAGAACGAGTAGTTACTCCCTTGCTAATGTCACCCAAAATTTGGTCGACGGGATGATTCCTTTGAATCGTCGCTCGAACATGGGTTGGAGGTGCCGGTGTGCTTCTTCCTCCATCACATGATCATCTTGTGCTCCCCCTTGATCACACGCCTCTTCTTGACGAACCTGTTCATTATCTTGAGTTGGGGGATGCACCATTGTTGAGGAAGACGGTTGATCTTGCTCCTTTTGTTCCTGTGGTCGTACATCTCCAATCGCCATGGTGCGTATTGCGGCCGTCGGAACGTCTTCTTCATCTACATCATCAAGATCAACAACTTGCTCTCTTGGAGAGCCATTAGTCTCATCAAATACAACGTCGCTAGAGACTTCAACCAAACCCGATGACTTGTTGAAGACTCTATACGCCTTTGTATTTGAGTCATAACCTAATAAAAACCCTTCTACAGCTTTGGGAGCAAACTTAGAATTTCTACCTTTCTTCACTAGAATATAGCATTTGCTCCCAAATACACGAAAGTAAGACACATTGGGTTTGTTACCGGTTAGAAGCTGATACGAAGTCTTCTTGAGGAGGCGGTGAAGGTAGAACCGGTTGATGGCGTGGCAAGCCGTGTTCACGGCTTCCGACTAAAACCGCTCGGGGTTCTTGAACTCTCCAAGCATCGTCCTTGCCATGTCTATGAGCGTCCTGTTCTTCCTCTCTACCACACCATTTTGCTGTGGTGTGTAGTGAGCGGAGAACTCGTGCTTGATCCCTTCCTCCTCAAGGTACTCCTCCACTTGAAGGTTCTTAAATTCAGACCCGTTGTCGCTCCTTATCTTCTTCACCTTGAGCTCAAACTCATTTTGAGCTCTCCTTAGGAAGCGCTTGAGGGTCCCTTGGGTTTCAGATTTATCCTGCAAAAAGAATACCCAAGTGAAGCGGGAAAAATCATCAACTATAACAAGACCATACTTACTTCCTCCTATGCTTAGATAGGCGACGGGTCTGAAGAGGTCCATATGAACCAGCTCCAAAGGTCTTGATGTGGTCATCATATTTTTGGCATGATGAGAGCTTCCCACCTGTTTACCTGCTTGACAAGCTGCAAAAGGTCTATCTTTTTCGAAAGTAACATTAGTTAGACCTATCACGTGTTCTCCCTTTAGAAGTTTCTGAAGGTTCTTCATCCCCACATGTGCTAAGCGACGATGCCACAGCCAGCCCATGCTAGTCTTAGCAATTAAGCATGCATCTAGACCGGCCTCCTCTTTTGCAAAATCAACTAAATAAAGTTTGTCGTCTAGTACACCCTTAAAAGCTAATGAACCATCACTTCTTCTAAAGACAGACACATCTACATTTGTGAATAAACAGTTATATCCCATATTACAGAGTTGACTCACAGACAACAAGTTATATCCAAGCGACTCAACTAAGAACACATTAGAAATAGAGTGCTCGGATGAAATAGCAATTTTTCCTAACCCTTTCACCTTGCCTTGGTTCCCATCACCGAATATTATTGAATCTTGGGGATCCTTGTTCTTGACGTAGGAAGAGAACATCCTCTTTTCCCCCGTCATGTGGTTTGTGCATCCGCTGTCGATAATCCAGCTTGAGCCCCCGGATGCATAAACCTGCAAGGCAAATTTAGGCTTGGGTCTTAGGTACCCAACTCATGTTGGGTCCTACAAGGTTAGTTACAATAGTCTTAGGGACCCAAATGCAAGTTTTGTCTCCCTTACATTTGGCCCCTAACTTCCTAGCAATTACCTTCTTATCCTTTCTACAAATAGCAAAGGAAGCATTGCAAGCATAATAAATTGTAGAAGGTTCATTCATTACTTTCCTAGGAGCATGAACTATATTTCTTCTAGGCGTATGATGAACAATATTTTTCCTAGTCAAATTTCTATCATACATAAAAGAAGAACTAGAAGCAATCATGGCATGAGAGTTAAAAACATCATAACTTCTATAAACATTCCTAGAATGTCTTCATGATACATGAAAGCATGGTTCTTTTGAGCACTACTAGCCATAGGGGACTTCCCCTTCTCCTTTGCGGAGATGGAAGCCTTATGGCTTGTTAAGTTCTTGACTTCCCTCTTGAAGCCAAGACCATCCTTAATTGAGGGGTGTCTACCAATTGTATAGGCATCCCTTGCAAATTTTAGCTTGTCAAATTCACTCTTGCTAGTCTTAAGTTGGGCATTAAGACTAGCCACTTCATCATTCAATTTAGAAATTGAAACTAGGTGTTCACTACAAGCATCAACATTAAAATCTTTACACCTATTGCAAATTACAACATTTTCTACACAAGATGTTGATTTACTAGCTATTTCTAACTTAGCATTTAAATCATCATTAACACTTTTAAACTAGAAATTGAGTCATGGCATGCAGGCAATTCACAAGAAAGCATTTCATTCCTTTTAATTTCTAAAGCAAGAGAATTTTGCGCCTCTACAAATTTATCATGTTCTTCATACAAAAGATCCTCTTGTTTTTCTAACAATCTATTCTTATCATTCAAAGCATCAATCAATTCATTGATCTTATCAATTTTATTTCTATATAAACCTTTAAATAAACTAGAATAGTCTATTTCATCATCATTACTAGACTCATCATCACTTGAAGAAGCATAAGTAGTATTCCGAGTACATACCTTCTTCTCCTTCGCCATGAGGCATGTGTGATGCTCGTTGGGGAAAAGGGCTGATTTGTTGAAGGCGGTGGCGGCGAGTCCTTCGTTGTCGGAGTCGGACGACGAACAATCCGAGTCCCACTCCTTGCCAAGGTGTGCCTCGCCCTTAGCCTTCTTGTAAGCTTTCTTCTTTTCCCTCTTGTTCCCTTGTTCCTGGTCACTATCATTATCGGGACAATTAGCGATAAAATGACCAATCTTACCACATTTGAAGCATGAGCGCTTCCCCTTCGTCTTGTTCTTTTTGGGATGCTCCTTGCGTCCCTTTAGCGCCGTCTTGAAGCGCTTAATGATGAGGGCCATCTCTTCCTCATTTAGCCCGACCGCCTCAACTTGTGCCACCTTGCTAGGTAGCGCCACCTTGCTCCTCGTCGCTTTGAGAGCAATGGTTTGAGGCTCTTGGATTGGGCCATTCAACGCATCATCAACGTATCTAGCCTCCTTGATCATCATCCGCCCGCTTACGAACTTTCCAAGTATCTCCTCGGGCGTCATCTTGGTGTACCTAGGATTCTCACGAATATTGTTCACAAGATGTGGATCAAGGACGGTAAAGGACCTTAGCATTAGACGGACGACGTCGTGGTCCGTCCATCGCGTGCTTCCATAGCTCCTTATTTTGTTGATGAGGGTCTTGAACCGGTTGTACGTTTGGGTTGGCTCCTCGACCCTGATCATTGTGAATCTTCCAAGTTCACCCTCCACCAACTCCATTTTGGTGAGCATGGTGACGTCGTTCCCCTCATGTGAGATCTTGAGGGTGTCCCAGATCTGTTTGGCGTTATCCAAGCCGCTCACCTTATGGTATTCGTCCCTGCACAATGAAGCTAGAAGAACAGTAGTAGCCTATGCATTTTTGTGGATTTGCTCATTAATGAACATGGGACTATCAGTACTATCAAATTTCATTCCACTTTCTACTATCTCCCATATGCTTGGATGGAGAGAGAACAAATGACTACGCATTTTGTGACTCCAAAATCCGTAGTCCTCTCCATCAAAGTGAGGAGGTTTACCAAGTGGAATGGAGAGTAAATGAGCATTGGTACTTTGCGGAATACGAGAATAATCGAAAGAAAAGTTCGAATTGACCGTTTTCTTTTTCTCGTAGTCGTTGTCGTCGTTGTCCTTTTGGGAAGAAGAGGACTCGTCGCTATCGTCGTAGTAGACGATCTCCTTGATGCGCCTTGTCTTCATCTTCTTCCCATCTTTTCGTTTGTAGCCCGAGCCCGAGTCGGTAGGCTTGTCATCCTTCGGCTCGTTGACGAAGGACTCCTTCTCCTTATCATTGATCACAATCCCCTTGCCCTTAGGATCCATCTCTTCGGGCGATTAGTCCCTTTTGAAGAGAACGGCTCTGATACCAATTGAGAGCACCTAGAGGGGGGTGAATAGGTGATCCTATAAAACTTGAAACTTAATGCCACAAAACTTGATTAGATGTTAGCACAATAAAGCCAAGTGGCTAGAGAGGAGTTCTTACGAAATACAACAACCACAAGAAGATCAACACAGATAGACTCAGTGGTTTATCCCGTGGTTCGGCCAAGTACAAAACTTGCCTACTTCCACGTTGTGGCGTCCCAACGGATGAGGGTTGCAATCAACCCCTCTCAAGCGGTCCAAAGACCCACTTGAATACCATGGTGTTTTGCTTTATTTACTATATCCCGCTTGCAAGGAATCTCCACAACTTGCAGTCTCTCGCCCTTGCACTTTGATGTTCCCAAAGAAGCACGGAGTAAGGGAGGGATGAGCAACGCACACAAGATACAAAGATCACAGCAAATACGCACACACAAGACCCAGACTTGAGCTCAAAAGAATATCACGAGGTTCTCACTAGAACGGAGCTCAAATCACTAAGAATGTCGAACAAGTGCGCAAGAATGAAGTGTGAGTGATCAACAATGCTCAAAGGATGCTTGGTGTACTCCTCCATGCGCTTAGGGGTCCCTTTTATAGCCCCAAGGCAGCTAGGAGCCGTTGAGAGCATTCCAGGAAGGCAATTCTTGCCTTCAGTCGCCTGGCGCACCGGACAGTCCGGTGCACCACCGGACACTGTCCGGTGCAGATTTCTTTCCTTCTTTGGCGAAGCCGACCGTTGGAGATTCAGAGCCGTTGGCGCACCGAACAGTCCGGTGCCCCCTTGTGACCGTTGGCTCGGCCACGCGTCACGCGTGGAATCCTCGGCCGACCGTTGGCCCGGCTGACCGTTGGCTCACCGGATAGTCCGTTGCACCACCGGACAGTCCGGTGATTTTTAGCCGTACGCCGTTAATCACTTCTCGAGAGCGATGACTTCACCTGTGAACGGCTCACCGGACAGTCCGGTGATTTATAGCCATACGCCATTGATCGCTTCCCGAGAGCAGCCAGTTGACAGTCGCCAGCCTGGCGCACCGGACACTGTCCGATGCACCCAAACTGAGCAGAGTCTTGGCTGTACAGGCAAGTCTTTTCCAAATTGATCTTTTCCTGTTTCTAGCACTTAGACACAATACATTAGTCTATAAAACAATGTACTAAGTCTTAGAAACATACCTTTACTCTTGATTTTCACTTTGTCCATCAAATGGCATAGATTAACACTTAAGCACTTGTGTTGGACACTAAATCACCAAAATACTTAGAAATGGCCCAAAGGCACATTTCCCTTTCAAGGAGGCCCTCGGTTTCGTCATGGCACCATCGGTTTTAGTCATAACACCATTACTAGATGTAACCAATAAGAAATCTCATGCGACACAAATGAATTGAGCAATGGTGACAACATACAAAGAGACTCTACCTGTCAAAATGGTTACAAGTAGAGAGTCAAATAGATCATGGCCCGATGAAATGAACAAGGCATGGCCATAACCTAAACTTGTTGATGAATGAGTACAATGGGAGACTGTTACTTCAGCCCCAAGCATATTTCTATGCCCATCGCAGAGATTAAAAAGTCAAGAATTAGTGTATGATTAGGTTTAGAAGGAAAATGATCAGAAGATCAAATTGCTATGCCTTCAAGAGATATGAGGAAACCAAAGGCATCAAGTTCAAGAAAATGATCAAACCTGTTTTTTCTACGTCAGATTGACAAAACAACGATATGATCCTCAAGAAGAGGCAAACTAGAATTAGGGATATCGGCTTGCACCAACCGAATAAGGACATGGTTTAGGATGGAGACATAACTCGAGATTCTTGTTTTAAGCCCGGGTACACTTTATGTCCAACAAAGAAATTATCTAAGCATTCATTTGCATGAGTTTGGTCACGGAGTGATAACGGAAGATTCAAATTTGGGTCATGGTTCACTATATAAGAACATAGACTAGTTTTGAGTTTAAGCAAACAAGTCACCAACCTTCTATCGGCACATCAAGCACAAAAGTAAACACATATAACACCTAAACATATTACCTAAAGAATAGAGGGCAACTATTTCATTGGGGTTCATAATACAACATCACACCACATTATCTACAATCACCGGCTACTAGAATAAAGGTGAGAGAAGCATTTTCGTGCACAGGTGACAAACAAGATGCAACAATCAGGATGCATGCTCGTCTTGTTCGTCCTCACAAGTTTTTGCCAACATAATGTGGCGATAGCATTCTATATCGGTGGCATACTTACGACTCTCATGGTATTTTGCTAGTCGTCAACTACATATACGTTTTCGAGGTTAGTGTACCAGCAGAAAATTTTCATCACAGCCCAGTTTCAAATGATGCAAGATCCACACATGACAGTTTATCACAGTTTATACTCCATATATTGCTATATGGAGGCCAGCTCATCATTAAGTGCCGAGCCACGCATAGGCGCCGTTGCCACACTTTAACCATAGGGCAACCCATTATGGTAACTCACCTTCTTACCTGAGCGTAAGTGCGTCATTACAAGTACATTACACTTCTCAGTATTCCCATGTCTGTATACCCATACACATCCATGGGGTACCAAATTCCCAGAAAAGTAATTACTCCATATCGCAGCTTTCGTATATACATATGTAGAACATGTATATAGTCAAGCGCCACACTTAAGCACTCCCCTAGACCGACGGTTGTTCGGTCATGCTCTCACATCTCACCTTACCTGAGTGTCGATCCATTCAAAACTGAATGGCCTCAAAAACAACATTACACATGTATGCAATCCCCAGTTATGGGTTAGTGTTTTGAACTAAGCCACCTGATAGTCCTTAATTTTAGGGCTTAACAGAGGATGTCGCTAGCATTATAATTTTTCAAATCTATTTTTTCAAAACCAAACAATGTATTTAGTTTAAAATAGGTTTATTAAAACCAAAACTTTGTTTTGAAAATACGTATGTGACCATATTATACTTAATCTTGCTCCAATACGACCCTGTGGCAGAACCTCCCAAGTTATTGGGCCCACATGCACCTGTCCTTGTCTTAAAGACCTCAGACGACTATGCATGTGCACCAAATAACTTAATAGGATCCGTTCGAGTGTCCCAAGGACCTCGGATAAACCACTTACAACCAGAACCGCATGATTAAGTAAACACAAATCACACACCAACCATTTGCAGCGGAAATCTTATTACTAAATTTTACAAGTTACATCAAGTTTACTTTATGTTTATCAGAGTGATTACAAAAGTATAAGTTTGAAATATATGCTAGCTCAAGTGACCATCCTCAATAAGAAGTATAGAAGAAGTACTTAGACTTGTAAGGAGGCCGAGCCCACCGGCACATAACACCATCGTCTGCAACACAAAACTATAACCTGAAAAACAACAGGGGATAAAACCCTGAGTATGCAATTACTCAGCAAGACTTACCCGACTAAAGAAAAGACTCTCAAGGATATGCTGGTTAAATAGGAATCAAGAAAAAGGCTTTAGCAAGAATCAACTTAGATACTTTTGCAGAAATAGCTTACTAAAGTGAGTCATTACTTTCAATATTTTAACGCCAGATTAAATATTAATAGACTCTGGTTGCATCTAGTCTAATTTCACCATCTCATCAATACAACATCATTTTTATTCACAATGTTTACATCCTGACCAAGGTTGCAGGTCAGTGATCAAGTATCCACTGTCTGGGGATATAACGGCGATCTGAATCGATTTACTCAGCTGAGGGTCTCTAACCACACGACATATGTAGCACTTAACCCTTGCATATGTCAACCATTCCCACAGATCCTCCACAACGTGAACCGGTCCGCGCTACCCGGGAGCACAGTACTCCTCCATCCAGCCTCCAGCCAGGAGGGTACACGCTACTCCCACCATCTCCCACGCCCAGTGCGCGGTTGTCTTTTCACGTATGGAATAGCTGGGTTCAAGCTTACCATGTCCCATATCCAGGGCATGTGGCCAGTTATGATAGTCCTTGATCATACAGGCCTACATACGCATCCAATCCTTAATTAACCTAGGTGGAGCATCACCTGTTCCTAGCCCAAGTCTCGATTTAAGTACGTCCATCCTTAGGATTGTTTGTGTTCCTTAGGATAAAAAGAGCATTATAGGGACCTTTGCAGTAAGATCCCACCATGCTCCCAATGAAAATATTCTTGCAGGCAGAAGCCATCCTTCCTCAGGATAACCCCTAAGCTAGGCATTGGTGCAAAGGATCAACTCTATCCGCAAGATTTACCACTAGGCAGGGCTAAGCAATTTTGTAAATCATATTTGATACTTCACCAGAAGTATCTATAAATGGAATGGATTTCAAGGTAGCCAATGCATGAACGGGTTTCCAAGCAACTCCTATAAACTTAATGCACATTTCACTAGACTTAAAGTGTATAAAAATCATTTAAAAACACAAGGAAGGGGTTGCATGCACCCGGGCTTGCCTGGATAACACTAGGTTAGTGTTTGTTAGGTGACGTTTACTTGACGACCATCCTTTGTTTTGGCATTCGTCAGATTATCCATCTTCAGGTTCGTCCATCGGCACAGTCCACCTGTTACATCATCTTGGGGTCGACTTGGCTTGTCTTCCGTATCACGTGATTAATTATCGTACCTAATTGAAATGCATGATGCACATGAATGCATATAGACAGGAATATCATAAACCTAAATAGTGCTACATGATAGCAAATTAAACACTAAACCTAGAATTAAGCAGACTAATTAAGCGGGGCATCGACTACATCCATTAACCAAATTGACATAATAATACTAGAAAATCTATCAACTAGCCAATCGAAATATTAAACCTATCTTTTATGTCATCAGCTTGCCTAAACATCTCATATATGTCTATCAATACAACCATACTTGACATCTACACATAACCATGCCCGCTCCGTATAATCGACAACCTCACTTAACATATACATCAAATAATTAATGTTGATTTGTCAATCGTGTTTGCGACCAGATCGATACTGACAATTACGATATCTACTCACTATGCTATCAGTCCAACTAATAGGAATAATAATTTAACTTACCAAATCAGATCGATCTGAAATCACAAGAACGACGACGGTTGAGGGCACATATTAGCAAAAGAGCCGGAGACGATAATGTTCGCGACTGCAAGGCGAGGCTGGGTCCATTGCGAAGGAACAGTCCGCAGCCAGAGCAATGAATCGACTTCGCTATGCAAACAAGATTTATCAAAAAATCACTACTGACACACTAAACAGCAGAACGATTTAAATGCTAAATTTATTCTTTGTGTTACTAATTTACTTGTCCTAACAACACATAACATCTATAGAGCTAATACACACTCTGCCTACGCCGCACCTCGAACCTAAACTTTATCTACGAATATAAATACCATATATCTATACGAACACAACTACAACGCACCTGCTCAGTAACAAGATAATTATCACAACCAATATATCTATCCAATTTATTCAATCATATAAGCGGGAACAACAAGTCAGCTCACCATAACCAGATCGACACGGAATCTACGGAAACGGCGACGATCCCAGGTTCAGGCAATTTGTCAAGTACTTTGCGGGTGTCATATTGGACTACGCTTCTTCCCCACACATTCCAGTGATTTCTTTTCTCCTCACTCGTACACAAGAACGCACGATATTAACATAAAAAAATTAATATCGGGTGGAAACAAGCATGAGCAATGGTCCGACAGCACGACGCTCACCAGTAATTTAATCCATCTCCAAGGCCACAAGGGCGAGATGCTGGAGCACTCTAAGCAACAAGAACAGGGAGCGTTGATGCCAGAGTTGCTGGAATGGCAGGCACAGGGAGAAGTAGAGGGTCTCGACTGGCGAAGTTGGCCGGAGGGCGAGGCGAGGACGGCATCCACGGCAAGGTCGCGGCCAAGTCGAGCAGGGCTGTGGCCGAGCGAGCGGGGCTAGGCGCAGGGAGAAGCGTCGGCGAGCTAGGAGCGGAAGGGAGCTCTGGCCATGGAAACATAGGGGGCTGGGGCGGCCATGGGGAGCAAGCATGGCTGGGCTGGGCGAGCACATGGCTGGCGAGCTCCATAGCTGGGAGGACGCGACGACCATGGAGAGAGGAGCAGGGAGGGTCGCGCGCAGGGAGCTCAGCAGAAGAAGAACGCCTGCCACAACCAGTGGTTGTTAGTCCAAGCGAGAGAGAGAATGACGCGTGGGGGAGAAAAGAAGAAGCAGGCGTCCGTGGCCAGGAGATGAGTATGAAGGTTTAAGCGGTGGCAATTATCCAAAAAAATATTTTATTTAATAAAAAGAATTTCAAAATATTAGAATTTGAGCCTGGACAAGATATAAATAAATCTAATTAAAACGACACTTTGGGTTAAACATATTATTTATTTGGACTTTGAAATAGGACACCAAATCAGCTAACAATTGTTCTTGTTTTGGTTTATTTAAACAACCTGCCCCAAGTAGTGTATTTACCAAATTTATAGAGATTGCTCGAACAGAGCGAAATACTTAGGTGGCAATTTTAGTCTGCCTTAATTGATTAATTTTAAATTGGCACAAGGCTCGACACTTTAGAAATAAATAAATTTTGAACTGTGCGAGCCGAACGCGGCGTCGCAATCGGAATCCCCCGGAGACGATGTCAGCATTGTCACGGAAGCGAGATATAGAAGGATTAAACCAGACGGATCAGATTCGATATGTTAGTCGACGTTTGATTTAGTTGAACCTAAATAAATTTCACCTACTATTCGAATATTCAATCGGGGAACAATTCAAGTAACAATCCTGCGCCTGGTTTTTCTCGGATTCCGAGTGTGGTCCGATTTAATTTTACATTAAAACTTTTGTCACCGAGTTCAAATTAATTTGCCCGGGACAAAAATCACAAGACTGGGTGAAGTTTCCAGACTCGTATCACGTAATTAATGAATTTTAAATAGGCACAGGACTCGCAAGCTTTCAGAACAATTACGTTCCGAAATTCGCAAAAATTTTAGGAAGAGTCTAAATAGACAGAAATAGATGCGATATTAAAATCGCGATAGACGAAGATGATTAAAATTTAGCATCTGTTTTATCCACTGATATTACGTGCTTAAATCCATACTCGTTGTCGAGCGGAATATAAAGACATGGGGTGTTACAACACCTTGACTTGAGTTACGAGGAACAAAGTGATCAAAATGTGCAAAGTACAATGGAGCCATTATGGAGAGGACGAAGCTATCTAGGAGAGAGAAGAACTACGTGTAGAGTTTCCCAATCTTTTCTCTAGTTCATCTTAATCTCGAGGTCGAGATTCCTTTTAAGGGGGTAGGATTTGTAATACCCAAAGTTTAAGATCAAGGGAGAAGAGACATGAGTAATCATACACTATAGAAATACCCCTAATTATTCATTATCATATGTAGATCATCATGACTATGATGCTAACTATAATATGCATTTCATTCTAGATTTTATTGTGTGTGCTGCACTAAGTATATTGGTAGAAGACTTTATTGGAAGCCAAAACCATAATTTGTAAACTACATATATACTAATAAAAGAAAATAAACAAAACGAATTAGAAAATAAGAAGAAATGAGAACGGGGGAAAAGAAAAAAAGAAATAAGAACCAAAGGAAGTCGCATGGGCCAAATCTGCGCAATTCGGCCCAGCTCCAAACCACGCGTGGCCCACCCTGCCCTCTTGCGCTGGCAGGCAGGCCCAGGCATCGGTCTCCTTATGCGCGGAGTCGTCTTGCTGTCACGTGGGGCCCAGTGGTCAGTAGTTTCTTCCTCAGGATTACCCGATGCGCGAGAATGCTGCAGCGGCGCAACAACCTGTGCGCGCGGATCGGGGGGAGTCCGAATGCGACTCTCTCTCTCGCTCATCTCATCCACGCCCCAGGAATGGTGTCGAAGCAGTCATCGTAGAAAGGGGGAAATCACCACTGAAGCTCGCTGGGCGGAGCACCCTCGCTCCTCGACGTTAGCGCCGCATCTCCCATTCCGAGGGCCTATCCACGTGTGCTGACCCAAGGTACCGAATCAAGTGCACCTATCTCATTCAATTTAGTACCTCTGCGCTTGATGAAAGAAACTCGCCGGTGTAGCTACCAGCGTTGCTTGGGTCGCAACTATGGGAGGTCGTGCCCATGCTGGCGTCACCCAGCCCCTGCACTAGTCTCCGGAACCCGCCAACTTGGCCCTAGGGTCGTGATCGTTTTTTTGGTCTCGCTAGGGGAGAGAAGGTGTGCACTGGGCGCCAGCCATGGCGCTACCGTGAGAGCTAGGAGCCACCATCGGCGTCTGGTCGGAACGGGAGGGGAGGCGTTGGAGAGTTGTCCGCCTGACCGTTGGATGCTTTACCAACAGATGGATAGTATTTGGATCCGGCTATTTGATCTGTAGCATTGACCAATTGATGGAGGGACCTGATTAGATGTAGCGCACCCGTTCGGCCAGGGTCAATACTTGCGGTTGGATCTTTGATCGGACGAATCCATGTGGTCATGAGTGTTTAAATTTTAAACCGGAGGATGCGAATCGGGCGACCAGGGTTACTCGCTGGTTTGTCGTGTGTCGGATCTAATTTGGACCATCGGTGTTAGATCGGATGGCTCGCGTGGCTAGATACCCCATCGGCCAACCCGTTTTGCGTATGAGCCCTTGGACTTTACATAAATCAACCCACCGTCCGGTCAGGTATAGATTAATTGTGGTTGTGCCCTGGAATTTTATAAAACACACCGTGTGCTCTCGGGTTTTGTATCCTGTACCCAAATAAAACCCGAGGCTTATTAAATAAGCTAGAAAATGATTTCTTAGTATGAAAATAGTTCTAGAACCTTGTTTAATTCATAATTAATTCATTTTAACTTCTTTTTGGTCCATTCCAGTTGCATTAATCTCGTATTAATATTGTTTATCATCTAGTAATCTTGTATTACTATGAAACCTATGGTTAAAATCTTGTACCTCATTTGTTTTATGGTAAACACCTAAACTTTCATAAAATCATAACTTTATAACCGTAACTCCGAATTTAGTGGTTCTCAAACCTGGGATCTCGTTACGATGTGTAGATTATTATCATGCATTATATTCTTTGGTTTGGTGTGATGTTAATTTCTCCTATACAATGTCTGTTTGTATTATTGCGAGTAGACGAGCAAGTGACCGAGGACTTCGGCACTCAACAGGTGGAAAATACTGAGCAGGAGCTCGTTGAAGGCAAGTTGTGCCCTTGACCACTTTTATTTACCCAATTATGTTCTCTATAATCACATTGGCATGTTTAGGCTTAATTTTGATGGGACCCAATAGGTCAACCTAGTTTGGTCATCTTTATACCTTGTTTACCACTGAACCTTTTGGGTAGCTTCTGCTATTGCTATATGTGGTTTTAGGTGTTTAGATAATTATTATTCATGATCATGTTCTTTATTGTGTTGAATTCTTTATCATTCATGATAATACTATTGTTTTAATTGGAACAGGGAGCTTAACTTGAGATATACGTGCTACCACAATGGTGGAATGGGATGCCCTTGACGATAGTGGAGGTCTACCTTACCCGAAAGGGGCAAGGGCAGTACGGGAGTTGTGGGTATAGGGAGGTTCTCGGGTTGATCATGCTGCCATGGCTTTTCAAATGTTGGATTCCTATATCGCTCTCCTCAGAAACCATAGCGGGTTTTCTAAAGCTAGTGGAACTTTGTAAAGGCCTCGTAGTGTTACCCTACCTCGTCTCCTTGGTAGAGATGAATGGGACTTCTAGACCCCTTGGCAACTAGGTAGCATGACTTGTGGGTAAAGGGTACAACCTCTGCAGAGAGTAAAACTAGTATACTAGCCATGCTCGCGGTCATGAGCAGCTTAGGACTCTCGCATGATTAACTTATGGAATTAAACTTAATTTGTCATTTGCATCGCATTGTGGTTTTATTATTAATTTTGGTCTATTATTACTTTGGGTTGGTATACACTTATATTTAGTAACTGCTAATAAAATTTGACCAACTTATTAAAAGCAATGCTCAACTTTAACCATTATTTATTGATCAGCCTTACACTTCACATGAGCTCCCACCTTTGGTGAGTTCATGCGCATTATTCCCCACAACTTGTTGAGCTATGATTTTTTCTGAGCTCACCCTTGCATATATAAGCCCCCCACAGGAGAAGAGTAGGTAGCCCAGGATGAGGACTACTACGTAGAGTACGATGAAGTCTAGGTGGCATCTCCCAGTCAGCTTAATAGTGCCAAGGAATAATATTAGCTCGCTTATTTGTTATCATTTATTTTTTTTATAAGACACTTCTGCAATGTAATAATATTTGTGACATTTATCTTTATACACTTGGTCATTATATGTGTTTTTTCTTTGGCGCACATATGAGACACACCCGGGTTTATCCCCTAAAACTGGGTGTGACAGGGATTGTCCGTTGCACACCGAACTGTCCGGTGGGTGGCACCGGACTGTCTGGAGCACTGCAGTCCAGCACGCTTTCTCTTAATCTTTCTTTGTTTTCTTTTGCTCCCTTTGGACTTGACTATACTAAGTCTCTATCACTTAGACAAACATGATTAGCACACAAATCAATTGACTAAGTGTCCAGAGCATACCTTTTTGCTTGATCCATAGAGATTTGCACTAAGTCCTCTTTCGAGCTCAATTTGCCTCAAATACCTTTGCTCAACATTATGTTAGTTCAAACATAATGCGTTGTGCATCTAGTCACCAAAACAATATAGAAATGGCCCAAGGGCACATTTCCCTTTCAGTGCCGAAGGTCCGAAAAACACCTTCCCGAAGCTCGTTTTGATAACGACAGTCCTACATAGTGGGACCCAGGGGTCATTGAGTGTGACAGTTTAAAGTCAAACAGTTGTGGGTATAAATGGGGGCGGTACCCTGTGTTATAGGGCACGACTCTTGCTATTTGTATTCACTACTGCTAGTGCCTGCTCCACCTTCGAAGCTAGATTCAAACATTGTCTGCTTGTTTTCGAACCAGCCTTATCTAGTTTAGAAATCACTTGCTTTTCTCTTAGAGTGTTGTAAAGATGTCGTTGACACCTTCGACCAATGTGCCAGAGGCACTGACTGAGGAATTTGTTTTGGCGGCAGGAGCTATTGCTTCCCAGGCCGAAGTCAGCTCGCTGAATTAGTCTGAAGATAGTGGTGACATAGATTTTGAAAAGGACAACACGGTCATAGCCCCACAAAGCCTAGCCATGTGGACTTCGGCAAGTCCAAGGTCAAATAAGGACATATTGAGGTACATAACCGCTTCGGCTACATTGAAAATATTGAGTGGGTGCGGTTAGGAGGTGATGAATTAGTACCGAGTCTGAGGAAAGATGAAGTCATTGTGTTTCGATGCTTTTTGAAGGCTGGTCTTAGGTTTCCTTTACATAAGACAATAGTCGCAGTGTTAAAGAGGTTTAACATTTTTGTTCATCAGCTTACCCCGAACACTATAATGTGTTTAGGAATTTTTATTTGGGTTGTTTGAAGTCAAGGAATCAAACTTGATGCCAAAGCTTTCTGCGATGCTTTGAGACATATTCATGAACAACATTTCTAGACGAAGGTAACAAGGGGTCTGCATAATAATTTTAGTTGTTATAACTTTGTGTATCGAATAGGTTTAATGTTCCTGGCTCTTGCTTATCGAAGCAAGTGGCCAAAAGAGTGGGTGAAGAAATGGTTTCATATGAAGAACGACTTGACCGCACGAGCTAACATATCAGGCATTATGCAATCTCCTATTGTCATAAGTTTTGGTTTTAAAAAGCCGACTTTCTATGTCAACTTCGAAGCCCAGACTGCCATAGTTGCCTTCAATGCTGTTAGCACCCATATTGGAACGAGAGATCTTGTTCAGGAGCTCCTAGCATTTAAAACATGGCCACTAGCAGTTGAGTGGGACATGCCGAAGATGTCTGAAGGGGATGCTTCGGACGCTGAGCTCGGGTTGGTTAGGCTTTGTTATAAGTATAGATTCAAAGATGAGTTTGGAGAACCTAGTGATGGGTTGCTATGATTATGTTGAAGCGAGGTGCAACGAAATTCTTGGTAATTATAGCAAGTCCAAGGCCGAAGCTCTGCAATAGGCATTTGGAGCCTGGAATAGGCATTGATTGAATCGTGTCTTTGATGTCGTCATGGTTCAGGATCCAAAGAAGAGAAAGAAGAAAGTGACCACGAGGCAAAGCAAGGTTCCGAAGGTGCACGTCGGATCAACTCCTCAATCTTTGGAGGAAATTCTAGTAAATAAGCTTTTTTGAATTTAGGTATATCTGTTATTAATTTATTTTATTAATTCTCTACTTTGAATTTCTTAGGCTGCACCCGAAGCCAAGCAAGAAGTTGAGATTGAAGAACTCCCTCCCATGGGGGTTGAAGAAGCAAAAATTGGAGAAGCTATCGACTTAATAGCGCCAAAGGTTAAGCCTTTGAAGGTGCTTCCAGAGAGTGAAGAAGAAGAAGATGATGGGTAGCGAATAGCTCCAGTAATGAGTTCATTTCACACCTGGATCCAAAACCCGGGCGTGATATATAATCACCAAGTGTGCTAGAATAAAGTCTCATACATATGATGACTCATGGTACAAAAACGAATGTCATATCTTTACTGTATAATAGGAGTTCTATTCAAAATAAATAAATAATTATGTCATATGGAGACAACGATCCAACAACCCAAAGTTGTCTAGGAGACGACGACCTAGACCTCTCGCGAACTCATCATAGCATCCTCCATGCGCCTCATCCTGTGGTACCTATTCTTAACCTGTGGGGGGGGTGTGAGACAGCAAGGGTGAGCTCACATACGTTCATCGCTCAACAAGTTGTGGGGAATAATGTGCATGAACTCACCAAAGGTGGGAGCCTATGTGAAGTGTAAGGCTTACCAAAGAGGATGGTTAAAGCTGAGCATTGCTTTTAGAGTTGGTCAAAATTTTATCAGCAGTTACTAGGTATAAGCATATACCAAACCAATTAAATAAGAGATCAAGATTTATAACAACACCCACAATGTAATGCAAATGACAAATTGAGTTTAATTCCATAAGTTAATCATGTGAGGGTCCGAGCCGCTCATGACCGTGAGCATGGCTGATATACAAGTTTTACACATTGCAGAGGTTGCGCATCTTTACCCACAAGTCGTGTTACCCATTTGCCATAGAGTTGATCAGACCCCATACACCTCTATCAAGGAAGAGAGGCAGGGTATCACTACGAGGCCTTTACAAAGTTCCACTAGCTTCAGAAAACCCGCTACAGTTTCTAGGAAGCGCAGTATAGGAATCCCCCTCTGTCCGCCATCGCAGCAAAATCAACGCGGGAACCTCCCTATACCAACCACTCCCCTACCGCCCTTGCCCCTTTTGGATAAGGTAGTCCTCCACTAGCTTTCCTAATTAGTAAACCAACAGCGTCCCATACCACCCTTGTGGTAGCACTATTTTCCCGGGTGGTCGCTCCATGTTCCAATTAACAATATGATCTTATCATGAACAATAATTAAACAACAACATAATTGGAACATGTTCATAATAAAACATTAGTTTCCCAAAACCAGGTACAGCAATAGAAAATCTACCCAATAATTCATCTGTTTGCAAGGTGGGCGAAAAACAATGCTAGGGAAACCTATTAGGTCCCATCAAATTAACCTAAACCTGTCATAGTGATTAATAGCGAACATTTTTAGGCAAAAAGGAGTGATCAAGGGCACAACTTGCCTGGGACTCGAGAGTCCAAATACCAGGATGATCTTCAGATTCTCGTGACCTCACTGCTATTCGTAGCAATACAAACAAACATGGTATAAGCAAAATTAACATCACACCAAACATCAGAACAATTTACATAATAATAATCTACGCGTTGCTACGAGATCGTGGGTTCGAGAACTACCAAAATCGGAGTTATGGTTACAGAGTTATGATTTACTGAAGATTTAAGTGTTGTATAGAAAAGAAATTAAGTGCATAATTTCTACCTATGTTTCATAACAAAATAGAGTTAACAGATAAATAACAATATTAATATGAATTATTGCAACTGGAATGGATTAATTTGGAGTTAAAATGAACTAAATATGAATTAAACAAGTTTCTAGAATTATTTGTAGACTAGAAATCAATTTCTAATTTAATTCTAAATATTTATAATGGTTCTGGTATGCGAACACGATTATTATAAACCCCAGGGTCTGATCTGTGAATTTTAGGACGATCTGTAATACTCTTTTCATTACAATTGTAACACCCCTGGTGTTACCGTCACTAAAACTTGAGAATAACATCATGAGCATTAGCATATCATGTGTTTGTTACACTTAGAGTGCATTCACTAGGCAAAAATTTCAAACAAGTTGTATTGATGTGACTGGTCTTGGGTGAAACCCTAGGGTAGGGTACTTAACCCTAAACTAGGCTTAGGAGTGTCAACAAAGCCTAAATGAGAGAAAACTTCAAAACTCATTAGAAATGGTCATAAGATATCACCATTAATGGACTTGAGTGGCATCCAAACCCTAAAAGTGCCAAAACCCTAAAAAGACCCCTAGAAAACCTTGAGTTGAAATCCTAGGGGGTTATATATAAATTTTTCACACTTATTGGATCTAAGTGCAAAAACCAAGGTGTTAGGGTACCTCAAATCATATGGTTCACATATTTGAAGATTTGCAAATCAAACCATGAGATTTGGGCTTATTTGCAAAAAGCCACTCTACACCTCTCATGTGACTAAGTCTGAAAATCAGTGAATAAGGCTGACTTTGGAGCTCTGTAGTTCTAAAAATACAAAGAATTTGCCTAGGGTCAACACATCAAAAGTCTAGAGCTATAATAGAAGAACAACTTTGCTTAAGTAACTAAGCTTTGATCACATACAAAGTTTGGAGAAAAATGAGCTCAAAGTGGTGCTATCAGTCACTCTGATGACTGAATTTAGGTCACCAGTGACATTGGCCAAACTTTTGGGTCAAATTAGAGTAAGATCTATTGCTCGATTGAGGTAGTTGCTATAGTCGATTTATGGCTGGAACATAGGGCTACAAGTTTGCTACAGATGAATTAGCAAGCTCTTATACGAAAATCCAAGATCTAGGCACTACAAATCTGTCTGTCAGGCGCTCTGAATTAGGTTTTCAATGGTACAGGGTCTGGATCAGAACGCCAGTTCAGATGACTCACTGCCGGTGACCGTGCGCTCGGATTCGCGCCCACCGCGGTGATTTGTGCCCAGTGCAGATGGATAACGGCGAAGGGTAAGAAATATCGCACCGTGGATGAACTCCGGCCACTATTCTACTCTGGCCGCCATACCCGCCTGGGTCACGGCCGCTTCGAATAGGCTCACCGGAGTTAGCCACCTCGCGACCTTGCGCCACGTGCCTTGGTACTTTATCCACGCCGCACTGAGTCACCTTAGCCCATCCGGTGATCGCCGGTGAGCTTGCCACGGTAAACGCCACCAATTGCTTGCGCCAGTGCACCCCCTTCTCTCTGACCGCCACCGCGTGATCTCAAATTCGTGGGCCACCACTCAAGGTGATGAGGACATCACTTGTATACATACCATGAATGGACTAATAACACGATCGCGTGCACAACAGCTAAATCTCCAGGTATGTTCTACCCTAGTCAATTGTGTTTTAGAGCTTACACTTGGGGCCATGGATGTTTTGATGATTAGGAACCTTGGAGAGGACTAGCAAGGACTTGGGAAAGGCCAAGGTGTTGAGGAGGAGCAGCAAGGGCGCCCACAACAGGAAGGAGATCAAGTCTGAGTCGGCTGCGACTCCATCTTAGGTTCCAGGACCAGTCTGCACTAAAATAGACGCCCAAGATGCATCTGGACTCTGATTGTGACGGGCTTGATATGGTTGGAAAGATAAAGAGATTATCTAACCAACCCAACTGGTTCCACCTTAAAATTCATCCGGAGTCAACGGGAATCGTCGAAACAATTCAGCGTTCAGATTCTGTTTTGGTGCTGCGACACCGTCTGTTGGGCCATTGGGCCGTGTATCGCATCGGAGCCCATTAGGGGCGAGTCTAGAGGTCACGCATGCCCTAATACTCTATTTATTCAGCAGCCACCGCCACATTAGGTTTGGGTTTTTCTTAGATCAATTTTATCATCGAATAGTGTCACCGTCATCGGTTTGTGAGACCCCATCCTGTAATCAATACAATTTTGGTTGCGTTTCTTTCCTGTTCTTGCTTGTGTTCTTGATGGCACTTGCAGGGATAAGCCTTCATGGCGAGGTCACTCGTGTGTCATAGGTGATAACCAACAGAGCCATGGTGTAGTGATTGTGAGGAACCGTTCGCTCGGAGCCTTTGATCATCAACGTCGAGATCTCTACTCAATCAAGTTATCATATCTCACGGAAGATCGGGTCGTGTCTTCTATCAATTGGTATCAAATTTCCAGGTTGTTCGTGAGGTATAATCCTACCTTTAGATTAGTTTTGTTTCGTCCCATAGTCCATAAAAAGCCAAAAAATTACGATCAGTTTATTCCGACCTAAAACCATCGCTTATCCTTTGCACAATTCAGTTTTAGAGTCCGCAGTTCTAAGTTCGTGTTCTAGGTTGAGTTTGGTTGCTGGTTTAGATTTGTTTTGGTTTAGTTTGATTCTGTCCATCCGCTTCCATCCTACAAAATCGACCCTATCTACAAAACAGATCCTATCTCTAAAACCGACCCTATCCACAAAACAGATCCTATCTCTAAAACCGACCCTATCCACAAAACAGATCCTGTATCTAAACCGACCATATCCACAAAACAAATCATATCTCTAAAACCAACCCTATCCACAAAATAGATCCTATCTCTACAACCGACCCTATCCACAAAATAGATCCTATCTCTAAAACTAATCCTATCCACAAAACCGAACCCCACCCTTCCAACACCTCGCTAGAAACCCTGATTCGGAGTCTAAACTTAAAACGTCCATAACTTTTGCCTCGGAACTCGAATCAAGCCTATTTTTTTTTCAAATAGCATAGAATTAAATTTCGCATCCGATTCTTTTCGGCTTTGCTGGATTCGCTGTTTTTAAAATTCCCAAATTCGGCTTGGAAATAGGACTTCTCATTTTCCAAACATTTATTCCGATTTTAGGGCAAACTTGTAGAAATTCAAGAGGACACGTCATTGCACAAAAAAAATCTGAAACTTGGTGTGTTTTCTTCTTATGTGCTGCTGCAAAAGAGAAAATATAAAAAAATATTTGAAAAAGTTCGTAAAAAAAAGAGTAGCACATAAACAGAAACGCTAGTGTTCTGTGCACCTCTGTGATTATTTTGCCGCAAGCCTGTTTTTTTTGCTGCACCTAGATACTTGTACCTCCTTTCTTGTGCCTTGGTCCAACTGTTTAATTACATTTTCTAGGCCAGCAACTAGGACGAGTACTTGGAACACTTATTCAGCATTGCTATCTGTTACTGACTTGTCTGCCACATATATATATTTAGTCAGCCTTCACAGAGCTCCAGCTTTCTCTCGAGCAGAACAGGTACTCCTTTGCAATCACACCCATGCTTGTTGGACAGTCACACCGGTCACTGTTTGCCACCTGCAGTGCTGGTAAGAACCTTGTAAGAGCGGGGTAAGACGCTTCATAATTTGTATTCCACCACCACCACCACCCTGAGAGATAGTTGTAGGGTTCACATTTTTTGTTGCCTTTTTGTCTCTGTTTTGCGCTAACAATGACAGGACCAAAGAACCAAATCGACAAGGAGAAGGGGCCTAAGCTTAACGACGATGAGTGTGTCTCTCAGCTGGAATTGAAGGAGATGATGCGCGCGATGACTGAAGCTTTTAAAAAATACCAGGACTCTACGGCGACATCCTATGAGCAGAATGATCGACGAGTTGCTGAACTTGTTACACGCACGGACGTACTGGAGGCTCGTCCCCCACCACCAACTCCAGCCCCAGCTCACTCTCCTGTGGACGACGACAACGATGACGACGATGTTTATGCACCACTGCGACAACGCCTCGCACGTAATCGACAAGGTATGGGAGGTAATGGTAGACGTCGTCATCATAATCCTGAACCAGACCATGATCCATTTGCTAAGATTAAGTTCTGTATTCCACCATTCATGGGTTCTTATGATGCTGAAGCTTACTTAGACTAGGAGATGACGGTAGAACAAAAATTTAATTCCCATCTTGTTCCTGAGCAGCATAGGGTTAGATAAGCCACTAGTGAATTTAGAGATTTTGCTATCATTTGGTGGAATGAACTTGGTAACACACGTGCTACACCACAAACATGGAATGCGTTAAAAGAGGAGATGCGAGCTCACTTTGTTCCCCCTTCTTATAGATGTGATCTTCAAAAAAATTGCAACGCTTAGATCAGGGAGACATGTCGGTATAGGAATACTACCAAGAGCTTCAGAAAGGTATGCTACGATGTGGGGTAGTTGAGGATCCAGAGGATCAAATGGTTAGGTTTTATGGGGGATTGAGGCAGGATATTCATGATATTGTTGATTATAAAGAATATCATTCTATACAACGCTTGTTCCATCTTTCTATGTTGGTAGAAAAAGAATTGCAGGGTCGTCAATAGCGGAGGAGCAGCACTTTCGCGCCACGCCAGCCACCGGCGCCAGCCAAGGCGTCTTCCTCTTCGGGCGTACGGACGTGCACATCTTCCTCCACTAGCGGCACACGCAGCACCGCACCTTCGACATCACAGGGACACGACAACAGCAAGTCCTTGGTGCCTTCGGGTGTTGCAGCCAGGGACTTGGCCACAGGCTGCTCCTCCGACATCAAGTGCCACCGCTGCCAGGGACTTGGCCATATTCAGCGAGATTGCCCCAGCAAACGGGCATACATTGCTACTGGTGATGGTGGGTATGTTAGTGCTTCTGATGTTGAAGATGAAGATACTGTTGGAACTTACATTGCAGAGACTTATGATGGTGATGAAGAGGTTCTTGGTACAACAGCGACCGAGACCTATAAGGCCTTGATTGTGCAACGAGCTTTGAGTGCCACGGCTAGTGATGACGACAACAGACAGTGCCACAACCTCTTCAACATGTTCCTCATTGTCAAGGACTGCCGTGTACATACCATCATTGATGGTGGTAGCTGCAACAACTTGGTGAACATTGAGGTGGTCAAGAAGCTTGGCTTGACCACACGAGAGCATCCCCACCCTTATCACATTCAATGGTTTAACAATAGCGGTAAGTTCAAGGTAACAAAAACAGCAATGGTGCATTTTTCTATTGGCTCTTATCATGACTTCGCTGATTTCGATGTGGTGAGTATGGATGCTTGCTCTCTTTTACTGGGATGTCCTTGGGAGTTTGATACTGATGCTATTCACCATGGTAGATCTAATAAATATACTTTCATGCATAAGAGAAAGAAAATTGTGTTGCTTCCTATGACTCCTACTGAAATTATCCACTTTGAACATGAGAAAAAGACTAATGCTAAGCAAAAAGGTGTTTTCAACTCTAAAAATCAGCAACCTATTAAGTTAAAAACTCCTACTTTGCTAGCCACTAAATCTGATCTTGATGAGTTACATGCCTCTGTTGGACTTTGCTATGCCTTAGTGTGCAAAAATGCTTTTTATTCCATTGATGATACGTCTATTGCTTTACCACCGGCTATTGCTAACCTTTTGCAAGAGTATATGGATGTGTTTCCCTCTGAGATACCCCTGGATTACCACCTGTGCGAGGCATTGAGCACAAGATTGATTTAATTCCAGGGGCGAGCTTGCCCAACCGTGTTGCCTACAAGACAAACCCCGAGGAGACTAAGGAGATTTAGCGCTAGGTCCAGGACCTTCTGGACCGCGGGTACATTCGTGAGAGCCTTAGTCCTTGTTCTGTTCCTGTTCTTTTGGTTCCTAAGAAAGATGGCACTTGGCACATGTGTGTTGATTGTAGAGCCATTAATAACATTACAATTCGGTACATATATCCTATTCCTAGATTGGATGACATGCTTGATGAATTAAGTGGTTCTATTGTTTTCTCTAAAATTGACTTGCGTATGTCTTTAAGTGATGAATGGAAAACTGCATTTAAAACTAAGTTCGGTCTTTATGAGTGGTTAGTCATGCCTTTTGGGTTAACTAATGCGCCTAGCACTTTCATGAGATTGATGAACGAGGTTTTACGTGCTTTCATTGGTAAATTTGTGGTGGTATATTTTGATGATACTCTTATCTATAGTAAGTCTCATGATGATCATATTGAACATTTATGTGCTGTTTTTGATGTTTTGCGTGATGCACATTTATTTGGTAACCTTGAGAAGTGCACCTTCAGCACCGATCATGTGTCTTTTCTTGGATATGTTGTGACATCACAGGGCATTGAGATGGATGAGGCAAAAATTGTTCCCATCACGAGCTGGCCACTTCCAACCACAGTCACGCAGGTTTGAAGTTTTCTTGGTCTTGCATGATTCTACAGGCGATTTGTGCGGGATTTCAGCACCATTGCAGCACCTCTCCACGAGTTGACAAAGAATGGAGTGTCTTTCGTTGGGGACCATCACAACAACAAGCTTTTGATGCCCTCAAGTCGAAGCTCACACAAGCACCACTGCTGCAACTTCTTGATTTTGACAAGACATTCGAGCTCGAGTGTGATGTGAGCGGCATTGGGATTGGAGGAGTGCTCATTCAAGGAGGTAAACCTGTTGCTTTTTTTAGTGAAAAATTGCATGGTCCAACTCTGAATTATTCTACATATGACAAAGAATTATATGCTTTAGTACGAGTTTTGCAAACTTGGCAACATTATCTATGGTCTAAAGAATTTGTCATACATTCGGATCATGAATCTTTGAAGTATCTTAAAGGACAATCTAATATAAACAAACGACATGCTAAATGGATTGAATTCATAGAATCATTTCCTTACATTATTAAGCATAAAAAAGGAAAGGATAATGTGATTGTTGATGCTTTATCTAGACGTTATACTATGTTGTCCCAACTTAATCATAAAATCTTTAGTTTGGAGACTATAAAGGAATTATATGCTGCTGATTTGGATTTCAAATATGCTTTTGAAAATTGCAGAGAGGGAAGAACGTGGCAAAAATTTATGCTGCGTGAAGGCCTTCTCTACCGTGCTAACAAGTTGTGTGTTCCAGCTAGCTCCGTTCGTCTTCTACTCTTGCAGGAAGCACATGGAGGTGGCTTGATGGGACATTTTGGTGTTAAGAAGACCAAGGATGTGTTGTTTACTCATTTCTATTGGCCTCGGATGCGGCGTGATGTTGAGCGCTACGTCTCTTGTTGCACCACGTGCAAAAAAGCTAAGTCCCGACTTAACCCCCATGGTCTTTATTTGCCTCTTCCTATTCCTCATGCACCTTGGGAGGATATTTCTATGGATTTTGTTTTGGGATTGCCTAGAACAAAGAGGGGGAGTGATAGTGTTTTTGTCGTTGTCGATCGTTTTTCAAAATGGCACATTTTATACCCTGTCACAAAACTGATAATGCTTCACATGTTGCTAATTTGTTCTTCACTAAGATTGTGTGTTTGCATGGTGTGCCAAATACTATTGTTTCTGATAGGGATGCTAAGTTTTTAAGTCAATTTTGGAGAACTTTGTGGTTTAAATTGGGAACAAAGTTGCAGTTTTCTACTACTTGTCATCCCCAAACTGATGGGCAAATAGAGGTTGTTAATCGCACTTTATCTACCATGTTGCGGGCTGTTTTGAAGGATAATTCGAGGTTGTGGGAGGAATGTTTGCCACATATTGAGTTTGCTTATAACAGATCAATTCATTCCACAACCAAGCTTAGTCCATTTTTGGTAGTATATGGTTTTAATTCTTGTGCTCCAATTGATTTGCTACCTTTACCAACTTCTGAAATAGTGAACTTGGATGCTACACAACGTTCTGAATTCATTCTTAAGTTACATGAAACTACTAAGTTGCAAATTGAAAAGATGAATGAAAAGTATCGTATTGCTGCTAATAAAGGCAGGAAGGAAATGAAATTGGAACCTGGTGACTTGGTGTGGGTTCATTTAAGAAAGGATAGGTTTTCTGATTTGAGAAAGTCTAAACTTATGCCACGAGCTGCTGGTCCTTATAAAGTTCTTGCAAAAATTAATGATAATGCATATACACTTGAGTTGCCTCCATATTTTGGGGTTAGTCCCACCTTTAACATTTCAGATTTGAAGCCATATATGGGTGATGAAGATGAGATCGAGTTGAGGATGACTCCAATTCAAGAGGGGGAGGATGATGAGGACATCACTTCTATACGTACCATGAATGGACCGATAACATGATCGCGTGCATGACAACTAAATCTCCAAGTACGTTCTACCCTAGTCAATTGTGTTTCAGAGCTTACGCTTGGGGACATGGATGTTTTGATGATTCGGAACCTTGGAGAGGACCAGGAAGAACTTGGGAAAGGCCAAGATGTTGAGGAGGAGCAGCAAGGGCGCCCACAACAGGAAGGAGATCAAGTCCGAGTCAGCTGTGACTCCATCTCGGGTTCCAGGACCAGTCTACATTAAAATGGACGCCCAAGATGCATCCGGACTCTGATTGCGACATGCTTGATATGGTTGGAAAGATAAAGAGATTATCTAACTAACCCAACTAGTTCCACCTTAAAATTCATCAGGAGTCAACAGGAATCGTCGAAACAATTCAACATTCAGATTCTGTTTTGGTGCTGCGACACCGTCTGTTGGGCCATTGGGCCGTGTATCGCGTCGGAGCCCATTAGGGGCGAGTCTAGGGGTCATGCACGCCCTAATACTCTATTTATTCAGCAGCAGCAGCCATATTAGGTTTGAGTTTTCCTTAGATCAATTCTGTCATCGAACAGTGTCCCCGTCATCGGTTTGTGAGACCCCATCCCGTAATCAATACAATTTTGGTTGCGTTTCTTTCCTGTTCTTGCTTGTGTTCTTGATTGCGCTTGCAGGGATAAGCCTTCGTGGCAAGGTCACTCGTGTGTCATGGGTGATAACCAACGAAGCCGTGGTGTAGTGATTTCGAGGAACCGTTCGCTCGGAGCCTTGGATCATCAACGTCGAGATCTCCACTCAACCAAGTTATCGTATCTCACAGAAGATCGAGCCGCGTCTTCTATCACAAGGGTTCTATAAATTGAGCACACCCTCGGCTCCGCTATGTAATTGTGCACTCAACACAACCACCTGTGCCTCCAATTACTGACCAGAGCCCCCGAATTGATCAGTTCCCCAAAATCAGCTTTCCGCCGCCGTGAACAAGCTCTCACTGTGGCCAGT
Organism: Zea luxurians; assembly: GCA_029449295.1. Lineage (NCBI taxonomy): Eukaryota > Viridiplantae > Streptophyta > Magnoliopsida > Poales > Poaceae > Zea > Zea luxurians. The sequence continues at coordinate 30,469,199 of JAOPSE010000002.1, forward strand.
GCACTCCAGGTCTAGTCTTGTCCTCTGCTCTCTTGTTTCAGCATCCTTACATGCCCCTGATGCTCCTCGACCTGTTTAATTAAGCTAGACCATGCCAGATCATCGGGAACACCTTTGTTCATCCGTAGTTCGCACGGTCACCATGGCCAGTGTGATTAAGAGCTCGAATTGTGCAATTGAGCAAGGGGAAATGTTTATTAGGTGTTGAATTAGGTCTCAGCCAAGTTAGAGCACCAGCCATTGCGTGTCTTGGCCGGTACAGGTTCACCAGAGCTTGGTTCTTCGCTGCTCGCCATCGAGGACCACGGGTTGTGAAGAATTAGAACGTGGAGGGCTTCGGTGTAAATGTCAGCGACTGAAACAAATAGTGCGCAGGATTCTTCCCTAGTTATTCAAACCCCTGAGGGCCTCGGTGCAAAACCATCACGCGGGCGCGTGCACGCGAGCGCGTTTGCCTGTTCGCGTGCTGACTTGGGCCAGTTTCGACCCAGTACTATTCATGTTTTTCCTTTTCCTTTTTCTTCCAGGGTTAGAGAATTCATAGAAGATTGTAGAAAAATGCTAAAAATGCAAGACCAATTTTGCTAGGCTCCTAAAATTCTATACTATTTAATAAAAATAGTTTTATGATTTTTAGTCCAAATAAGGAATTATGGAGTATTTAAAATAGCCAAAACCTATACTCCTGGAAGTTTAGAAATTGATTAATAAATCCAAAAATCACTAAACTTTTTGATAAGCTTTAAATACTATTTAGAAGCCTTGGGTAAAGTTTGGTATGATTTGGACAATGTTTGGTGCCTAAACCTCAAAACCCTAATCTTCTAGTGATGCTTGCCCTAGGAGCTACAGTTCTGACTCCAAAAACCCTAGTTTCCTGGAGTCCCGTGAAGGAAAATTGTATTCAAGACCTAAGATAATGTACCTTTATTATCTTTGCATTTTCATAAGTATTACATGAGCATTCATGATTATATATGGTTCTATATAGAAAACAAAGAAGAAATAGAGGTTGAAGAAGGAAGAGCTACACCACCATCACCTAAAGACCCAACCGCCGAGAACTGCTTTTATTTTGATATTTGTGGAGCAGAACCCGACTCTCCTATAACACAAGGCAAGCCCCTGTGCATTTTCCACCTCCTTGCTATTTTAAAATCTTTCTCACTTGTTTGATGCATTAGGTGATAGGAGTTGTGTGCTAAACAATTGATGCATTTCCTTCCTTGGAAGATTGATTACCTCTCCTTGATCACCTGTTTTATAAAAAGGTTTTTCTGATGCTTAGTCTTGCTCTAGAAAAACAAATTGTTTTGTTTTGACAAAATATGATGCTTCAAGTGGGATGGGATGTTTTCAAAAATAAAACTTGATGGTGGATCCATCATGGCCATGATGGGTTCAACATCGGAAAAGATGTACCTCTGATAGGTACCAAACTTTGGGTTTTAAATGATAAAGCTGAGATCGGACGGGTGACTTGCACGGGAAGAGAGTCTCGGTGTAGTGTCTCTGTCTGAGTTGATTAAGGACCATCTCGATGTAGGCTTGCTGATCGAGGACCTTTTAACTGGTCACATGCCTCATCATGGGTAAGCTTTGCTTCGAGTAGACTAATACTAGAATAAGATAACACACAATGGGAGTGGAGAGATGGCGAGAGTAGCGTGTACCCTCCGTGGCAAGAGGCTGGACGGTGGTGTATCTGTGCTCTCAGTTGGCGTGAACCTGATCTGGTCTTAAGAACCCGGTGGTGAGTTGACATATGCAAGGGTTAAGTGCTACATATGTCATGTGATTGGAGATCCCCAGCTAGGTATTAATCGATTCAGATCACCGTTACTTCTTGGACATGAAGACTTGGTCACTGCCTTACACATAGCATTCCAGTGAACAAGAAGGGTTGATAAAAAAGTGGCTAGCATAGGCCAAGCGCATGAACTAGGGTAGAAAGAACTCTAGAATCAGGTAATGACTTAACATGCTAATAAAAATGGATTTTTAAGGATCCACTATTAGTAAGCATTTTTGGAAACAGAGTCTTGATTTTGATTCAGCCTTACCTTGACCCCCTCAAGCCGGCATATCCTTGAGAGTCTTTTATTTTGACGGGTAAGACTTGCAAAAGTACACTTCGTACTTAGGGTTTTCGAACCCATGTTGTTGTAGGTGAGGAAGCAGCAAATTTTTGTTGCTTTTGTTCCAAGGTGGTGCCTAAGGAAGAAAATCAGGACTGAAGCCTTGGGAGGCAGTGTCCTCCTTTAAAAACTTTTTACTATTAAGCGAGAGGGGTTTTTGCCTCCCGGGTTTGTAATAATATTACTCCTGCACTCTTATATATTACTAGTCTATAATAATAACACTCTTTCTATACTTAATATAAAATAAGTACTGTAACTGCTTCCGCATATTCGTTCCTCCGATATGTTGTAATATCTGCGTGGCGAGTGAAACGCTCTTGGGCAAGGTAAAGAATTCAGATACCGAACTTGTCAAGTGATCAGGTGCATCTGTAGGGTTGTCCGAGGTCCGATGGACAAGGACAACTATAGGTGGGCCTAATAACTTGGGAGGTTCTGTCACAGCTGGTATCGGAGTGAAGCCCGTCTCTTCAGATATTATAAGACATTTTCAAAAAGAATTTGCAAATCCTTATCTAAAGAAAATTTCTTTCATTCTTATATTACTACCTTCTGAAGTACTTATTTTAAGACCAGGTAGTAGAGTGCAATGTATAGAAGGTTATGAATCAACTAAGGTTGATTCTGTAATTATGCATGCATCATGTTAAAAACTGTACTAATAAAGTTTTCCCCATTATGGAGATATGCCGCCGCGCATGAGGAAAACCGCGCGTAAGTCCACTAGACCGATTGGCGTGCCTCGGCATCAGCTAGCTCCAAGGCATGAGGAGAGCAGCAGCGGCAGCAATGACCCCATTGGAGACCAAGAAGCCCAGGTGGAGCAGCTTCGAACGGAGCTATGTCACAGAAATAGGGTGTGGGTAGAGGATGGTCAACGTATAAATGAGTTGAGAGCTGACATCCAACATCTGCAAGACGAGCTTGCCGAACGGGATTTGGCAATCGATTAGGCCGTCAATTCACGTTCCATTGCTTAGGACCGGGAAGCCAAAGCTCGAGCCCGAGTAGAGGAGCTTAGCACGGCCGTTGACAACTTGCAGGTGTACTGCAATACATTACATAAGGAAGTTCATGAATTGTATTTGCAACTGCACCCGGACATACCTGCCGACCCTGTCGGAATGGGAGCCGGACCTTCTGGAACAGCAGGTGAAGCACTGGGTGGGGAATTGGACCTTTTCAAGCCCCCTCCTTCTATGAACATGGCTGACGAACGGTCCCCTACAACCAACAGCGAAGCAACTAAGGATGATAAATACTAGAGTAGTATAGTTTAGAAATAATACTAATGTAAAATAGGTAATGAAGTCATGTTGTACATTGAGTCTATATCATTACATCTTAGTAATGTAAAATGACGGTGTATATCGGCATGTTATATTTTTCCCAAATATTTCTTTGCTTTAGATGCCATCTCGAACTCGTGCACATGATGGCGCGGGAACGTCCCGTGGTCAAGAAGATACACCCAATCCACCACCGGTACCACCCACGTTGGCCGAGGCTATCGCTGCCTTGGTCACCGCGACCGATGACAACACCCGCTTTCTGCGTGAAATGGCGAGAAATCAATTTCAGCAACAAGGCGGGAGGGCTTATCTGTAGGGACCCCACGAAACTTTGTATCTGGATTTCTCGGAAACCCGTCCCCCACTTTTTGTCAAAGTCGAAGATCCTCTCGAAGCCGACGAATGGGTTCGGGTCATTGAGCAGAAATTTGGGCTCATCCGCTGCATGGAGACCCAAAAGCCATTGTTTGAGGCTCAGCAGTTAAGAGGCCCTGCCAGCACCTGGTGGGCATATTATGTGGCCATTCAGCCTGCCGGACATTAGGTCACATGGGACAAATTTAAATTGGCATTTCATGAGCACTACATTCCAGAAGGAGTGCTGCACATGAAGCAGGAAGAATTCATGAGACTCAAGCAAGGAGGAGATACTGTCATGCAGTATCTCAACAAATTCAATCATTTGTCCCAGTATGCAATTGACCAGGTCAATACTGACCTGAAAAAGAGGAATTGTTTTATGAGAGGCCTCAATGACCGGCTACAAAGAAAGATGGCCACCTGTCTTGATCTCTCCTACAACAGGGCTGTCAGCACAGCGCTGGCAGTTGAAGCTAAACATGCAGGCCCAGGAAAATCAAAGGGAATTGGAGGTGACAGGTCCAACCAGGGGCCTAAAAAGCGACAAAGATTGGTAATCTGACCTTTCAATCAAAACCGTTCTTCACCTCGTCCACCCTCCTACCCCTTCAAACAGCTTGTATTGATCCGCCCTGCCACTGCCCCCACTTCAACAACTCAGCTGAGTGCCCCTGATGCTTGTTTCCCCGCCCTCCCGAGCTCTTCAACTAGCTGCTTCAATTGTGGGAAGTCTGTACATTTTATCAAAGACTTCCCATATCCGAGGCAGAACAAATCCAATAATCAGCAGAACCCAGAGAGTTCAAGCCAAGGCAAGGGAAACACGACAAATAATTCCGCGGGCAAGAATATAAAGAAGACTGGGCGAATATACTATACACAAGTGGCCACTACACCGGAGGGAGAGCCGGTTATGATGGGTACGTTTCTCGTGGCCAATCACCCTGCAGTCATTCTCTTTGATTCTGGTGCTTCGCATACATTCATAAGCAAGAAGTTTGTGGAGAAATATTGCATTCCTTGCATTGAATCAAGGGAAGGGTTTATTATTCATTCACCTGGGGGACAAATATTCACTAAAGAAGTGGCTTTCCATTGGCCCGTAACATTGGCTGAACGAGACTTCCCCACAAATATGATTGTTCTGAAAGGCCAAGATATATATGTAATTCTGGGCATGAATTGGTTATCCCAGCATAAAGCTATCCTCAACACTGATTTGAGAACCATCAGGTTGAGCTATGGCCAGGAAGAGGTTCTCTTGTCCATCCCTGTAGCTATTCCAGCTAAACCATTTGGCAGAGTCTATGAAGCCATCATACCTGAAATCCAAGATATTCCGGTAGTATGTGAATTCCCGGACGTCTTTTCGGAAGATCTGACTGGATTGCCTCCAGAGAGAGAAGTAGAATTTGTGATTGAATTGAAGCCTGGTATGGCTCCTGTTTCTAGAAGGTCGTACCGAATGCCTCCGAATGAGTTGGCAGAGCTCAAGACACAATTACAAGATCTACTAGATAACGGATTCATCCGACCTAGCTCGTCACCTTGGGGTTGTCCAGCAATCTTTGTCAAGAAGAAGGATCAAATGCTTCGGATGTGCGTGGACTACAGACCCCTTACTGAGGTCACAATCAAGAATAAGTACCCGCTTCTCGGGATTGATATCTTATTCGATCAGCTTACCGGAGCTCGTGTATTTTCCAAAATTGACCTCAGGTCGAGTTATCATCAGATCCGTATCCGACCCGAAGATATACCCAAGACCGCATTTACTACGCGGTATGGATTATTTGAATATCTGGTTATGTCTTTCGGATTAACAAATGCTCCTGCCCACTTCACATATCTGATGAACTCGGTATTCATGCTTGAGTTGGACAAATTTGTAGTGGTCTTCATTGATGATATCTTGATTTATTTCAAGAATGAAGAGGAGCATGCTCGGCATCTACGGATCGTATTAACGCGCTTAAGGGAACATCAACTATATGCTAATTTCAGCAAGTGCGCGTTTTGGCTGGAGGAAATCTAATTTTAGGGACACGTATTGTCTGCTAAGGGGATTGCGGTTGATCCCAGCAAGGTCACAGATATTTTAGAGTGGAAACCGCCAACCACTGTACATCAAGTTCGAAGTTTTCTTGGACTGGCTGGGTATTACCGCCGATTTATCCTAGATTTTTCTAAGCTTGTGAAGCCAATCACAAGTTTATTGAAAAACGATACAAAATTTAACTGGTCCTCAAGATGCAATGAAGCCTTCGAGCAGCTGAAGGTGTTATTGACCTCTACTCCGGTATTAGCTCAACCGGACATTGAAAAGCCTTTTGATGTGTATTATGACGCATCAGGCAGTGGTTTAGGTTGTGTCTTGATGCAAGAGGGCCGAGTTATAGCGTATGCCTCAAGATAGTTGCGCCGGCATGAGGAACATTATCCAACTCATGACTTAGACTTAGCTGCTGTGGTTCATGCCCTGAAAATATGGCGTCATTATCTGCTAGGGAATATCAGTCATATATATACAGATCATAAAAGCTTGAAGTACATTTTTACCCAGTCTGAACTAAATATGAGACTGAGGAGATGTCTTGAGCTGATCAAGGATTATGAATTGGAAATTCACTATCACCTAGGTAAGGCCAACGTGGTGGCAGATGCACTAAGTCGCAAGGCTTCTTGCCATTGTCTTACAATGAAAACCTCTGACATCACATTATGCCATGAAATGGAGAAGTTAAACCTGGGAATGATTCAACATGGAACATTGAATCAATTGAAACTTGAGTCAGTTCTTCTGCAAAGAATAATTGATGCACAAAGAAGTGATGAGGGTATGAAACACATTCATGAGAAAATAAAGGCCGGTAAAGCAAACTATTTCAGAAAAGATGATCAAGGTGTGGTATGGTTTAACAACCGAATAGTTGTGCCCAAGAATAATGAAGTCCGCTAGCAAATTTTAGATGAAGCACATCTTAGTCACTATTCTATTCATCCCGGAAGCACTAAGATGTATCATGATCTAAAGCAACATTATTGGTGGACCAAAATGAAGATCGAAATTGCACGCTATGTGGCGAGATGCGACACCTGTAGACGTGTCAAAGCCATACATATGAAAACTGCTGGTCCTTTGCAATCTTTACCTATCCCAACTTGGAAATGGGAAGACATAAGCATGGACTTCATTGTGGGGTTACCCAGGATAGCAAAAGGATATGATTCTATCTGGGTTATTGTTGATCGACTTACAAAGATCGCCCACTTTCTCCCAGTCAAGGTAAAGTATACAGTGGCCACATATGCGGAACTATATATTGCTCGTATTCTCAGTCTGCACGGTGTTCCGAAGACAATAGTGTCGGATCGTGGACCTCAATTTGTATCCAAATTATGGGAATAACTCCACAAATCTTTGGGTACTAAGTTACTCCACAGTTCGGCCTATCATCCTCAAACCAGTTGGCAGACTAAGAGAGTGAACCAGATACTTGAAGACATGTTGCGAGCATGTGTTTTAGAGTTTCCGCAGAAATGGGATGACTGTTTACCATTGGCAGAATTCTCATACAACAATAGTTATCAAGAAAGTATCAAGATGGCACCCTTTGAAGCTTTGCATGGACGACGGTGCCGAACTCCATTAAATTGGTCTGAACCAGGGGAAAGATGGTTTTTCATGCCTGATATGGTGAAAGAAACAGAAGAGAAGGTTCGACGAATTATACATAATTTGAAAGAAGGCCAAGCTCGCCAAAAGAGTTATGTAGACAAACGACGCCAACCCTTGTACTTTCAATTGAAGATTATGTCTACATGAAAGTCTCACCAATGAAGGGTGTATCTCGTTTCGGGGTAAAAGGGAAGCTTGCACCCCGGTACATTGGTCCTTTTCCTATCCTTGAAAGATGTGGACCAGTGGCATACCGACTCCAACTACCCGAAACATTGTTGTTGTGCACAATGTGTTCCATGTGTCCCAATTGAAGAAGTGTCTTCGGGTTCCAGATTGAACCATTGAAGTAACAGATGTTGCCTTAGAACCAGACTTAACATATTCAGAACATCCTATTCAAGTCCTGGATCTAAAGGACAGGGTTACTCGAAGAAGAACTCTCAAGTTTTATAAGATACAATGGAACCAACACACTGAAGATGAAGCTACATGGGAAACCCAAGACTTTTTAGTAGCTTCATGTAAATAGTGAGATATGTACAAATGTTGTAAAAGAGGAGTAGACCCCATGCCACCCCCTGCCTTGTACCAGAAATAAGAAATGAAAATATGACGCGTTTCCTTTTCCATTACTTGCCCCAGGACTTCTAAATCTCGGGACGAGATTCTTTTATGGGGGGAAGGATGTAACACCCCAGGTGTTACTGTCACTAAAACTTGAGCATAACATCATGAGCATTAGCATATCATGTGTTTGTTACACTTAGAGTGCATTCACTAGGCAAAAATTTCAAACAAGTTGTATTGATGTGACTGGTCATGGGTGAAACCCTAGGGTAGGGTACTTAACCCTAAACTAGGCTTAGGAGTGTCAACAAAGCCTAAATGAGAGAAAACTTTAAAACTCATTATAAATGGTCATAAGATATCACCATTAATGGACTTGAGTGGCATCCAAACCCTAAAAGTGCCAAAAACCCTAAAAAGACCCCTGTAAAACCCTGAGTTGAAACCCTAGGGGGTTATATGTAAATTTTTCACACTTATTGGATCTAAGTGCAAAAACCAAGGTGTTAGGGTACCTCAAATCATATGGTTCACATATTTGAAGATTTGCAAATAAAACCATGAGATTTGGGCTTATTTGCAAAAAGCTACTCTACACCTCTCATGTGACTAAGTCTGAAAATCAGTGAACAGGGCTGACTTTGGAGCTCTATAGTTCTAAAAATACAAAGAATTTGCCTAGGGTAAACACATCAAAAGTCTAGATCTTTAATAGAAGAACAACTTTGCTTAAGTAACTAAGCTTTGATCACATACAAAGTTTGGAGAAAAATGAGCTTAAAGTGGTGCTGTCAGTCACTCTGATGACTGAATTTAGGTCACCAGTGACATTGGCCAAACTTTTGGGTCAAATTAGAGTAAGATCTATTGCTCAATTGAGGGTAGTTGCTATAGTTGATTTATGGCTGGATCATAGGGCTACAAGTTTGCTACAGATGAATTAGCAAGCTCTTATACGAAAATCCAAGATCTGGGCACTACAAATCTGTCTATCAGGCGCTCTGGATCAGGTTTTCAATGGTACAGGGTCCGGATCAGAATGCCAGTTTAGATGACTCACCGCCGGCGACCGTGCGCTCGGATTCACGCCTGCCGCAGTGATTCGTGCCTAGCACAGATGGATAACGGTGAAGGGTAAGAAATATCGCACCGTGCATGAACTCCGGCCACTATTCTACTCCGGCCGCCGTACCCGCCTAGGTGACGGCCGCTTCGGATAGGCTCACCGGAGTTAGCCACCTCGTGACCTTGCGCCACGTGCCTTGGTACTTTAACCACGCCGCAGTGAGTCACCTTAGCCCATCCGGTGATCGCCGGTGAGCTTGCCACGGTAAATGCCACCAATTGCTTGCGCCAGTGCACCCCCTTCTCTCCGACCGCCACCGCGTGATCTCAAATTCATGGGCCACCGCTCAAGGGCCCTATAAATTGAGCACACCCTTAGCTCTGCTATGTAATTGTGCACTCAACACACCCACCCGTGCCTCCAATTACTCACCAGAGCCCCCGAATTGCTCAGTTCCCCCAAATCAGCTTTCCGCCGCGTGAACAAGCTCTCACCATGGCCAGTGCACTCCAGGTCCGGCCTTGTCCTCTGCTCTCTTGTTTCAGCACCCTTACATGCCCCTAATGCTCCTCGACCCATTTAATTAAGCTAGACCACGCCAGATCATCGGGAACACCTTTGTTCATCCGTAGTTCGCACGGTCACCGTGGCCAGTGTGATTAAGAGCTCGGATTGTGCAATTGAGCAAGGGGAAACGATTATTAGGTGTTGAATTAGGTCTCAGCCAAGTTAGAGCACCAGCCATTGCGTGTCTTGGCCGGTACAGGTTCACCGGAGCTCGATTCTTTGCCGCTCGCCGTCGAGGACCACGGGTTGTGAAGAATTAGAACGTGGAGGGCTTCGGTGTAAATGTCAGCGACTGAAACAAATAGTGCGCAGGATTCTTTCCTAGTTATTCAAACCCCTAAGGGCCTTGGTGCAAAACTGTCACGCGGGCGCGTTTGCCTGTTCGCGGGCTGACTTGGGCCAGTTTCGGCCTAGTACTATTCATGTTTTTCCTTTTTCTTTTTCTTCCAGGGTTAGAGAATTCATAGGAAATTGTAGAAAAATGCTAAAAATGCAAGACCAATTTTGCTAGGCTCCTAAAATTCTATACTATTTAATAAAAATAGTTTTATGTTTTTTAGTCCAAATAAGGAATTATGGAGTATTTAAAATAGCCAAAACCTATACTCCTAGAATTTTAGAAATTGATTAATAACTCCAAAAATCACTAAACTTTTTAGATAAGCTTTAAATACTATTTAGAAGCCTTGGGTAAAGTTTGGCATGATTTGGACAATGTTTGGTGCCTAAACCCCAAAACCCTAATTTTCTAGTGATGCCAACCCTAGGAACTACAGTTCTGACTCTAAAAACCCTAGTTTCCTGGAGTCCCGTGAAGGAAAATTGTATTCAAGACCTAAGATAATGTACCTTTATTATCTTTGCATTTTCATAAGCATTACATGAGCATTCATGATTATATATGGTTCTATATAGAAAACAAAGAAGAAATAGATGTTGAAGAAGGAAGAGCTACACCACCACCACCTGAAGACCCAACCGCCGGTAACTGCTTTTATTTTGATATTTGTGGAGCAGAACCCGACTTTCCTATAACACAAGGCAAGCCTCGGTGCATTTGCCACCTCCTTGCTATTTTAAAATCTTTCTCACTTGTTTGATGCATTAGGTGATAGGAGTTGTGTGCTAAACAATTGATGCATTTCCTTCCTTGGAAGATTGATTACCTCTCCTTGATCACCTGCTTTATAAAAAGGTTTTTCTGATGCTTAGTCTTGCTCTAGAAAAACAAAATGTTTTGTTTTGACAAAATATGATGCTTCAAGTGGGATGGGATGTTTTCAAAAATAAAACTTGATGGTGGATCCATCATGGCCGTGATGGGTTCAACATCGGAAAAGATGTACCTCTGACAGGTACCAAACTTTGGGTTTTAAATGATAAAGCTGAGACCAGACGGGTGACTTGCACGAGAAGAGAATCTCGGTGTAGTGTCTCCGTCTGAGTCAATTAAGGACCGTCTTGATGTAGGCTTGCTAATCGAGGACCTTTTAACTGGTCACATGCCTCATCATGGGTAAGCTTTGCCTCGGGCAGACTTATACCAGAATAAGATAACACGCAATGGGAGTGGAGAGATGGTGAGAGTAGCGTGTACCCTCTGTGGCAAGAGGCTGGACGGTGGTGTATCTGTGCTCTCGATTAGCGTGAACCTGATCTGGTCTTAAGAACCCCAGTGGCGAGTTGACATATGCAAGGGTTAAGTGCTACATATGTCGTGTGATTGGAGATCCCCAGCTGGGTATTAATCGATTCGGATCGCCGTTACTTCTCGGACATGAAGACTTGGTCACTGCCCTACACGTAGCATTCTAGTGAACAAGAAGGGTTGATAAAAAAGTGGCTAGCATAGGCCAAGCGCATGAACTAGGGTAGAAAGAACTCTAGAATCAGGTAATGACTTAACTTGCTAATAAAACAGGATTTTTAAGGATCCACTATTAGTAAGCATTTTCGCAAACAGAGTCTTGATTTTGATTCAGCCTTACCTTGACCCCCTCAAGCCAGCATATCCTTGAGAGTCTTTTATTTTGACAGGTAAGACTTGCGAAAGTACACTTCATACTCAGGTTTTTCGAACCCATGTTGTTGTAGGCGAGGAAGCAGCAAATTTTGTTGCTTTTGTTCCAAGGTGGTGCCTAAGGAAGAAAATCAAGACTGAAGCCTCCGGAGTAAGTGTCCTCCTTTAAAAACTTTTTACTGTTAAGCGGAAGGGGTTTTTGCCTCCCGGGTTTGTAATAATATTACTCCTGCACTCTTATATATTACTGGTCTGTAATAATAATACTCTTTCTATACTTAATGTAAAATAAGTATTGTAACTGCTTCCGCATATTCATTCTTTCGATGTGTTGTAATATCCGTGTGACGAGTGAAACGCTCTTGGGCAAGGTAAAGAATTCAGATACCAAACTTGTCAAGTGATCAGGTGCATCTGCAGGGTTGTCCGAGGTCCGATGGACAAGGACAACTGTAGGTGGGCCTAATAACTTGGGAGGTTCTGTCACAACAATGGACGGTGGGTTGTTTTTAGGAAAACCCGAGGGCTCTTGTGTAAAAGGCACAGGCCGAAGGGGTATCCTCCCACCAGAGCCGTTAGATCAAACATTTGTGGCGCAGATTAGATTACTTAATATAATGAATTGGTTCATGATGGTTGTCGTAAGATCGGAGATCTATGGCTCTTATTTTAAAATGCTCCGATCATTGCCCGCGTGACGTCCATGGATCAACGGTCGCGATAAGCCGCAGTGAAACGATCTGGTGGCTTCCAATCCAGACCATCGGCCAGCCGATCAACGACCCCACATGCTTCTTCCCCTCACTCAACCGACCAAGTCAGTGCCTCCCCCAAACCACGGTGGAGGCACGCCATCGTTCATCGACCCAGCACCTAGGTATTCTAACCAGACATCAGGGAGGCGTTACGCGGCAAGGAGAGAAGGGCGAATTCCATGGTGGTGACATTACCTGCGATTAGGTTGTGATGACCACTGCCCATGGCGCACAGGGGTGTTGCGGCGGCGCAAGAGCTCCGATGAGCAATCACCACGCCACCACGGCCACCCGAGCACCAAATCCCCCATGCACGTGATCTTCCCCTTCAAGCGAACCTCCGCACCCAGTTGATCAACCCCGAGCTACAGCGGTGGTGAGAGGATGCCGCGGCGGCGCTCGTCTCAACACCCCCTTAACTGTGACGGTGACTGGTCTCTACGTAAAGCGATGCTCGCGGTTGCGTTGAGTTTGGCGTGGATGAGGGGAGCCATAGGATCAACCTTTATACGCTAGGGAACGGAGTTGATCAGCACGCATAGATCATGGTGGTTACCGTGATATGCAGCGTAGGCACCACGTTCTGTTACGCATCCGCTGGCTGCAAACCGACGCTAGGGGAGATCAGACTGAAGGGGGTCACAGCCCAGCGAAGTCCGTTCAGGCTGTGAGCAACGGACACGGGAGCCGGGGAGCTAGGAATGGCGCAACAGGATCTATGGCATGCACGCAGCGAACCAAGCTAGAAGGTGCGGCCTGATGGAGCGGTCCCACGATGCTATGAAACAAGCCACTACGAGGAGGTGTGCGTTAGTGGATGCCAAGTGGGGCCCATAGTTCGGCGTGGGGTTGATATGCATAGCGCACGCTGCGAGAGCGAGGCGAGACTGACCCGTGGGCCCGATCGACAGAAGCATGAATGAGAGGCTGGAGCACGACCCCAGGTGTCACCACGTGCGGCGGGAGTGTAGTTGGGCCGTGGGAGGAGGACCAAGTTTGGGCTGAGTGAGAAATTTGGCCCAAGCGTCGGTTTGCTCTCTTTTCTTTGTCTTTTTCTTTTTAGTTTCTTTCAAATTTTCAATTCCTATTTCAAATTCAAACCTAATTCAACTTTCTGTTTGAATTTCACACTCCCAGCCAAAAAGAGTTGGAGAAGAAAGGCTCAAAAGAGCCTTAATGGGGCTGCTCTAGGCCTCACCAAACCAGTCCAGTGGTGCACCCGACCGAGTCTGCAAGGGCCCTGGACTTAGTCGTTTGGGTGGTTGGGCGCATTAGACTAGGTCCTTGTGCAACAGACCGCCTATACAGCTGAACTCAGCAGTCTCGATAATTTCATTATCAAATTCACCGGGTCGTCACTGTTCATGGTCTGGTAGCTCAGCGGACCGTCTCCAACGGCTAGTCTTCAATGCGTGCGGGCAAGTGTTGGTCACTTGTTCTCAAATGCTATAAATTAAGAACAAGGCAACACGATTGTTAATGGTTAAAGACCTTCGTCTTTTGAAGCATTATTTCCTCTTGGATATAATGATCTTCAGACGAAGGTCATGAAGGACACACCTTCATCATTTCAACATATAAATGTAAATGTAAATAAGAAAGCAAAGGAATACAAAGGAATAAAGATAATAATTGTAATGTATCAATGATTCATTTATTCTTATATTCCATAAACATGAATAAACATCAACAATATCCATATTACATTGGTACCTTCGGTTTACCAAAAAGTGAGAGAGCGAGGATGTCGTGAGAGTGATTATAATCCAGCATGAACAGTACGGGGTATTGTTCATCTATTTATAGTCGCGAGACGCAGCCCAGGTAAAATTATATCCATGCCCTCGAACTCTTGTTTACAAGTAACTAAAACCAATAAGGCCTAACTAGTCCTTTTTCCTTCCTTGCTTGGTCTGGGCTGAGGCCATTGAGCTTTGGCATCTTGCACTGTCGCCTCTATACAGAGTCTTCGTCTTAGGGAGCTAAATCGAGGCTGAAGGTGGCTTCGGCGATCCTTTCTATCATTTTGCCGAAGGTGTTTTTTCCTTGAGGTCCTTCAGCGGAGACGAAGACCCCCCAACAGTAGCCCCTTCGCGATGCTAGATCGTTTTTCGTAACGAGCTCGATCCATGAAAAACATGAAGGCTTCGGAATGCCAAAGGTCCAAAAAACACCTTCCCTGAGCTTGTTGTCGAAAAACGATTAAAATATTCCGCACGTCGAACAGTCCACCACTCAGCCAGTGTAAGCGGTGTGGTAATTCGACTTCTTCCCCTGCAGCCCTATATAAACAGGCAGGTTGGTGAGGAGTTACCACAACATTCATTGCCATTGCACTATTACACTATTAAATTTTTTAACCAAAGCTGAAGCTTTTCCGGATTGTCCCCTGCAAATACGTGCTTCGTCATTCGGAATCAACTTCGGCTTAAAGAACCGCGAAACTTGAGATGGCTCGAGTTAGATCCACCGCTAGCATGTCCCGCGAGAGGGATGATGCTGAAACAACAGAGACAGCGCCAATATCAGAAATGATGAGGCGATCAGGTCTAGTGGTAACAGAAAAAGTTGTTTCCTAAGATGAAGCTGCCAAAGCTGAGAAGATTGCGGCTGAAGACGGGAGTGATGATGAAGCTGGGGAAGACTACAGTATTTTGGGCCCGTCGAAGCCAAGCCACATCGAATTTGGAAATCTACTCTGATGTCAAAGGACATGATTATGATGAAGAAGCTGGGTTATGTTGGAGAGGCTGAGAGCAAACTTGTCTGCTTTGCCGGGGAGGAAGTGGTTCTGGAGCCAAAAGAGGACGAAGTTGTTGTTTTCAAGAGCTTCTTCAGGGCAGGGCTTCGGTTCCCTTTACATGACATGATAGGAGAAGTTTTAAAGGATTTTGAAATATATCTTCATCAACTAACACCAAATGCCATCGTCAGACTCAGTGTTTTCATAAGGGCTCTCCGAAGCCAGGGTATGAGCGCTAATGCCGAAGCTTTCTGTCGAGTGCATGAGTTGCACTACCAAACCAAGGCCTAAGCGGATGGCCTTCACAAGAACTTTAGTTGTTATAATGTTGCGTATCGAAAGGATACCAAAGCCCCGGTAATCGGCTACCATACCAAGTGGCCGACTAGGTGGACAAGTGAGTGGTTCTATATAAAAGCTGATGAGAAAAAGAGGGAAAAACTAATGACTATGGTCATGAGTCCGATGAGATTAAGCTTCGGAATGACAAGGCCCTTGTGCCACATGCAACTTGGCTCCCCGTGCCAGCTGGCCGAAGTTGAATTTAGATTGGTAGCTACCGAGATTAGCACTAGGGATCTAGTGTAGGAATATTTGGCAAATAGAATGTTTTCGACCTCTAGCGGTTGGGGGATGCCGAAGAAAAAGGAAAGGGGGAAAAAGTATGAGCTTGTTTGGCTCCCTTATCGCCTCAAATTTGAGAAACAGTTCAAGAAACCATGCCAAGAATGGCTAGAAATGATCGAAACCATGTGCAATGAGATTCTTGGCAATTATACAAAGAAGGAGGACCAGCTAATGACTGCTGCTTTCGGTACACGACCGAAACGAAGGCTGAACCGAGTAATGGATGCATTGAACTTCAAATACCCAGATTATGAGAAGCTTGACGAAGGGGCCAGGGTGTGAAAAGAAAGAGGGTTGTTAGCATCCTAAGCAGGCAAGCCGCCCGATCTGTAAAAGAAGATGAAAAGGCTCTAAAGAAGGCAAAGACAGCCCTAGAGCCAAAGGCAACAATTCCTAAGAAGCAAAAGCTTGATCAGATACCCTCTGCTGAACCGAAATTAGACGAAGCAGCAGAGAAAACCCCTCCGTCGTCGTCTACTGCCGAAGTGGTCAAAATTTTGAAGGTAATGACTGAATCTCTGCCATTCAAGCTGCTAAGTCCTCTGAGATTGGAACTGACAAAACTTTTACAGAGGATGGAAACGCCTTCGGCTACAGAAGAGAAGATTGAAGGGCAAAAGAAACGGTGAATTGTGAATGTAATGCAAGCAATTGAGCAAACGTCGCCTTCAGCTTCGGCGACGAAAGCACCAATTCTTGCGGATGTTGAAGACGCTGGCAACCGAAGCTGAAGAACTTACAGCCACAATGTCAGAAGTTGACAGGCTTATATCAGATGTGGTTGCAGAGGAAAACATGGCCGCAGTGCTAGATAAAGGAAAGAGAATTAATAATACTCTTTCGAACGAAAAAGATTTTGATCTTCGGCAACTGGGCGGCCAATAACTTTTTGTGGAGGATAAGTTAGAATTAAAAGAATTTGCTGTATCTTGTGGTTACCAACCGGGGTCCATGCTTTTTGGCGGGGTCGATGATGAAATCTTAGGATGCATTCGCGACCGCGCTGGGGTGAAGATAGTCGGCACCCTATCCAAGAGTATTGGATTCCTGAAGTTGGAGACCGACATCAGTTGATACGACGGCAACATATTATCAGTAGCCTATTTTATTCTAACTTCAAGGTGAGACTTTTGTCAAGATTTTTATTACCTTCGTAGTGGATTGAGTGTTCTGATTCTAACTTGTTTTGCAGAGCATGTTATTAAGCAAGGTTTTAAAAATGCAGCAGGATAATGAGGATAGAAGAAACGAAGTTATAATTAAAGGCTTAGAGGATAAAATTAAGGAACTTGAAGCTTCTTTGAAGGAAAAAAGACATCCTACTGCAATCAACTGAAGGCTCCCTCGCACAAGCACGATCTCAGAATAATAAGCTGAGCGATGAGCTAAACGAAGCTCAAACAATTTGAAACGAAAGTTCACAGCGCTTTTACCACGAGACAAAGGAGCTTAAAGCAAAGGTCAAAGCCGAAGATGAAAGAAATACGAAGCTGCATGAAGCTATTGAGACCCTTCGGAACAAGTGCTCTGACTTTGCCACTCGGTGCATTAATCGACTGAAGGGGATATTTAACTCGGTTGGAGCTGCTTCTGAGGAGATTATTCCTTTGGTCGAAGATATCCCCGGGGCCTTCGAGCATATTGAAAATGAAGTTGAACCCCTTGATGAAGTTATAACCAGGCAAGGAGATTTCTGTGCCCTGGTGGCTTCACGCGGCACAACTGCGGCATTTATGTAGGCCGAGTGCAACCACGCCAAAACTGTTAATAAGCCAACTTTCAATCTTTCAACATCAGATTTATTACCCAAATTTGGAATAGCCGAAGCCCGAAGCATAGGGAACAGATTTATTACCCAATTTGGGCAAAGGGCGGGCGTGAACTGGCTGGGGATGAAGCACAAAAACTGCTAAACTTGGTATGGAACTTTTACCTTTGTCTTCTCTACCTTGGTTTTCCTTTATTATATTTCCAATTACTTTATACCTTCATCTTTTCTGCGGGATGGTGGCGCTGAAATTCATTAAGCTGAAGCCTGTTCCGAAGGACTGAAGATCCTAGAACTTCCCTTTCTATCTATCTGTAGAAGACTTAGGAACTCTTTGCATCGTTTGGCAAAAAAATGTAATTATCAGTTGAACAAAATATTGTACTTATTTGTGAATACCTTGTAATATAATTTTACCATTTCGCTCCTGTATGAATTGCTTTGTTGTGGTCGAAACTAATGCTTGCAATCTTTTGAGTCGAAGGCAAAAAACACCTTCCCTTCTTTTCATTCACATTGAAGCATTTTTTCATTAAAAACGAAGTACCTCCATACACCACGAAGTTTTATCTGAGACGAAGCAGCTTCGCTTTCAATGAAGCATTTTGTCACTGGAGACAGGCATCTGCTGTCTTTCCTGTTAATGTATGTGCTTTTATGTCATGATGATGATCCTATGAATGTCTAATGAATGTTTGTATGAATGCAAAAGATGATGTGATGAAATATGCAAATGTATGTCAAGAACACACCCAGACTCTGCATCCCCTTAGGAACGACTTTGGAGTCTCTTCACCTTTTACTTAGGTGGTATTTTAGCTCTGCATCCCCTTAGGAATGACTTTTGAGCTAAGCTCTGCATCCCCTTAGGAACGACTTTAGAGCTTCTTCACCTTTGACTTAGGTGGCATTTAAGCTCTGCATCCCCTTAGGAACGACTTTGGAGTTTCTCCACCTTTGATTTAGGTGGCATTTTAGCTCTGCATCCCCTTAGGGACGACTTTTGAGCTTCTCCATTATCTCTTGCACTCGATGGTGCAAATTTTGATGTTACATTTTACATGTGGGGGAATTTGGCCCTTGTATTGCAGAGGGCTGAACAAAAAATTACAACATATGGCCCCATTAGAAACCTTTCTCCCCTCTTGAAAGGAAAAGGGTGCCATAGGGGAAAAAATAAGAAAATTACATTGTTTACACATAATATCGTCGAAGCTCATCCACATTCCAAGACCTAGGTATGTCGTTGCCGTCCATGTCTTTCAGTCTGTAGGACCCGGGTCTTGACGAAGATACCACCAAAAAGGAACCTTCCCACTTGAGCTGAAGCTTGACCTGGCTTGATATTCTTCAATCCTACTTTTCTATCACTCCATTTGATTGTTTCGGCCTAGTATTTATTGATGTGCTCTATTGCTTGTAGTCTGGTCCCTTCTATGGTGACTTTTGTTATTTGGCAATCACCTTCATCCTCTGTCAAAGCTAGAGTTCTTATTGACCCCTTCTTGCTTCTTCCGGTGTTATTGCTTCATCGCCGAACAGAAGTTTGAATGGGGTAAATCCTGTTGACCTTGATACGACAGTGTTGTGGTTTCACACTACTTTTATTAACTCGTCTGGCCACTTTCCTTTGGATTGATTGAAGATTGACTTCATTATTCCTATTATTATGATTCCATTTGCTCTTTCTACCAATCCATTTGACTCCGGATGCCTCACTGATGCGAAGTGTATTTTTGTGCCAATCTGGCTATAGAAGGCTTTGAATGTCTCAGCATCGAACTGAGTTCCGTTGTCAACAGTGATAGCCTTCGGCACGCTGAAGCGACAAATGATATTTTGTCAGAAGAATTTTTAGACCGTGGCCGAAGTTATTGTAGCCAAGGGCTTTGCCTCAATCCACTTGGAAAAATATTCCACTGCCACCACAACATATTTCAAGTTACCTTGTGCTGGTGGGAGTGGACCTAACAAATCTGGCCCCATCTTTGCAGGGGCCAAGTTGGCTGTATTACTGGGTTTGAGACAAAGGTTGCTTCTGGTCTCTGGCACATCTTTGGCAATTTTCACATTTTTAACTAAATCTGCGGCATCCAAAGCTGCCTTTGGCCAGAAAAAACCTTGTCTGAAAACCTTCCCTGGCAGAGGCCTAGACCCAATGTGGGACCCACATAACCCTGCATGTATTTCCTTCATCAATTCTTGACCTTCAGCTCCTGACAAGCACTTGAGCAATGGAGAGCAAACTCCATGCTTGTATAATTCCCCTTCTATTATTACATATGACCTTGTCCTTGCTTCCATTATTTTATTGTAAACTTCATCATCCGAAAGACAGTTGCCCTGGATTAGGAAAGATACAATTTCAGTCGTCCAATCTTCACTATGTACCGGTGAAATTGTGAGCACCGCTCTTTCCATGAGCTCTACTGAAGGTGCTTTTATTGTCTCAAAAAATACTTCCGAAGGTAATGGGAGCCCCTGTGCCACTGATTTGGCTAATAAGTCTGCATGTTCATTTTCTCCCCTCGGGATATTCTTTATAGAGAAACCTTCGAAAGAGGCTTCCAACCTTCAAACTGCATCTAGATACTTTTCAAGCTTCGGGTCTCTTGCCTTACTGCTTTTGTCCACATGACCCGAGATAACTTGTGAATCGGTCTTGAGGATCGCTCTTCTTATGCCCATTGCCTTAAGTTTCCGAAGCCCAAAGAGAAGGGCTTCGTACTTTGCAATATTGTTTGTGCAGCTGAAGTCTAATTTTACTGCATAACAAGTTCTGACTTTGGATGGTGCAACTAGAACGACAGTTGCCCCTGCGCCGAAGGTTCCCCAAGACCATCACAAAATACTGTCTAAGCTTTGGCACCATTTATTCTTTCTTCGTCCTGAGCCCCTGGCGTCCAATCAACAATGAAGTCTGCTAACGCTTGAGACTGGATCGAAGATCTGTGGACATAATCAATGGTGAATTCATTGAGTTCTGTAGCCCAATTTCCGACCCATCCTATAGCTTCTATGTTCCTCATTATATCCTTCAGGGGTTGTGATGAAGGCACTATTATGTGGTATGCTTGGAAGTAATGCCTAAGCTTCCTGGAGGCCATCAATACAGCATACAATACCTTCTCCAGCTCTGTGTAATTCTTCTTTGATGGACTAAGTACCTCAGAGATGAAGTATACTGGTGCTTGCTTTTTTTACTTGGCCATCTTGTTTCTCTTGTACAAGTGCCGCACTAACCACAGCAGGGGAAGCAGCCACATATAGAAGTAATGGGGTTCCTGACGAAGGTGGGGTTAGAGTTATTAAATCCATCAAATATTGTTTCAGGTCTTCGAAGGCTTTCTACTAAGGTGGACCCCATTGAAAAAATTCGGCTCACTTTAATACTTCAAAGAATGGTAGGTTCCTCTCTTCTGATCTTGAGATAAATCTGTTCAATGATGCTAGCCTTCCTGCTAATCTCTGAGCCCCCTTTCTCGAATTTGGCGATTCCATCCGAAGGATAGCTTCGATTTTGCTTGGGTTAGCTTCAATACCCTTTATTGATACCAAGCAACTAAGAAACTTGCCCTTCTTCACTCCAAAGACACATTTTTCTGGATTTAATTTAAGACCAGCCCACCTGAAGTTGGCAAATATCTCTTGTAAATTAGCAACATGATTCTCTTGTTTCGTGCTCTTTACTATGATATCATAGACATACTTCAGCACATTTCTGCCAAATTGGGAGTGAAGAACTTTGGGAGTCATTCTGCTAAAGCTTCCTCCAGCATTTTTGAGCCCCTCAGGCATCCGAAGATAACAATAGGTCCCACTAGGAGTTATAAAGCTTGTCTTCGGCTCATCGTCCTTTTTCATCCAGATTTGATGATAGCCTAAGTAGCAATCCAATAAGCTCATAAGTTCCGAAGTAGCTGCTGCATCCACAAGGGAATCTATTCTTGGCAGTGGGAATTCATCCTTCGGGCATGCCTTATTGAGATCTGTAAAGTCAATACACATTCTCCATTTTCCGTTAGCTTTCTTTACCATGACGGTATTGGCCAACCACTCTGGGTATGTCACTTCTCTGATAACGTCGGCACTTAGAAATCTTTTCACTCCGTTTCGTGCACCTTCGGCTTTATCATCGGATATTTTCCGAAGCCTCTGCTTGACGGGTCTACATTGAGTGAGTGCTCAATAATATCTCTATTGACACCACAGAGATCATTAGCTGACCAAGAAAAAACATCTTTATTGTTAAACAAAAATCTCAGCAAGGTCTTCTCTTGTTCATCAGATAATTGAGATCCCAATAGCACCTTTTGGTCAGCTATGTCCTCACAAAAAAGCATGGGCTTTGGTTGATCTGCCAAAGCAGCCTTTTCTCTTTTATGCTTGTATTGCTGATGAGCTTTGGCCTCATCTATATTATGGATGGCCTTCGAATCTGTCCAACTTCCTTCGGCTATCCTGGAAGCTTCTTGGCTCCCATGTACAGCAATGGGTCCTTGTTCCAAAGGTATCTTCATGCAAAGGTATGCTGGATGGAGTATTTCTTTGAAGGCATAGAGCGTCCCTCGACCAATGATTGCATTGTATGGATACTCCATATCAACAATGTCGAAGACAACCTGTTCTGTCCTTGTGTTGTGAACGTAGCTGAAGGTGACCGGCATGGTTATCTTGTCGAGCGCTACAATCTATCTTCCTCCGAAACCATAAAGATGATGTGTTGCATCATGTATCTTGTCATCCGGCTCTTGCATTTGCCTGAAAGCCTTTGTGAAAATGATATACGCTGCGCTGCCTGTGTCCACCAGGACATTGTGGACCAAAAATCCCTTGATGACACATGATATGACCATTGCATCGTTGTGGGGATAATCTTTAAGCTAAAGGTCTTCCTGAGAGAAGGTAATTGGTATGTGAGACCATTTGGACCTGATGAAGGGTCCTTGCAAACCAACATGTTGTACCCTACTCTGTGCTTCCTTCTTCTGCTTCTTTTTGGCTGGTTCAGAACTTGAGCCACCTATGATTGGAAGCACCAGCTTCGTAGCCAAAGGTGTCGTAGCTTGGTTGCCTTGTGAAGCCATTGTCGCAGTTGTGGAAGTGAGTTCACCGGAGGTGGGCGCCAATGTTGGTCACTTGTTCTCTAATGCTATAAATCAAGAACAAGGCAACACAATTGTTAATGGTTAAAGACCTTCGTCTTTTGAAGCATTATTTCCTCTCGGATATAATGATCTTCAGACGAAGGTCATGAAGGACATACCTTCATCATTTCAACATATAAATGTAAATGTAAATAAGAAAGCGAAGGAATACAAAGGAATAAAGATAATAATTGTAATGTATCAATGATTCATTTATTCTTATATTCCATAAACATGAATAAACATCAACAATATTCATATTACATTGGTACCTTTGGTTTGCCAAAAAGTGAGAAAGCGAGGATGGCGTGAGAGTGATTATAATCCAGCGTGAACGGTATGGGGGTATTGTTCATCTATTTATAGTGCGGGACGCAGCCCGGGTAAAAATACATCCATGCCCTCGAACTCTTGTTTACAAGTAACTAAAACCAATAAGGCCTAACTAGTCCTTTTTCCTTCCTTGCTTGGTCTGGGCTGAGGCCATTGAGCTTCGGCATCTTGCACTGTCGCCTCTATATAGAGTCTTCATCTTGAGGAGCTAAATCGAGGCTGAAGGTGGCTTCGGCGATCCTTTGTATCATTTTGCCGAAGGTGTTTTTTCCTTAAAAGGACCTTCAGCGGAGATGGACCCCCAACAGCGAGCGAACGACTATCTATCATGGCACTCAGTCCAGAGGTGCACCGAACCAGTCAGCTGCCAATCAGGAGCCCTAACTTGGTGTAACACCCCATCTAATCTCGGACCGGTGGTACTTACTCCTGGTAGCTCGCTAGGATCATATATTATCCCCATAGACCAACATGAGTCTTTTGTGCGCACTTTGTCCTCACTCATGTGCACCCAAGAAAATTGTCGGTCGGTCACCCATCCCAAATTGCTCCAAGCCAAGCACGCTTAACCTTAAGGTTTTTTCGAGATATGCTTCCAAAAAAGAAGATGCACCTTGTTGGTATGAGTGCTCTATTAATTTTATTAAGTTGGGCCAGGATATCACCATCCTAGGGGAAAGGATATCACAATCCACCCCCTTAGAAGACCGACGTCATCGTCGGTCAACCCCAATCCAGGAACCTCCCGTATTAGCCATGTCTGCGTGTCTAGTGTAGTCATATGCCATGCCATGTGACCATTCTTGGCCCACATGTGCCATGTGCCATATACCCGAACCCCTAACCCACACACACCCGTGAAACCGTGAGGGTTGGCTCTGATACCACTTGTAACACCCTATGCAATCTCGGACTGGCGGTACTTACTCCTGACAGCTCACTAGGATCATATATTGTTCCCACAAACCAACATGAGTCTTTTGTGCGCACTTTGTCCTCACTCATACGCACCCGAGAAAACTTCCCGGTCGGTCACCCATCCCAAATTGCTCCAAGCCAAGCATGCTTAACGTGGAGGTTCTTTCGAGATAGGATTCCGAAAAAGAAGATGCACCTTGTTGGTATGAGTACGCTATCAATTCTATTAAGCCTTGGGCCAGGATATCACCATCACAGGGGCTAGGATATCAAACTTGGGGCACGTGGACCCGGTCTGGTGGCGCATCAGATTGGTCAAGTGCCCCTGTGGGAAGCTGATTTTTGGCATCTTTTTGCAAGAAAGGGGCAACGACTATGGGGCATTTTTGGGCTATAAAAGCACCCCATGGCGACCTCCTTCAGTGCTCAAACACTCCAAGAACAACACATAACTCCGACACTGCGCTGCAACACATTCTAGTGATTTAGTAAGATCCAGGCGTTGTTTCTGAGCTGTTCATGTGTTTGTGTGACTTTGCACACTTGTGATATTCTCTCTTGCAGTGTTTCTGTGTTTTCTCTTGTGTGTGTAATTTCTCCCTCTCTTGTGCTATAAGTTGTAACTTCGATTTTGTGTATGGTTGCAAGAGACTCTAAATTGTGGAGATTCCTTGTGAGAGGGAGCCATCTTGATATAAGGAAGATCGTGGCACTCAAGTTTGATATTTGGATCACTTTAGAGAGGTTGAGTGCAACCCTTGTCCATTGGCCCACCACAACGTGGATGTAGGCAAGCATTTCAGGCTTGACTGAACCACTGGATAAAATCGACTGTGTCACTTTGCATTTACTTTTATTGTGATTTTATCTCTTCCTTAGTTCTCCTAAATCACTTGGAATATTGCTCTTAGTCTAATTATATCTTTGAAGAGCAATCAAGTGAAGAAACCTTTCTCTCTCTTCTATCATGAATTTGTTTTTTTTTGCACCAACTCATAACTTTTAGACCAAGTTTTTGTTTTAGTGATCATTTTGCAGGACCACCTATTCAGCCCCTCTAGGTGCTCTCAATTATAGAAGCATAGTAGGTGCTCTCCGATAGTTGCCTCTTATAATACTTGACCTTGTCTTTCCCATTAACAAAGTATGTCAATTTCTGAATTGCGCTATTATTGATCATTGGGCAAATGTTACGAGGATTTTCAGGTACCTAAAACTGTCTATAAAAGTTGGGTTGAAAATCACCAAGTTTAGATGTCTCTTGGTAAGTGTTTTTTCAGATGAAGATCGGGCTGGTTGTTTACATGATAGGCAACCTACAAGAGGTTTTGTCATGTTCTTAGGGTCAAATTTAGTGTTAGAGAGTGCACAAAAACAACCTACTATTTCAAGGTTAACTAAAGAAGTGGAGTATAAAGTTGTGGTAAATGAAATTGCAGAGATAATGTGGATTCAAACACTTCTACAAGAAATCAATGTTGAGTGCCCACAAGCTACAAAGCTTTGGTGTGATAATATTGAAGGTAACTACCTATCTGCAAATCTTGTCTTTCATGCTCGTATTGGACTTATTGAAGTTAATTATATTTTGTCTGTGAACGGGTTTCCAAGAAACTCCTAGATATTAATTTTGTTGCTTTAGTAGATCAAGTTGTAGATGGTTTCACCAAGGCACTTTCCATACAACAATTAGAGAATTTCAAGTACAACCTCAATCTAGTAAGATCGTGATTGAGGTGGTTCGTTAGACAAATTTGAAATCTTAACCATCGCAACAACTTAGAATTGCATCGTCCAAGGTAACTAAAAGTATCTAGCCTAAGATTAGTGAAAGGTAAATGGCTATATGTCATTCCTAGTTTGATTTTGGTGATTAATGACCAATGCAACCTTGAGATATGATTAGTTTGCAAAGTATATGCTTGCATGTTCATAAGTATCAAAATGAGAGATCACACTCAACAATTAGCTCAAATAATGGCTAGGAAGGGCATATTTTGGATAAGGTGAGCTATGAGTAGTTCACATGTTTAGATAAGTTCTAACTTTCGTTGAATAGTTTTTGAGCAACTTAGAGGGTTTATGAGAAGTCAGATTTTAGAAAAGGTGCATTTGGAGCCAAGTTTAAGCCAAAATCAGATTCCAAGTTGGATGAGGTAAAGAAGTGAAGATTCATAGCTTAGACTAGTTGAACAATCACTAGAAATAATTGTCTAAGTCATGAGAATACTATAAAAACAGAATCAATTTGAAAAAATCGCTCAATTTGAACTTCAACTCACCAGTTCTGTGTACCGGACCTAGTTTGCTTATGTAATATAAATACTAAAAACATTTATCAAAAAAATGCCACATGTACTAACCTATCAACTATATAATGAGTGTATTTATAAATAAGTTAGACTATAATTTATTTTCTAGCATATCCACCTACTATTAGTATTAACTAGTACATTAGTCATGCCTTGCGCGAGCCTTTGACCGATTCATTTATATAGTTAATAGAATATTAATTAATATGAGTATGAGATGGAAAGGCAGTGAGAAACAACAAAAAGGTATTAAAGTGTTCTGTTTTTCCTGTGTGAGTTGTCGTATGTATTTTGTCATTAATATGATAAATGATTGTGGAGCATTTTAAATAGTGGATCACCGTGACTAATTTGTCGATGATGTGGAGGAGGAAGCATAAGATCTTGGCAAAGTTTGAGCCAACTATTGCATTCAAAAAAAGTTTAAGCCAACTAATATTATTATCAACAAATGGAAGCAGCAAAATAGCTTTGTGCCCACTCCTCCCCCGCACACCAAAAATTCATATTTTGGTTAGTACTTTTTTATCTTAACAAATGTAAGTAACAAAATAGCTCTGTACGCTTTCTTGCCTCGCACACCCAAAATTCGTATTTTGGTTGGTACTTCTTTTATCACCATGAGATAAAATAAAAAAAAATTCATATGAGAGACTGGAATTTTTTAAAGAAAAAGTCAACAGCTCTCCACCATATCCAATGGGCCAAATTTCAATGGCATGTATCACATCACAAGCAAAAACAAATTTTCATATGAGAGACTGGAATTTTTTTTAAAGAAAAAGTCAACAGCTCTCCACCCTATCCAATGGGCTGAATTTCAACGGCATGTATCACTCCACCAACCAGACGCAGGAGCGCGACTACTGATTCCGTCTAGAAAACTCTCGTATTGTTAAGCTGTCGAAAGGCCTCTAATCGTATTGTGATCGTTGGATGTCCATCATATGACTGAAAAAGAACTCATTGTGTGACTGAAAAAGAACGGACTACGTGGACACACCACGGTTTAATATATAGAATTAATAGACCAGTACATATATTTACAAAAATCTCAAATGATGCTAAGTTTATTAATAAAATAATCAATATCATTTATTCTTATAATATTATATTATTATAAGATTGTATAATATCATTTGCAATTTTAGTTGCATCCATAGAAACACCAAGTAGACCACGTCTCGAGAATCCAGCAGCATATAGACCATTCTTTCCTTTCCACTCATTTGGTCTACATGGAAATCCATCTTTCCGTGAAAAAAATTCATTTTCCTACATATAAATAAAACAATAAATAAACAAAAAAATTTAAATAATATTCAATAATAAAGATAATATAACAAAAGAAAAAATAATAATACCTTCAACCAATATGGAACATTACTTTTATAACCAGTTGCAAAAATAACAACATCGAATGATTCGATTCTACCATCAATAAACTCTACACCATCCTCTTGAAAACTTTTAATTGCAGGAAACACCTATAAGCAACAAGTATAACAATATAAATTATGAAAATAAAATAGTTAAATATTTACAACAATATAAAAATTTTAAAAATTAATTAATTACTTTGATATCTCCGGATTTGATCTTTGCAATCGTGCCAACGTCAAGTACCGGTGTCTTACCAGACAATTGTTTTAGTTCCATTGGACCTAAATTAGGTCGAGGAATACCGATACGCCTGGTGTCACCTAGAATGAACCAGGCTAGTACAAGAAGGATTTTATCCACTACTTTAATATTAAAAAATGTCTGAAGCCACAAGGATAATGTAAATGTAGAGATTCCCAATATCTCTCTTGGAAGGACGTGTCCCTACAAATATCACAAAACATACCACTTATTTACTGTTAACAATAAGAGTGGATAATAAAGTATTCATAATTTCAATCAGTTGAAAAATTAAGAATGAAAAAGTTAATGGGTTTTTAGTGAATCTTATTTTGTTTTGCTTCTACAATATAAATACTAAAAAACATTTATAACGAAGACTATTCTAACTTTAGAAAGTACACTGTAAGGAGTTACGTTGATGACCGTTCTATCATCCTCAATATAAAAATAATATAAATTATTAGTTCTATTATTAGCTATTTATTGGTACATCGAGTGTTTTATATATAAATATATATGTACATATATTATTTTGAAAAGCAATGTTATTAACATAATTAGTTAGTTAACATATTCGGAGTGAAATTTAAAACTATCTAGCCATAAAATACCGTTTACATATTTGATGAGACTAAAAACTAACCAGCCCAAAAATTAAGTGATGCAAGACATTGTAGATAGTATATATTTATGAGATGATATTTCAAATTCTTATGAGAGAATTTTAAAAGAGCAGAAGAAAGCAAAAAAATAATTATATGAAACATAAAAATATGCAAACATTATTTTAATTAATTTATTTTATGTGTCTATTTCTTTCACATCAAGAAATTTCTAAATTTGTTTTTAGTGACCATAATAACAAATTAAATCTACATTTCATAAATTTCAACCAACTAAAACAATAAATTATGTATAGAGACAAAGGGTGTATAATCACTAATTTTTGTGGAGAATATATATAAATAACAGAAGTAATAATAATCCATCTGATAATAAAAATACATAAATTTCTCACCGAATCACGCACAACCACAGAGGTATGCACATTGTAGTTGGCAAGATCCAGCGACACCTCCATGCCAGAGTTGCCACAACCAACGACAAGCACCTTCTTGCCTTGAAATTCCTCACCATTGCGATAGTCGCTTGAGTGAATGACTTCACTCTTGAAGCTTCGCATGCCCTTAATCTCAGGTACCACCGGCTCGGCGTTTTCACCGGTCGCAACAATTAGCCATTTGGAGCGGTACTCCATAGTGCAAGAGGAAAGCATAGACCCTCCAACATTGTCGCTGGTATCCTTGGTGCGCACGCACCAATACTCACCATCGTACTCGGCGCTGACAACCTCCATGTTGAAGAAGGGGCGGATGCCGTGCTTTCGCTTGTACTCATCGAGGTAGGCCAGGAACTGTTGCCTAACCGGGTATGTGGGGTAGCTATGCGGGAAGGGCATGAGCGGCAGCTGGCAGTAGCGCTTGGGTAGGTGCAAACATAGCCTATCGTACGTGCGGCGCTGCCACGTTGATGCGATGCACATGTCACGTTCCAGGATCATGTAGGGCACCAATCCCATGGTGAGCATCGCCGCACATGCTAGCCCCGCCGGTCCAGCACCAACAATGAGCGGCCCCCGTAGCACAGCCACACCTTGGTCGCCGATGGGGATGCCGGTTGCGGTGGCCCTCGCGGCGCTGCGCGGGCTGTACATGAGCAGGTCGTGCTCCATCTTGCCCCCAGTCTCTGTGGTCAGCGGATCCTGCACCATCTCCCCCTTACCAGTCTCGACAAAGCGGTCCCACCTCACCTCGGACTTGGCGATGGAGCGTTCCATGCCAGGCGATGCTCTCGCAGCGCTCGCTCCCGCAAACTCTCTGGATATGGATGGGATATGCTTGCGGTCCCTCCTCCCCTCGGTCTGGGTGATGAAGCGGTCCATGTCGGATGATGCTCTCGCAATGCTCGCTCTCTCAAACTCTCTGGATATCGATGGGATATGCTTGAAGATGGTGATAGCTATTGTAACTCAATGGGAACGATTATATATACACACATGCTGGTGTACACACATGGCTAGTGTACTCTTTATCCACTAGTTTCTCCATTTCCGCCAACACATACACACTAAACGAGTGGTTAAGCGAAGAGAAGGGAGTAGGAAGTTGTGGTTTTGGAATCTGATTATTTCACCCGGATAGAAAACAGAGATGCCGGATCGGATGCTACGAGGAAGCTGGACAGAGGTGACATGCATGCACACACATCACAGGTGATGTTGTGCGGCTTCTTGACCCATTCCTACTGAACTCACCGTGGCGCGCGGGAGGATGACCCGGAGGAAACGAGTGGTGCCCTGAGTCTCACGAGCATGCATGGCTCATTTGGGGAGGCTAAACCGATAAGCCTTATCCATCTGATTAGTATTCATAAATTATATTACAAATTTATTTCTATATATAACAAGATGCTCATGCACATGCATGGGTATGGATTTACTATTTATAGTTTTGATTAACAAGAAAAAAGCTATGTATAGTTGTCGAGATCACACAATCATATTCTAGAAACACCAGAAGGTAATGGTAACTTGGTCATCATGTATGCTCTGCATTCACTGTATGTGAGCCTCGTGTTGATTGCCTTCAGCTCGATTGATAGACATGCATGGACCGGAAGGTCCTGCATATCTATTAATAGCCTTCGTAGATCTTAGTGACAAGCCATCCAAATGATTTATATACTTCTACCACCAATCTCCAACAATTACTCGGGTGCTAATGGTTCCTCGGTAACTAAGATCCCCATGTGTCGGAAAAGGAAAATTTATGTATGAATTAATTACATAAAAATATTGACCTTAAGGCTACCACAAAAACTTTTCGCTGACTATGTCATATTATATGCCTGGTCCATAAACTAAATCATGTCATATTATGTGTCTGCTATAGATGCTTTAAAAGAATGCCCCAAATTTAAAAATACTACAACATTGAAAGTGTTTAGCACACTAAAAGCAAATTGAGTTCCAATAATTAAACTCTAAATCATATATGTATTTTAGGAAATAAATTACAGAGTGAAGTGCATCATCAATCCATGAACTATTTTGGGTGTGTCATCTAGGTCCATATACTATTCAAAGTCATAGGAACACCATTTACTATTTGAAGTGTGTTAAATAAACTATTTCAAGGTCATCTAGATCCATTAACTATTTGAAGTGTGTCATCTAGGACCATGAACTATTTTAAAGTGAAAGTGGCCTAGAGGGGGTGAATAGGTCACACTTGAAAATTTCACTAAAAACTCGAAACGAACTGAGAATAATTAGTTCAACTGGTGTGGGCCGGTTCAACCGCTACCAGGCGGTTCAACTGCTCTGAACTAGTTCAATGGCAAAACAAGAAATAAACTAAAGTAATCTCTAAAATCGCCAAATGAAAAACCTTACGTATGTGATGTCCTTGATGTTCCTTAGGGTCCAAGTAGTAGATCTAAAAAGGGCACTTCTCAAAACCTACACACCAATAAGATATGGGCAAATCTTCCAAAGTATGGTGAGAGAATGAAGAACAAGAACAATCACAATAATCAAGAGAACAAGAAACATAAGATTTATCCCGAGTTTCGGTCACACCACCAAGGTGTCCTACTTTCTCGTTGAGGCGCCCACAAAGAGCCAGGTATTATCCAACCCTAATCCTCTCCTCACCAGCCACAAAGATCCAAGTGATGTCACTTACTAGAGCTTGCTCAAAAGAGCGGGTAATACAAACTTTTTGTGGTCCTCCAGAAGCTTTGGGGACTCATAAGCGACGCCTAGCCGTATAAGAGGTCCGAGCTCCTAGAGAAATGAACCCACAAAGATCTTGTTGTTGCACCAAAGCTCAAGTTAAGAAGCACAAGATTGATTTGGAGATGAAGCACGAAGACCCACAGCTCTCAATCTCACCCAAGGATTTCTCTCCAAAGATTTTAAATGGGAGAAGCAAGAGATGTGAGAGAGGGAGAGAGTGGGCAGTGTTTCTTAGGTTCGAAATGGAGTTGAATGTGTGCTGTTGTATGGAGGAGAGAGGTAGGAGTGAGTATATATAGGTGGGGCTCCAAATCTAGCCACTTGGGACTTTCTACGCAAAAAGCGGTTGAACCGTGTCACGCCCGAATTTAAGGGGCAAACTTGGGTGCGTCTCGTATGTGCGCTAAACGAGATCAACACATATAATGAATCAGTGTATAGAGACGAATGTCACAATCTTTATTACATAATGAAGTATATTACAAAATAATTGATAATAAATAGGACGAACTAATATCATTACTATCCCTTGGCGCCAACAAGATGACTGGGAGACGACTTCTAGAACTCGTCGAACTCCTCGTAGTAGTCTTCCTCTGGGGCCACCTGCTCTTCACCTATGGAGGGGAGTTTTATTGCAAGAGTGAGCTCACATGTTTTCATCGCTCAACAAGTGTGGGGAATAATGTGCATGAGCTCACTTACGGTGGGGGCTCATGTATAGTGTAGGGTTCATCAACAAATAATGGTTAAGGCACAACATTGTTTTTAATAAGTTGGTCAAATTTTATTAGCAGTTACTAAGTATAAGTAAATATCATCCTAATAAAATAAGAGATCAAAATTAATAATAAAACCCACAAGGCGATGCAAATGACCAATTAAGTTTAATTCCATAAGTTACTCATGTGAGGGTCCGAGCCGCTCATGATCGTGAGCACGGCTAATATAACAGTTTTACACTCTGTAGAGGTTGCACATCTTTACCCACAAGACGTGTTCCCTTTGTCACCTCGGGTTGATCGGACCCTTAAACACTGCCAAGGTGAGTAGGCGAGGGTACATTGCGAGGCCTTTACAAAGTTCCACTAGAGGAAAGAACCCGCTATGGTTTGCAGGCCGAAAGCGATATAGGAATCCCTCGTCTGAAAAGCTAAATAGATAGTCCGACCCGAGGACCTCCCTACACCTGCATCCTCCACCCCGCTTGCCCCTTTCGGGAAAAGGTCTAGCTTTCTTAATTAATCAGCCAAGGGCATCCCATTCCACCCTTGTGGTAGCACTGTTTTTCCGGGTGGTCGCTCCATGTGCCAATTAACATAATAATCTTATCATGAACAGAAAATAATCCATTGATAATAAATAGCATGATCATGAATAATATGTATCTTAACACCCAAAACCACATAGAGCAATCGCAGATACTACCCAAAAGTTCAGTGGTAAGCAAGGTGTAAAGTAGACCAAACTAGGGTAACCTATTAGGTCTCATCAAAATTAACCTGAGCATGCCATAGTGATTAATTGGAACATTATTGGGTAAAGAAGAGTGATCAAAGGCACAACTTGCCTTATACTTGTGATTCCCGGTACTTCTCCAATTTAGTCTTTAGAGTCCACGTGACCTCGCCTTTATTCGTTGCAATACATACAATCAAACAAATAATGGATATAGTAACATCACACCAAAGCATATAAACGATCAGCGTAAGAATATTCTACGCGTTGCTCCGAGATCGTAGGTTCGAGAATCACTAAAATCGTAGTTATGGTTGAAAAGATATGGCTTTCTAAAGTTTTAGATGATTAAATAGTAAAAATATAATCTATATTAATTAATAATATGTGAAATAATTATTGTAAAGAAATAACTAATCCACGTTATAGAAATCATATTTTAGTCAAATTATAGATGGACCAAGTTAATTATGATTAGAATAGATAATCTAATCAACATAGGCTAAACAAACTAGTTATCAATTTTTGAAAACATGTTATATGATAGTATAAGGTTATTAAAGTGTAGGCAGGATTATTACAAAGATAACACAACTTGAACAGATTAAATCGGAGTTAAAACGAATTAGTTATGAATTTTCTAAGGCTATTGAATTTATTTCTATACTGAAAATCATATTCCATAATTTGTTTTAATTAAATATGGATCTTCTGGACGGTGGCTACTATAATCTAGAAGTCTAGGGTCTATTATATAAAATACAGGACCTAAATTGAATATTCTTTCTACTAGATTGAACAACGGGTTTATTCTGCAAAAAATTAAGGGATTTTTACCAAAAATGCCATGGCTGAGTGAACTCGGGCGCGCTTGGGCCATCCATCTAAGGATCTAGGACCTCGATTAAATAATGAATCGGTATGCGATATTGGTCGCAAGATTTGGGATCTACAGTGGTTGAGCAGCCAGACCCAAATGTCATCCATGTTAGGATGTTGACTGCTCATTGTTTGATCATCGGCTTAGATCTGCCTACTTAACTGCTGCCCTCCCATTCTAATCCTAGCCATCTCTTTGAGATCCAACTGTCCCAAGCATGTCTCCTTCCTCCAGCGTCGCCAGGCGACGGGGCAGACGCCCCGCGGTGGCGTGGCTCACTAGAGACACCCGCCCCAGCGCAGCTTCACTGAACTGTACCCCGGTTGATTATGCACGTAGTTGCGACCCTAGCAAAGCATGTGGAGGTTACATACCGGGGGTTTATGCGGTAGTGGTCACAGTCCCTGTCGAATCACGACCCCGTGACGCCGCACAATCCCCGACGAGGAATTAGGGCCTCACAGCGCACTCCCTAGCCCGGAGACCCGTAACCTCACGCTCCACATTCTTCGGTCGAACCCCAGACCGCATGTCGAGAGCTGGGTGGCGGTGTGGCCACACTTCCCACACGGCGGCATGATTCTCTCACCGCGGCAAGGTCAACTTCCCTCAGATCCCGGTAATGCAACGCGATGGTGGTCTGGCTTCTAGCCTCTGGTCGAAGGAGGTCGCCGGCTCCAGTCTTATAGAGCGCCGGGTGGACACCGAGCTGGACGCGATGAGGACACACAAACTCCCGACGAGGACGGTGTCTTCTGTTACGGGGATGAGGATGGCTCTTGTAGGCATGGGACCCATGCGACGGTGATACCAGGCACCGACGCACCTGCAGAAGCGACTGACGAGTTGGGCCCGCATGTCGGAGCATGGTGCAGGGCTCAATGGTGGAGCGGCTTCCTAGGCCACGCGGGGTGATAGAAGATGGGTCGGCTAGATGCGAAGTTAAGGCGCGCGGGGAAAGGGGCCAAGTGGGCCAGCGACGCGCGCGGGAAAAGTGGGCCGATTCTAGGGGTTTTGGCCTAGTTTGGATTTCTATTCTCCTTTCTTTTTCTTTTATCCTTTCTCATTTCTTTTCTAATTCCAATTTCTAGGATTCAAACTAAATTTAAATATACAATAAAGTCCCAATATTAATAAAACTCTTACTATTTGTATTAATATTATTTATTTTGCTTCCTATTGTTAACTTATGGAAGGGATAATTGAAAGTCGCCTAGAGGGGGGTGAATAGGCGAAACCTGAAATTTATAACTTTAAACACACACTACAAGTCGGGGTTAGCGCTAGAGTTAAATTCAAGTCCGAAAGAGAGGGAAAACAAATCAACCAAGAAATAAGGCGAGTGAACACGGTGATTTATTTTACCGAGGTTCGGTTCCAAAGAACCTAGTTCCCGTTGAGGAGGTCACAAAGACCATGTCCATTTCAACCCTTTCCCTCTCTCAAACGGTCACTTAGACCGAGTGAGCCTTCATCCTTAATCTCATGGGTCACTAAGACCTCGCAAGGATCACCACACACTTGGTGTATCTTGCCTTGCTTACAAAGCACTCGAGAATAAGAGTAAGAAAAGAAAAAGGCCAAGCCAAGCAACAAGAGCAACAAAGGAACACAAGAACACCCTCTCTTAAGTCCCTAATGGAATTGAGTTGATTTTGGAGACTAAGAGAGGATTCAAAATATTTGATGTGTCTTGGAGTGGAGTCTTTTGCTCTTGTATTGAATGAGGTGTTTGGAATGCTTGGATGGTTATGAATGAGGTGGTTGGGGGTATTTATAGCCCCCAACCACTTCCATAGCCGTTGGGGAGGATGCTGGCGAAGGGCGGATCGGACAATCCGGTGCGCCACCGGACATGCATTGTTCCCTGTTCGGTGCGCCGCCACATCACCCAACCGTTAGGGTTCCGAGCAGAGTCGACCGTTGGAGCTTTGTCTTCTTGCGGCACCAGACAATCCGGTGCCACACCGGACAGTCCGGTGCCCTCTGACTTTGCGGCTCTGACTTCTGACGTGGCACTGTAGCTTACTATAGCACTTTGTAGAGTCGACCGTTGGCGCTGGATAGTCGTTGCCCGCTGACTGACCGGACAGTCCGGTGAATTATAGCGGAGCGCGCCCTGGAATTCCCGAGAGTGGCTAGTTTGGACTTGTACGGCCTGGCGCACCAGACACTGTCCGGTGTGCCATTTTTCAGCACACTCAAGTTCTTTGCTCCGTTTTAAATTGAGTCCCTAACTTGATTCTTTTATTAGTTTGTGTTGAACCTTATGCACCTGTAATACATGAATTCTAGACAAACTAGTTAGTCCATGTGTTTGTGTTGACTATCAACCACCAAAATTAATTATAGAAAATGGTTGACCCTATTTCCCTTTTAATAATTTACTTAATTAAAACTTTCTTTCTAGATTTTGATTTCCCAATTCAAATCCCAATAAGTTCAAACTTCAAAATTAATTCCTCAAAATAAGTGCTCAACCAAATAAACTCCAGCATGATGCATATATATATATATATGTTTAATATGCATTTTAGAAGAGAAATATGCCTCAGACTAAAACTCAGATTCAAATAGACTTTTACTATTTCCTATAAAATAATAAAGAACTAGCTAAAACTTCTTAAGGCATTATTCAGGGTTTACAAACCGCCCCTCAGGGCCGGTTCAATCGCTTTCCACCAAAGAGGTCCCTGGCAAAACCCGGTTGAACCTCGTGAAAAATCGGTTCAACCTCTTTTCAAAAATTGGTTAAACCTCTTTAAAAATTGGTTGAACCTCTTTTTTCTAGAGCGCATTTTGGCCAAGTTGAACTCAAAAGAGGTTGAACTACAAACTTCACCTAAGGATTAACAAGGGCAAAGTAAAAATTTTGAATCAAGGATTTTTAGCTTTTAGTGCAAGTACCAATACTCATTTGTGGATACCTCTTGATAGTATGGCAATTCCAAAACGCAAGAACTCAAATAAAAAACAAAGTTATTTTGCAATGGACACTTGGAACTCCATTCTTCAAATCTAAGTAATCCTCTGACCTCATTGAGTTCCAATATGCTGCAATGATCACCAAGAACACATCCAAACTCTAGAATGACCCAAACTTTGATTCTTTCTAGATTTTTCACTTTTTGGTCATTTCTATCAAAATCTGCACAGCTATGAGCCCTTTCTAGGTTCTTTCTTTGATAAATCTTCCTTGGACTTGTGACCATGCTTCTTCACTTGTCTTGAGTTACAAACCCTCGAGTCTTATGATTTGAATCATCTCAACATATATGAGTTAAACCGATGACTTCAAATCATGTCTTCAAATGTTGTGATTTTCACCACTATATGCCTCTTCACAATCTGATTAGTCTGTTAACATCTTGCAAGTACCCTCTTCTATGCCTTAGCCATGGTACCTTAGTCTCAAGACATCTGCTTGACATAAACCTTCGCTTAGTCTCTCGAAGCTCTTTCCTTACGTGTCTTCACTCTATCAGATTGGCTCAAAGTCACATTACATTGAGCATCCATTTAAAAATCATTTCTTCAATAATGTGAACCATGCTTGAATGTAATCAAAATATGAAGTTAAGATCAATCAAGCTTCAGTTTGATTCTCATAGAAACATATATGAACGAACATCAATATGGTCAAACCAATTCACAGTTCCTTATATCCTATCCATTTTGGATTGACACTTCTCATTAACTTCAATCTCCATCTTCATATTCCTAGCTGATCATATTAATGCATAGTGATTTCCAAATTTTTGTCCATATAAGCAAACTAATATAGAGACCATATTATGTCCATTGTGCATTGTCTTCTTTGATGTCTGATTATTTGATAGATGATCTTTTATCTTTTGACCTTCATGGAATACTCATCTCCATATATCCAAATGACCTTACCTATGGGATATCATTATCATTGCTTAATGTTGATCCTTTATACTTTTCTATCATGAGCAATCCGTGTATATGAGACATTTTCATATTAAACCTTGTCTCTTGACTACTTTCAATCATGATTGCTTCTTCAACTTTCTTGTTGAACACTTAGCAAACTAATTAGTCCTTTAAGTGTGTTGTTATCCAAATCACCAAAACCCAAAAAAGGGCTAGATGCACTTTCATAAAGGTCACAAGAACACTCATTAGGTGGAAGAGCATGACAGTTATTGGACTGAGTCTTGGCCCGTTTCGACTTCATTTGACACACTTTAAATAGTTAATGGAGGTTTATATGACCTTGAATAGTACCTGAATCTAGATGACGCACTCGAAATAGTTCATGGACTAGTGATTCACTTTACTCTAAATTACATATTAGGAAAGAAGAGGTTGAGGATGCTCCGAGGAACCGGGACATGGACGCATAGGCATGTAGATGTTGTGCGGGTGTGCGGCTTATTGACCCATTCCTCTTGTACTCACCATGGCAAGTAGGAGGACGACCTAAAGGCAACGAGTGATGCCTTGAGTCTCAGGATCATGCATGGTGGTTATTTTAGGAATGCTAAATCGATAGGCCTTATCCACAATTGATTATTATTTAGGAAATCAACTCCAAATTTATTTCTATATATAAGAAGATGTGCATGCACATGCATGTATATATATATTTAATATATGTGATTTTGATTAACAAAAAAACTATGTATATTTATATAGATCACACAATCATGTTCTATAAACATCAGAATGTAAAGGTAACTTGATCCTCATGTCTGCTCCTTCATCCACTGTATGTCAGTCTCATGTTGATTGTCTACAACATGATTGATAGACATGGACCGATCGTAGATCCCATATATCTCACAACTAATTAGAGACTCATGCATTGCTATGGTTTCTATATATTATATTATACTTGAGTATAGAATATAAAACAAAAAATATATGTGGTATGCTGGTTAAGTGGTTGTGAATGTGGAGCCAATAACCGAGACTTATAATTTTACCTTATTTTTGTATAAAACCATCTTGTTCTATCCTTCGTGGACGTGCTGAGGGTTCCTCAGTATTTGAGCTCCTCATGCATGGAAGAAATAAGCTTTATTTATGAATTAATTACATGAAAATATAGATCTACGGATACCAAAAAACTTTTCACTTAACTATGTCATATTATATGTATGCTCCATTAATTAAACCATGTCCATTATGTGTCTACTCTATAGTCTTGTTAGGACGTGTCCAAGAAAAATGTAATTTTCATTTTATGGTTTTTTAGGATTTGTTATCAATTTTATGTATCCGGAACTTAAAAGGGAAAAAGCAAAAAAAAAAACAAGAAAAAGATTAAGGTGTGCGTTGGGCTTACATTGGCGCACCATGGGGCTGCAGCCTAGAACGCATGGAGGCTCATGATAAAAAAGGACATAAGTGTGGCCTACTCATATAGTGGCAGGTTTGCTTTGCAAAAAGGCTCTAGTTAGTTTTTGAAATTAATCCACATTTACATTTTTTTTGATAAAAAACATTTTATTAAACTCAACAGGTAGCATCAAGTTGATTCAGACAAACGAGTTTTAAACACGCAGCTTCTGCATGACTAGGTTGCACACGACCCAGAAAAAGTTAAAGAAGAACATCCCAAAAGAGAAACGTGAGTCGACTATGAAGGATCAATCTGAAGAGTATGTTGTCATCCATGTCGGGTAAAAATATCCCTCGCCACTTGCTCCACCTATATGCCTCCATAAACAACTCTTTGATCTCCATACGTTGTAATGGTAGACACAACCGAAGCAAAGAAGTACATCAGTAGATGACCTGGAAAGGAGAAGAATTTTATCATTAAAAACAAAATTATTTCTATATATCCAAAGCGACCATATCATGGTAACCGCTCCCACCCTAATTAAAATCATACATTTGTTTTCTATCCCCCTAACCAATACTACTCGGAGGGTATAATTTGGAAGCTATTTGGATAACTGACCATATAAAAAACGAGCAAAATTGCATTGGAAGAACAAAATTTTGATTTTCTCATTACTACAACGCATGTGACCTTCTATGACATTGCCGTTATATAAATAAGGGCTTTTTGTCATAACCTTTGTTGTTGTGACATCTCCTTGACAAAAACACTACAGTCACAAAAGGTACGTGTTAAAGGAATTTTTGTGACGAAATACAAAAAAACGTCATAAATGTAGCGATAAAAAATTATTCGTCTTAAAATCTATGACGCTCTAATTAGTCATAAATGAGACCTAAAAATGTTAGAGTATAATATCGTATCATTGCCACATGTCAATTTTGTGGCAAATATATGTTCACCATAAATAGACTGACGTGACAAAAAAAATGTGACAATTAATTTTGTCGCAAGTGGGATGAGGTGCGACTGACATGGCAGCTGATATTTCAAACAAATGCTGAAGAATATTTTTGTCATAAAGCATGATGATGTGACAGCTAACATGATGGGTTTTTTTTTTACATTTTTAGTTCATCATCAATCAATAAAAAACAACATTTAATTGAATTCAAACCAAATCGTGCATGCATTTTCATCAAACAACATGAGTGCACACATCTTTTCTATCATTCATTTCATGCCTAAGTCTATCTTTTTCTTGCCCCTCAGTCTTTAGTTGAGATTGGAGCATTGAACATCGCACTATTTGAAGCTCCAATAAAGTGGCCTAGATGACTTCGTAGCTGAGTTCCTTGATTCAATTGACTCTGAGCCTTGCCTGGTTGCATACGTCCAGTTTCCATCTATCTGTTAACGTTATGAAATTGTTGCGACAATGCTTGGATGTATTGCATTTGTTGTTGATCTGGGACCTACAAAAGGCTTTCTTCAAAAATTCAAGTTTTCAGGCGAAAGAACTATTGCAACAGAAAAGAGGGAGTCAGTAATTGCCTGTAATTTACTGTAAATCTTCTAGTTGAGGAAGTGCGCTCTACAGGAAAAATGTGGATACACCGATTCAGAATAAGATCAAGTAGGGAAACACATACTGCAGAAAATCTATAAATCTAAGCACATCCAGAGCCCCAATGTAAACCTAGCTTTACCTGCGCTAGCACAATGACTATCGGAATTTGGCTCTTTGCCGAGTGTCAAATATTTTGCAGTGTTTTGTTTTTCGTGCACTCGGCAAAGAAGCTCTTTGTCGAATGCCACGCAAAAAAACCCTCGGTAAAAGAAAACACTCGACGAAGAAACTCTTTGCCGAGTGTTTTATTTTTTCACACTCGATAAAGACTTTCTTTGCCGAGTGTTTTTTTGACACTCGGTAAAGAAGCTCTTTACCAAGTGTCAAAAATAAAACACTTGGCAAAAAGCTTCTTTGGCGAGTGTGTTTTTTCAACACTAGGCAAAGACAATTTAAAAATCACATTTTAAAGCAGTAAATTAATTCAAATGAAAAGTTTTCAACTACAAATTTGTATAACTCATCATGATGTACAACTTATATTTTGAACATTTTTTCATACAATAAAATAAAAATAAATTTGTTCATAAAACCTATATCTCTCTCGTAGTCATAAACTACGAGAGAGATGTATAAGATTTGTGCATATTATTAGAACCATCATGTGAGATGAATAAATGACCAAACAACCAAAATAAACTTTGTAGATCTTGAGAAATTATAGATTTTTGTAGCTGTCAACTTTTTTATTTGAAGTCATCTTGTCAACAAAAACTACGTTTGAATTTAAAAAATTTAAAATTTGAATTTTGAAAACGACCTCGAAAGAAAAAACCACCAACATGAAAGTTGTAGGTATTGAAGAGTTATGAAACTTTGTAGTTGACAATGTTTTGGTTTGAAAATCATCTTGTCATGCAAAACTATATTTGAATTTTAAAATTTGAATTTTTCAAACTACCTCGGATGGAAAAATCATCAAAATAAAAGTTGTATGTCTTGAAATGTAATGAAACTTTGTAATTAACAATTTTTTATTTGAAATCATCTTATCATTGAAAAATTCGCGTCAAGTTTTCAAATTTAAAATTCAAATTTTGTAAATGGCCTCGGATGTAGAAACTATCAAAATAGAACTTGTAGATCTCAAAATGTTATGCAACTTTATAGTTGGTCACATTTTCAAATGAATTCATTTTGTGCCTTAAATAATCAAATTACTCTCGGTTTGTTATAATACATTAGGAAAGAAAACGTAATGTAGACATAATTGATGTAGTAGTGTAGTGGTAGAGTAGGGTATGCACGAGAGAGAGGTTGCGAGTTCGAATTTCAGTGAAAAATGATAGGCCGATGGGTATGGTAATTTTTAAGTAGTTAGAGAGTTGTTCCTATAATTTTAAAAAATGTTTTGCTGTTTTTTGGATTTTTTTCGATTCTTAATTTGCCGAGTGCTTTTCTTTGCCGAATGCTTTTCAACACTCGGCGAAAAAAAAATACTCGGCAAAGAACCATTTGCCTATAAAATGTTTGTCGAGTATTCTTTGCCGAGTGTAAAATGGCCTAGACACTCGTCAAAGAACACGATTCTGGTAGTGAATAGGACTTTAGTCTATAGCACATGGAAATGAGACAATCAATAGATCCGCTAAATGCACTCCTGAACGGCTGACAGATCAGAGACTTGCTTCTGTGAACTATAGCCACAATGATCATGGAGTAGTAAAAGTGGGATTACATAAGCATGTTCTTCACTCGTCATCCACACTGCACAAATGGATGGCCGACTACATCGACAAGTTTAAGCAGTCATTTTCAGGTCCATCACATGGTTGGGAAGCAAGCATCAGTCTTCCTTTTTCAGGTCCATCACATGGTTGGGAAGCAAGCATTTTTTCCTTGAAAGCGCAGGAGAATTGCGCGATAATATATTAAAGAAGTGGTACATATACAAGAACAAACTAGGGCCCCCTACGGCGGCCAATAACAGACATAAAGAAACCCATCCATGACTAAAAAACTAACAAGAACCACATTTTTGCACCAGCCATCTCCCAAAGGCCAACCTCCAACCCAACCCTTCTAATAGCATCAGCAATACTAGGGCTCTTATTGTCAAAAACACAGCCATTGTGTTGCTTCCATAAGGTCAAAACTCTTAGAATGACTAGAGAATTGTGGCCATCCCTTGCGATTCCAGAGAATTTAGTGCATAACATTCTCCACCATTCAAGGAAGGCACTATCCTCAGATTGGGGGGGCAAGAAGTTGAAGGTTCACTTGAAGTAGTTTGAACAAAAATTCTCGAGAAAAACACATCCAATAAACATATGGTCCAAGGTTTCTTGATCCTAATCACATAATGGACATCTCTCTGGATGGTCCATGTCACTTTTCTATAGCCTATCTACGGTCCAAACCTTCCTGTGTCAGACTAGCCACATAAAAAACTTGGTTTTTAGAGGAGCCCAAGTTTTCCATATTCTATGAAAGGCTCAAACTCAAAAGATCCACTAAAAAACCCCTATATGCTTCCTTTGAGGAGAACTTTCCGTTTGCAGCTAGGTGAAAAAAATGCTTGTCTTCAACTTGAGGTCTTTAGAACAATTGAGTCAATTAAATCCCACAAGATGAGAAACTCTTTGATAATTCCAACAGAAAGAGCACCCTGAATGTCATAAATCCAGCTCTGATTAGAGATAGCATCCTCTTGTTAACCCTTCTCTTAGGAATGATCCCAAATAATCGAGGGGCCAAGTCTACCATTCTGTGACCCAAAAAGCCACCTATTTGTCCAGAAAAAAGTTGTATTCCCATTACCAAACTCAGTTTGCATAGCTATTGAGAAGAAAACTGTCACTTTTTAGGGACTTGGAAAGCAAGAGAGGCCCATGGGCGAGTTGGCTCGGCTTTAGCTAACTATAGCCATCGCATTTTGAGCAACCAAGCAAGTTCTTTTATCCTGTCAATGCCCAGACCACACAACTCACGAGGCCTACAAACAATTTTCCAAGCCACATGACAGTGACAACCTTTTGCATCACTTCGGCCTCT
This sequence comes from Zea luxurians, assembly GCA_029449295.1. Classification (NCBI taxonomy): domain Eukaryota; kingdom Viridiplantae; phylum Streptophyta; class Magnoliopsida; order Poales; family Poaceae; genus Zea; species Zea luxurians. The sequence goes on from JAOPSE010000002.1 coordinate 30,513,201, forward strand.
CCACAAAAAACCTCGATGAATCTTATCAATGGCTTTAAGGGCCCAAGCTGGAAGATCGACATCCATGACCAAGTAGATGACCATCTGTCACACCCGGTTTTGGAAGGCAAACCTAATGCGAACCATGTACGTGCCAGGATCAGAAATTCACGTACATAGCGATTACATAATTGGACATCATCACACAATGCTCAAATAATAGCAGAAAGAAGTATTACTTTATTACATCATGATGTCCAAAACATCCACATAGTCGTTAACTTAAACATAAATCAAAGTGCTGAACGAAACATAGTAAGATAAGGCCTTCACAGGCAGCCGACTAGGGGTTTGCCGCTAATCTAGTTTATAATTCCTTGAATTCCTGAAACTCCTGAAAATTCTCCTCGTTGCCTTCATCTTCTCCTAAGAAATGGCTACAATGGGGACAACCTAGTGTTTGGGGTTTAAGCAAGAGTGAGTACACATCAACGTACTCAGCAAATGTCCCGTTTGGCTGAAGTGGATTAGTTGTATGTGGGATTAAGCTCAAAGCAGTTTCTTTTAATTGGTCAGGTAATTACCATTATTAGAAGTCAAGTTTTATCATAAAACCCAAGTTGATATTCCCAAAAGAGAGCACCTTCTCAGAGAGGAAAGTACCAGATATTATAAGTATAGCCATCATCATTAAACCATCAACATAAATGAATCTAGAGTATCTCTAATCAAAGAGGATCCCAATGCTTCTCTTAACCATGAGCACGACTGATATACCAGTTTCTAACCCTCTGCACAGGTGGCACACTTTACCCGCGAGTCGTGATTCCTGTTCTGCCAAGGGATTAGATTTAATTGGAATGCTACTTAATAATCATTGGCCAGAAAACATTTAAATTATTAAATAAAATATGTAATAGTATAGAATAATACTTCTAACATGTAGACAATTTTAATACAAATCTAACGTGACTTGAATGGAGCGAATCAGATTCAAAATGCAAAAGATATCGCATTTTTTAAACTAGACTACTTCTATGCGCATAGTTTTAAAATACTCCAGGGACTTTTTCGCAAAAAATACTATCTCCTTCCTCCCTCCATCTTCTTCCTCTCATCATGGCAAGGAAGGAGGACGGGGGAGAGGAGGCTGACCGCATAGGGGGGCAAGCCGGCTACCTCGGGGCAGGGGCCGAGCGCTGCCGCGCCAGGAGCAGCCGCTGCGGGGTGGGGGTGGGCGTCGCCTCCACCTCCGGGAGCCGCCGCTGAGGGCCACGCGGGGGAGGGGGAGGAGGGGGCTGCACCGGGGGGAGAAGGGATAGAGAGGGGAGAGAGGGGCTGCGCTAGGGATGGCAAATGGGAATTCCCCGCAGGGGAATTGCTCCCCATCCCCGTCTCCGCGATGAAAAAATTTCCCCACGGGATCCTCACAAACACTTGCGGGGAACATTTCTTCCCCATCCCTGTTTAAATTATAATTAAAACATACGTTCTTTGTTATTAATGTTAAACATTGTCACTTATACACATTGTCAGATGTAAGAAATCATTATGCATACATCAAAATGAACACATTTATACAATTAGTGGTTTCTTGACAAGGTAATTATTTATTTTTGTCGTTAACTAGTACAAAAAACATAGTCACGTGCAAGTTTAACGGTCACCACAGGGAACCGAGGATGGGGAATGCTTCCCCGTCCCCATCCCCATTTACCCGTTGGGAGATAAATTTTCCCCATTTATATCCTCAGTGGGGGAAGTTTCTTCCCCATCCCCTAATGGAGGAATTCTCCGCGGGGATTCAGGGATCGGGTCCCCATTGCCATCTCTAGGCTACGTGCATGGGAAGAAGGAGAAATTTCATGGACAACAATGGAGAGAAGCTCACCAGAGAAGACGGAGTTCACCGGATCCGAGAAGAAAATCGTCGATTGACGGCGAACCAATGGTCGGCTTGATGAATTAAAAGCACCAGGACGAAGCTCTCGATGAGACGAACGCAGCGGTACTCTCGAATTTCACCTACAATGCCGGAGTTGGAACCGCCCTAAACTTCGGTGAGCAATTCCAGGAATTGTGGATCGAATATGGGGAAATAGTTTCGAGATTTGGAAAGGGTTCGACGAGAGGGTTCAAACCATATATATATTGCTAGGGTTTGAATATATTTTTTTTCGTAATAATCCTATTTTTAAAATTAAAATAATTCCCAAAAAGGCTAAAATCATTTTAATGTCTAAAAAATATCTCGAAGGCTCCAAAACTTCTAGGAAAATTCCTAGACATGATTTGACACCCAATGAACTTGAAAACATATTTAGAACTTTTGAAAATGTTTTTAAGTACCTCAAATAAATAAATTTTGGATTTCAGAAAATAGAAAAATATTCAGAAAAATATGAAAATTTGCCAGAAACTTCTACAAGGCATACTAATATGATTCATACACTTCTTGCACTTAGAAACACTATGCAACAGCATGAATGCAAGAACCAAGGCACTTCTAGGGCTCACGCCAACATAGAACAAAATAACTCTATTATTTTAAGAAAGGGAAAAGAAAAGCGAATAAAGGAAAGAGTAACACCTAAATTTTGAGTACAGAGCAAATAATTTTTTATACCCTAAAATTTAGGGTGTTATATACCTATCCCCTTAAAAGAATCTCGCCTCGAGATTCAGGGTTAGCGAGCACAGAGTTCAGGATACTTGGTTTTCGGATCATCTTCGCGTTTCCAGGTTACTTCTTGCTTAGAGTGATGACCCCATCTGACTTTTGCACATTCTGATGGCATTTCTTCGGGTGACTCTGTCTGCTGTCTCCAGAATCGGTGTTGGCTTCTCCACATATGTCAGGTCTTCTTGGACTTCTAATCATTTCATTGGCAACTGCTCCTCTGGTACTCAGAAACACTTCTTCAGCTGATGCACATGGAAAACATCATGCACCGCTGACTGATCTTCTAGCAAGCTGAGCTGGTAGGCCACTTATCCACGCCTTGCAAGAATCTGGTACAGTCCGATATATTGGGGTGCTAGCTTGCCCTTGACTCCGAACCTTCTGACTCGTTTGTTAGGTGACACCTTCAGATAGACATACAATGAATAATAGAGTGTAAAACTCATCTCATATGCCTTAGCATCTTTATTCCATCCTCCTTTTTATCAAATAAGTTTACAAACATACCTTCGGCTCCTTGATGCAAGGTGGCATCAAGGTTCTTCAAAGGCTAAGCAATACAAAGCTATGGCCCACGAAAAAGGTCCTTTATGTAGGGCACTGTTCACCTATTTATAGGGAAGTTGAACAGATTCATAGAAAATTACATACATGCCCATGGGATTTACACACATGATTTACAAATGATATAAAGACATTGTTGTCTTTTCCCTTTCTTTCTTGCTACGCAAATCTTGGGCTTTTTCTCTTTCCCTAGCTTGCGTTCGAAGCTCTTCTCCTTTGCAGAAGCTATCGACTTTGACTCGCACCTTCATCACTTACACGTACATGCAAGGCTTATTTATACGTTGCTTCGGTCGAAGGCCAGCTTCGTTCATTCATAGTAGTGTACCTGAAACACACTTATTTACGCCGAAGTGAAGGTTAAATGAGGACCTTCGGTAGAATGGGGCCCAAACATTGTGCCTCCATCATTGGTTCAATCCAGTTGGTTGCAAGACATGCACATTGAGTCTCACTTAATCAATATCCATTCTCCACTAAGCTTGTGATGTCCATTATCCATAGTCATCTCAGCTTTGAACCATCACACTTGATCTCATTTGTTGACTCTATAAGCTTTGCACTAAGCACCAATTCAACACTTAGCAACACATGTCAGTCATTTAATTGTGTTGTCATCCAAACCACCAAAACCCACAAGTGAGCTTTCAATCTCCCCCCTTTATGGTGATTGATGGAAACAAAATTAAAGCTTACACAAGATTGAAATTAAAGCACAATTTTGAAATCTAAGCTATAGAATGCCCCCCCTAAATATGTGCTTACATGAAAATCTCAACTTTGGCCTTAAATACCAAATTGCACATACTTAGGCTAAGTGCGAAGAATTACTACATCTTAGCATTCGTAGGGTGCATTGTGCCAAATATCAAACCATGATGCTTATGACACCCAAATGCACACAATCATCATTTTGCACCATAATATCAATTAAACATTATATAGATACTAATCGAAATGATAATACACCAAAATTTTAATCTTATCAAGATACCAATTAAAACACCAAGATAAAATCAACTAAAGACGAGGCTACAACATGAAGATACTAACAAAAGCATCGACAACTACACAATATCAGCAATATTAACACAACTAATGATTTATCACCAAAGAATCAACAATAAGATTATGATAAGCACTATCAACACTACTAATGCATTCTCCACCTTAAGGCAAAAAGAAACTCAAGGACACTACTAATGCATTCCCCGCCTCAATATCAAAAGAAACTCAAGGAGACTTCCAACCTTTAATAAGGTGACCTCATCCTCATCACAAGGCTAAGCTTTAAGCTCTTTAGCACATAAAACACCTTCACCCTAAGGCATGTTTCCTCCAGGTCGAGGTAAGCTCTAATGCATAAATTCTCCCCCTTTGACATAAAACACCAAAACCATATCTTAAACGAGAATATAGTATGATGTCAAGGTACAACAGGGAATGAAGCATGGAAATGAAACACAATAACATTACTCACTCTTACAAGTTAAAAAATATCCATTACAAGCATCGAAGGGGATCAAGATACAAATACTCAAAATAAGAGTGAAAATACCTCCTTTTGTAGCTTTTTGCATATACCAAGTGACGGTGCCTTTTCTAACTGAAGGTTCCCTTTTCATCCATTGAAAGGTTTCCTTTTCATGGAGCTTCTATACACTTGTGCCAGATCCTTCATCCTAATCTTTACTTGTTGCTAAGACACCAAACTTAGAATAAGTTATAGTATAATGGCACAAAAGAAACTCCTACTCTAGTGATCACTAAAAGATGCCAATTGGAAAGCACTACCAAGGTTACCAATTGAAAGACAACAATTGAAAGATCACTACCATTATGGATCACTACTAGGCACCTCATAATCTAGTTAATCAATAAACTACCAAATAACCAACTCCATGATATCAATTTAAATCCATCTATGATCACAATAAAGCAGATACAATGGAAGATCGACATTAGCCAATTACAAGACTCCATAGGGGTACCCAAGTCTAGATCACTCTAGAGCTTGCTCAACTTCCTTCTTCCATCTTGGGACTGCATAAGATTACTCAAGAAACTGTTAGTGTCAAAAGACACAAGTTATGTGTGCTCCCCATAAAGGTGTGCATCAAGTATTTGAATGACTTACACCTTGCACATTCTAGTATTTAGATAATTAGAGAGGTGCACCACATAACTTGGTCTAGGTATAACAATAGCAATCGCATCACATAAAGACACCAATTGAAAATTGACAGAATTCAACCTATGCCTAGTGGAATCATAGCAAGACATGCCTCAAGAGATAAATCACATCAAGATAGACATGCTGCACACAAGATCATCATTAAAATAATATACCAATTGAAACTTCAGATCACCAATTACAAGTGCATCACATCAACAAGCATGAAAATTCAATTCTAGGCATATTAAGAAAGAATCACCTCATTAAAGCATAACACACCTAAGCAATACTATCACTACCATTTGAGAAGCACTAACACAATCATAAGTACAATTTATAGAACTACAAAATACTGAATAAAATTACACAGTTCCATATTCATACATTTGCCTTTTACCTAAATATTATGAGGTCCACTCTTAAGGCAATAAGAAGCACATTTTGCTTATCCATACAACTCCTACTTTAATATAAGCTTGACACAGCTCAAGGGATTGCGTTAGAAACACTAGCAAGGATTTCTTATTTTGGCAACCATAGGTTACTAAGACAAAGAAACCCTATAAATATGGGCTAAACAATAATATCATGCTTGAACAAAATGAATACCAATTCACGCATAAACATACCAGCAGCAGGATGCGGCACAAGCAAGATAACATGATTTACAATAGAACATAGGTTTAGCCATATAACAACATATGAGAGAAAACCATGGCAGATAGATATACTAAATGAAAAGATGCCAATTGACTGATCAAGAGAGAGAATCCATTACACACATAGTCATGAGCAAAATAAGCATGATTCTCCAATTGAAAGAAATAGATTGCTAAAAGGAATTAGATACAACATATGCAATCAATAACTAGCAAAACCACTCCAAGGCAAAGCAAGATATCACCTACTCAAATGCATAAAAAATTTCCTATGTGACTACTCAAGAACACAAGATATACCAATTAAAAGAGATGCACTAGAGATTATAGATGTATCGTCCTTTGGAACATTTGCATGTTGTATGTTCTTTTCTTGATTCACCATTTGAGTCCTTTGTTCCTACAACTCACTTTAACTCGAGATAAACATGAAGTTATTGATATAACAGTAATCTCAAGCTTGGGTTCAATGAAAATAATGAAGTTGACAACTTAAGTAAGAATCTAAATCAACTTTCTTAAGCTCTCCCAAGGTCTTCTAGTTCACCTCGGAGTACCTGCATGGTCTAGGGGGGCACATATAACACCACATTCACTCTCGAACCGTTGATACTTACTCTTGGCAGTCATTTAGGATCATAGACCATCCCCATAGACCAACACGAGTCCTTTGTGTGCACTTTGTCCTTACTCATGCGCACTTGAGAAGACTTCTTGGGCAGTCACCCATCCCAAGATTGCTCTAGGCCAAACATGCTTAACTTAAAGGTTCTTTCGAGATAGGCTTCCGAAAAAAGAATATGCGCCTTGTTGGTATGAATATTTTAACAATTCTATTAAGCCATTGTCACACCCGGATTTAAGGGCAAACTCGAACGCGTCTCAAATGTGTGCTAGGATCAAGTCTCACATATATGATGCACATATTTATTATACAATATAGGTTCCATACAAAGTAGCTAAATAAATGCATCATATGATGACAACGATCCTCCATAACCATAATTGACTGGGAGACGATGATGTAGACCTCTCACGAACTCATCGTGACATCCTTCTTGCTCCTTATCTTGTGGTACCTGTCCTTGATCTAGAGGGTGAGTACAACAAGGGTGAGCTCACATACGTTCATCGCTCAACAAGTTGTGGGGAATAATGTGCATGAGCTCACTTATGGTGGGTGCTCATGGGAAGTGTAAGGCTTATCAACAAATAAGGGTTAAGGTCGAGCATTGCTTTCAATAAGTTGGTCAAATTTTTATTAGCGGTTACTAAGTATAAGTGTATATCAACCCAATTAAATAAGAGATCACAATTAATAATAAATCCCACAATGCAATGCAAATGACAGATTAAGTTTAATTCCATAAGTTAATAATGTGAGTCCTGAGTCGCTCTTGACCATGAGCACGACTGTTATACCAGTTTTACACTCTACAAAGGTTGCACCTCTTTACCCACAAGTCGTGTTCCCTTTTCGCCCGGGGTTGTATGGACCCTTAAACACTTTCAAGGTGAGTTGGCGAGGATACACTACGAGGCCTTTACAAAGTTCCACTAGCTCCAGAAAACCCGCTACTGTTTTTGAGGAGGCGATATAGGAATCCCTCGTCCAAAAAGCCATCGCAGCATGATCGACCCGAAAACCTCTCTATACTGGCAGCTCCTCTACCGCCCTTGCCCCTTTCGGATAAGGTAGTCCTCCACTAGCTTTCCTAATTAGTTAGCCAAGGGCGTCCCATTCCACCTTGTGGTAGCACTGTGCACTCAAGTTAATCTCCATGTTCCAATTAACACCATAATCTTATCATAAACAATAAATAATCCAATAACAATGATAAAGCATGATCATATGTCATATAGCATTACTTCCCAAAAACACGGTAGAGCATAGCCAATCTACCCAATAATTCATTTGTTTGCAAGGTGTGGGATAAACAAAATTAGGGAACTTATTAGGTCGCATCAAATCAACTTGAGCATGTCACAATAATTAATAGAAACATTATTAGATAAAGAAGAGTGATTAAGGCCTTATACTTGCGATAATCTTTCAGTCCAGATGCTGCCCCAAAAGTTGGGCTTCAGATTCCTCGTCACCTCGCCTATACTCGTAGCAATACATACAATCAAGCAAATAATGGATATGGTAACATAACACCAAAGCATAAGAACAAACTGTGTAAGAATATTCTACGCGTCATTACGAGATCGTAGGTTCGAAAACTATTAAAATTGAAGTTAAAATGAATAAGTTATGAGTAAAGCAATATTTTTAGGTGCACTAATCTAATAGAAGTTGCATTTAAACTAAGCAGGTATTATATTGAAATATTTGAGTTGATACTAATTACTTTAACAATTATTTATAATAAGCGTAGGTTATAACTATAAATTAGATTAACTAGATTGCCTAGCTAATTGACATTAATTAAACAAACAATTAATTAATTAACTAAAAATTTAAAACATGTGGCATAATTAAAACAATGTTATTATTATGTACGCAAAATTAATATGAACCTAGCGTAATTTGAACAAATTTAAATAATTATTTGACCTAGATGATATCATATTTTTAATAATTTAGTGGGGTTGCACAGAAATAGGTGACATGACATGATCTAATTGGTCAGATCGGTTTGTAAAAGATGTGAAATGTTTGTTTACAAAGGCATGTCCCAACTACTGCAAACTTATTATGATTATACATAACATTAAATTCGTGCTACATGGCAGTCTTGCATATAAAATGATTTGTGGTGGTGGTTAATCTATTATTCGGAAAGCGTCAAGCCTATCACACGGAAAAGACCACTAACCTACCATCAACTTACCTTCCAATCAACCCTTTCGATCCCACGTTGCTGCTGGATATCTCAGTTTTTAGCAGATTGATGATGAACCAGAGATTATATCAACGAACCGGAAGAACAACAACAAAGCTCTCGCCAAGCCGGTCACAACAATATTCTGGGTTACCCCAAAAGATGAACAGACGGAGAAAAATTCCTCACCGGAGTTGTCGCTAGAGTTGGGGAGAGAGTCGAACTTCGACGAGGTGGTCATGACGGCTTATGGCTGCGAGTTCAGCTGGTGGTGGGCTGCTGTGGCTTGGATGGCGGCGGCGTTGCTGCGAGGCTGTAGATGAGATGAATTAAAGGTTGATGGCTTGAGGTGTTAGGATGGCACGTATTTATATAGACAAGGAGGTGGGCGGTTACATGACAGATCTAATATGATATTTATCTGCTAGAACCTTATCCTATCTGTTTGAAACTCTAACTCATCTCTTTTATTCCAATAATATTGTTGTTAATTTGTACTAATCATATTAGACCTCCAATTTAAATAATTTTTAGAATATATTATTATTTAAATTTTAGATTAATTTTTTGAGTGTTACACGCGAGTTGAAAGAGTATTTTCTTAAATATCTTATTGCAATATCCTAATTTGTATCGACTTTACCTAAAGGACGTCGTGTACCAACCAAACCAACAAAACATACATCTACACATTATATTAGCTTATATTTTATTTCTAATTTCCGCTTTATATTTAAAATTTAAAATTCAAGACTAACTTATAGCTAAGTTCAATTTTCTATTTCAAGCATAAATTGCAACAAACAAAACCTCAACATGAATGCAAATTATTTTTATTAATTAATTTATCTATTGAAGCAAATAAAACTCAGTAGGAATAATTCATGTAAGATGTTTTACCATAATAATTATTAAAGAAAATAATTCAAACAAATAGCCATATTTTAGAAGTACAATAAAATAAATCTATAATCTTCACATATTTATTTAAAAGAATATACTTTCTTATGTAAAATCTATATTAAGAGATAGTTTAACTTAATTTTTTTTAGAGAATAGATCTTTAACACAAAGAATAGTTCATATAAGAATCTTTTAGATAGCCTATTATTTAAAAACACATTTATTTAAATCACGAAATGAGTTTTCCTAATTTATCAAGAATTGGATTTTGGAGTGTTACACCCATGGGCCAGGATATCACACAGTCCACTCAGGCTAGGATATCACAATCCACGCCCTTAGAAGGCCAATGTCCTCGTCGGTCAACACCAAGTCAGGAACCTTCCCTCTTGGACATGTTTATGTGTCTAGTGTCGTCATATATGATGCCATGTGACCACTCTGGGCCCACATGAGATATGTGTCATATACCTGAACCCTTAACCCACACATGCCCAAAAAATTGTGAGGGTTGGCTCTGATACCATTTGTTGCATCCCGTCCTATTGGGGGCCCATTCTATCGAAGGTCCTCATTTAACCTTCACTTCAGCATAAACAAATGTGTTTCAGGTACACTACTATCAATGGGAGAAGCTTGCTTTCCACCGAAGCAACATATAAAGAAGCCTCACCTATACGCGCAAGTGATGAAGTTGCGAGCCGAAGTCGATAGCTTTGACAAAGGAGAAGAGCTTGTATATCAAGAAAGACAAGGAAAAGACAACAATGTCCTTATATAATTTGTAAATCAAGTGTGTAAACCCCATGGGCATGTATGTAATAGTTGTTCAATTTTTCTATAAATAGGTGAATAGTACCCTGCATAAAGTATCCTTTTTGTGGGCTATAGCTTCGTATTGCTTAGCCTTCAAAGAACCTTCGTGCCACCTTACATCAAGGAGCCGAAGGTATGTTTTTAAACTTATTTAATATAAAGGAGCATGGAATAAAGATGCTAAGGCATATGAGATGAATTTTACACTAATATTCATTGTCCTTTTACTTCATATTGTTACATTCACATCTCCGTTTCATAGACCTTCACACTTCGTATTAACACTTCGTGGGAGTATTAAATCAAGGACGACGGTTCATGTATCTAACTTGTGTTGCATTGATTCTCAATGCCTCTAGAAGGCTAAAATCAAGTGATCAACACGTCCACTCCCGGACCGGTGTTACTTACTCCTAGCAGCCCTCTAGGATCATAGACCATCTTCATAGACCAACATAAGTCTTTTGTGCACACTTTGTCCTCACTCATGCGCACCCGAGAAGACTTCCCGGTCGGTCACCCTTCCCAAGATTGCTCTAGGCCAAGCATGCTTAAACTAGTGGTTCTTTCAAGATAGGCTTCCAAAAAAGAAGATGCACCTTGTTGGTATGAGTATTTTATCAATTCTATTAAACATTGGGCCAGTATATCACATAATCCACTTGAGCTAGGAGATCACATTTCTAAATGCCAGCATGAGCTTTGAATCCCTCAAATTTTGAGTTGGAGCTACCAGAAAGAAAAGAGGTCATCCATTCAAAGTAAAGGGTCGTCAGTAGTAGCATTGGCTCCACCTATTTTAGATGGCTTGATCAGGACCATGATTGATTGACACACCCGACAAACAAGAATATGCAAAGTTTCTACACCTATTACCTAATGGATCTTTTGTCGACAAGACAGATGAAGAAAATATGTTGGATCTTACCAAGAACCACCTAATCAATCCATAACATTCGCCAAACCAATATAGCTTCTCACCTAAACCTACATAGCTTCTCACCCAAACCCCCTCCACTATCACATCCTCGACCGTACCTCCACCAAAAATCGTAGATGCCCAAAAACCTACATACGCCACAAGTCCTGATTTCCTACACCAAAGGATCTTTTCTCCTTCACCAATCCTACGTGATTTCTTTCTTGTTGAGTCCTACCAAGCTTACTAACCAAGCAAGCTACGGCCCTATCTATTTGAGCTGCAGCTTTTGAAGCTTTTTTAAAAAGTTGCCCCTAGGCTTTTGATCCTGAGAAGTTAATGATAACTTTTTAGTGGTATTATTAACTTTCTAAAGTTGAGAAGCTACAAGATCCCATAAAACCATGCTTCTCAGCTTCCCAAGCTTATCAACAAATAAAAATCTACTTTCCACAGAGGGTGCATATCTAACAATGTCAGAGCGTCTAACCAATTGGCCTCGACAAGACAACGATAAAAATAAAGTGAATCATAGCAATTCTAAAAAAAGAGAGAATGATTTGGCCTTCAATTTTGTTGACTACTCTAATCGTCATCCTAAACTACTCATTGGAGGCACCATGTTTTTCCTCAGGAGATGTTATATATATATATATATAAAGAGCCCTGGGCTTCCAATAACTAGAGGAAGCCCAGGTCGGACGGTGTAATCCGGTCGAGTCGGACCAGGTCTGGACGTCTATAAAACAAGATCTGGAGTGCTAGGTTTCAGTTTTTTACACTCCACACCGATTCATTAGTGACGGCGCGTGCGACGATGGTGGTTGCCCGATCCAGAGGGCGAGCGACAGCGGGGCCCCGAGGTGGTGTCACTTCTAAGGCCGACGAGCAAGCGGCGCCCCTCGACGTGCGAGTAGCGACAGCGATGCATGAGGCACGAGGTTCGAGCGAGCGGCGTCACAGAAGGCACGAGGTGCGTGCAGCGATGATCGCGTGTGACATCCTCCGATCCGGCGCTGTTTGGGCGGCCTGAGTGACGACCTACATTTGTGCTTGTGTCATCGATGACGTCATCCGACCACTAACTCCTCCGATTCGTGTTTTCTTTTCGATTATTGTGTTTTATGCCTACCACATGTATTATTTACGATCAAAACTGTACGATTTTATGCTTGAACATGAAGTTTGTATATCAGTTTAATATATGCATATTTTTTGCATGCACATTGGAAAGGCAATTCCTTGATTTATGTTGTTCGTAATTATCATAAAAATCAAATCATTTATGTTCGTAAATGCCATATTTGTACGTCTGTCATAAAACTATCCATATTTCCCGCATGTTCGTAAATATCATAAAAAATCAAATCAAATCACTTATGTTCATAAATGCCAGATTTTTACGTCTGCCATAAAACCGTCTCTAATTTCCGCTGGTGCTTAGTTAAACCGATATATTATGCTACACTGTGTAAGTATTTATGCGACGTTGTATAATAATTTATGCTCTATGTGACTCATGTCATCTAATTTTTTGCGCGTATGAACAGGAAAGGAAAATATAATCCAAAATTTACGCGCATGCAATAGAAACTCCCACGATTTGCCATAATTTTTGGATCTATATAAAAATAGAAACCGCATGTATGCGGCTGCCATGTTTTTCGGATCTGCCATAAAAATATGATCTTAATAACAACCTACTAGAGCTATCAACCTCTCACATTGGCTCGATATTTACGCTTATAATTGAGAGGTTTTATGCTCAAAACTTAAGGTTTTTACGCTCTAACCTGGAGATGCGTCCACCAGTGAACAACATGCCAGATTTTTTACGCAGTGTATCGCATTGTATAGATACTTACATCATGTAGCATAATTTGTATAAGTATATATCATAAACTGGTCTAACGAGCCTAGTTGCATGGTTATTGGAGCTATCCTATATTTATGGAGGAAATAAAACATTTAAATAAGTTTTTTGTTTTCATGCATAACAATCGATTTCCTTTCATCGCAAATTTTGACATCCTAAATTTGTGCGCATGCAGCAGGAAACAAATTTTTACGCAGTATACCGAATTGCATAAATACCTACACCGTGTAGTATAATTAGTATCAATATATATCATAAACTAGTTCTAACGTGTTTTATCCGCATGGCTGTTGGAGTGATCCTATATTTATGAAGGAAATAAAACATTAAATATGATTTTTTGTTTCTATGCATGTCAATTCATTTCCTTTCATTGCACATTCTTTCCATCATAAATTCGTGCACATGCAGCTGGTAACAGATTTTTAAGCAGTATACCGAATTGCATAATTATCTACGCAGTGTAGCATATTTAGTACCAGTATATTTCATAAAATGGTTCTTACGAGTCTAGCTGCATGGCTGTTGCAGCGATTCTAAATTTATGGAGGAAATAAAGCATTTAAAAATAGTAACCGCTACACATATCTTTCCTAAATTTACGCGCATGCATGGGAACGTGTTTGACTTATGCATGCATTTCTTTTTTACGCACAGACGTGGGGCGGGTGGCGCACCCGACAGCTTGCTTGAGTCAGCACGTTGGGTTGAACCAGGTTGCAGGGGTGGTCGGCCTGGGCTTCCTTTAACTATTGGAAGCTCAGGGCTCCCGTTATACCTATATATATAGGTATAACGGGAACTCTGGGCTTCCATTAATAGAAGAAGCTCAGGCCAGTCAACATGCATTTTTGGTTGAACCAACCTGGTCAGCATATACACACTCACGGTCGGCGTTGGGCACTGTCTCCGTTAGCCACACACGTCTCCCCCGTTTCCCGGTTTCCAAAACTATCTTCGCGCAATCAATAGAGACAAACCCGCGCGAGTCCATAGGGGTTTTGGGGTTTCTAGCTTCTGCATCCGCCAAACAGGAAGGAAACCCCTTAATCCCGGCGACCGAGGCGACTTGCCAGGCGACTTCCGTCGCTTCCATCCATATCCGCTCCTTCAACTACGAACTTTGGAGCCTCGATTGAAGAGCCATTGCTTTCCCGTGAAGTTCCAGGTAATCGCTCCAACTTGAAACACATCAAGGTTTCCGTCGATCTTTGAGGTATTTTTTCGATTTGTAGTCGGTTTGATTATTTCCCTTAGTTATAAGTTGTGTGTGATTTGAATCCGTTTCTACATTTCTCCAATCGGGTGCATTTTCTTACAAAAAACCTCTCATTGCATATCTCTTTGGTTCTGGATGCCCCGATTGAAGAGCCTCTGCAGTTCTTTTAGATCCGCGGTATCGCCGGTTTAGGTATTTCTTCTCGAGTTCGCAGAGATTATTTTTACATACTCTTAGTAATATATATATATATATGTATGCATATCTGTACTGATATATATGCACATCGGCAATGCTGTTTATGCACATCGGTACAGCTATATATGAACATCGGTCATGATAGTTATGCATATAGATATTTTTCCCGCTACCTGAAACATTAGTTTACACACCCGTTGTATTATATATAAATACACACAGGTACTATTATATATGCAATAGTTATTTAAATATTCATGTTTGAATATCATCAAAATGTGTATATTAATATGAACTAGTTATTTAAATATTTTGTATAGTTAGTTGATGAAAATAGGTATTTTTATCATGCACCAGTTACAATTAAATGAAATAGTCAATTAATATTTATGCTTGTATATAACCATGGTTCATTAATTATATGGCATATAACTGGAAAAGGTAGTTTAAAATACGTAACTCCATTTCATATTATGTAGTATGCATTGTAGATAGGTATATACAATATTCGATTTGTTTTTGGCATATATTTATGCATAAATCATTTTACTTAAATCCAATCATTTTTTCAACAGTTATATTGTTTGCTGAACCATGAGGTCTGTTGATCGTCCACCATCTAATGCAAAAAGATTAACGATTGAGTCAAGTGAGGAGGTGTTTTATGTTGACATTTCAAGACGAACACGATCTAGCAGCTCAGCCCAACATGCTCATAATCCCCATAACCAGCAGGAGATTGATCCTCAGCCAGCACCAGTTACTCATGGCCGTCGAAAGGCACTAGCTTGTCGTGTCAAAAAAAAATCCTCCAACAACTCCATCCGCATTGTCTGACGATGATTTCATGGATGCTCCAACATTGAAGCACAATTTCAGATCGGCTGCACCCTCCACTTCAGTAAATAACCGTTCAAAGAAGAAGTCTCATGTATTGAAAATGGACACCCCTCCCCCACAAGTCTCCATTGTGTCAAGCAGATCAAAGTCTGATATTGATGGCAAGTCAAAGATCATTATGAAAACAAGCTCACCCAAACAGAGGACACCCAGAAAATCCCAGGTAGTATGTATATATTTATGTTTGTTTAGGTGTTAATTTTGGTGCACAATCAATGTTGTATTACCCGAATGTTACATTTTATATATTATTATTATGGTATGCTTTTTATTTTGTTAGTGTTGTTAGAATATAGTTATTTACAACTATCTAATAAATATTATACGTATATCTATATTATCCTTAGTTATAACAATATATATACACTGTGTATTAATACATATTCATTTATTCCAGCAGAAATTGAATATTTGTTGCATCCCGTATGATGTCATTGTGTCAACTTGGATAATGAGTGATCGATAGTGTGATGTTGTTGCTAGGTTGGGATTTCAAAGTATATTTGATTTGCGTACCGATGCATTAGAGAGCAGGTCTCTCATAAGGTGGTTGATGGATAAGCTGGATCCAGATGACAAGACAATACGCCCAGGGGCTGGTAAAGAACTCAAGATCACGAAAGAGATTGTTCATCTTATATTAGGATTGCCAAGTGCTGGAGGTGGTAGGGATTTCACTGATTGGTATGGTGAAATTGACGCTCCTTCAAAACTGAGACAGGATCTCAACATTTCTAAAGAAGAGTTTGATGTTGTTAAGCTACAGGACAAGCTAGTTATTGGGAATGATGATGAGTTATCCATCAGATGTTTTTTTTTCTGATTTTATTCAATCGCCTTCTATTCCTATCTGCTTCATGGGGTATTACGAACAACGAGGTCCTAATGACAACAAACATGGACCGGGTGGCTGAGATTGATTGGTGTCAACTAGTATATACTGATCCATGTGATGCTGCCAGTCGTTGGCACAAGAGAAATAGAACAAACATTACTACAACATTTTATGGATGTTCACTCATTATTCTTGTAAGTTACTCTCTGTTTACCAAGTCTATATATGCTATCCAAATATTTGTTTTGTACTTACATACATAATCATTTATAACATTCATATTAAATATATATGATTATTTTTATATTTGGTTCAGATATATTACCTTGACCATTTACACCACTCTACATCACCTGAGAACAAGTATGGTACTCCTCGCATCAAGTATTTTGATAACGAGACAATAAGAGATTTGGCTAGGGGTGACAGACGTGGCCCCCGCCAAACTGGCGAACCATTTGGTCATGCAGAGGTTAGCCAAAAACATATTTTTTCCTGTTCATGTAGATGGTAAAATTCCAATACATGCTAACAGTTATAACTTGGATTTAAACAGGTTCGTAGCCGCACAGAGACATGTTATGTCATTGCTCCAGAATGGCCGGTTTCTGAAGTATTCAACATATATGTGCCACGCACAAAGCATTTGATTGGCAACAAGCTGAAATGTCTGCCCTCCCAGCATCGCCCCATGTTTGAATCGATGTTTGATGCGCATGACAAGGAGGTGGATAAGTACTGTGCTTCTCTTCAGTAGAGCCATCAGATGCTTGTTTCTAAGCAGATTGAACTATCTGGGACATTTGGCGAAATGATCGAAGAAGTTCAAAGGGCTGCCACGCAGCGTGATACTCAGCAAGAAGGTATTAATAGTTATGCTTATTTTTTCTTACAGTATTCAGCTCACTAATAATGCAAACTAAAGTTGTATTTAGGTATATGATTTTAAATACATTCTTTTATGCAACATATTATATATTACTTATGCATTTATTTGCATTATTACATCATCAATACCTTTCTTGTATAATTAGCTTCACGTATGTCCAATTCCTTGTTTGCTGAATTTCATTTGATTTTAGATGCACCCTCTCATTTTGTTTTACGCACCATGATATTATGCGGATGTAGTTTTTTCTAATATGTATGTATAACCATTATTTTATGGCTCTACATTTCTATTTCTGGTTCATATCAGCATCAACTAATTTATCATGATATTGTGCAAATGTAGATAACCCACCCACTACCTCATCGCCCCCGACAAATGACCCTGTATCCACTCCTCCTGTTCGAACCCCTGATCATCAGCATCACGATCAGCCAACCTATGTTCCTACTGATGATAATAAAATATCGGATAGGTAATTTTTTCATACAAACTTTAACTATGAAGCATATATAAAATATATCATACAAGTTCACATGTACACCAACTTCATATGTTTCCCATACAGGTATTCAGTGGAAACGTTTGTATAAAAGATTTAGTCATGGATGTTCCAATATTTGACAAAACTCCAAAATCAAATGTTTGTTTTATTTTATTCCCAATGATTATACTTTTAATTACAATATGTGATAGTAACCCTAATATATCTGAATGTTTTTATTTATTTTTTTCACAAGGCTCCCATGATCGACAAGAGTGTTGTCTCAGAAGTAACTCCACCTCTAAATACTGTCAGTATTTATTATTCATAATATTATGTGAATATTAGTCATAACCTATGTTTGATTGTGTATATTTGTATACTTTTATTGTGTTTCAGGAAGGACAAAATCTTGTTGTACAGGATCCTCCCACATATGGTGCACCAAAGTTTGACAGAACCCCCCTGACAGAAGTTAGTCATGCCGTGTCATTTCTTATCTTTCTTATATATGTACACTACAATACATAATCATTTATGCCATTGATTACTAACAAATATATATATTAGGAAACTCCTAAACTGGTTGCAAGGAATATTTCCACTAAATCTACAGTTGCTGAACTTCCCCATGTATCACGTGAAGAATGTGCTCGTAGATTATTTAAGTTCATTTGTTCAGGACAACTAGACCCGAGCATGTATGCATTCATTATTC
The DNA here is from genome assembly GCA_029449295.1 of Zea luxurians. NCBI lineage: Eukaryota > Viridiplantae > Streptophyta > Magnoliopsida > Poales > Poaceae > Zea > Zea luxurians. The sequence goes on from JAOPSE010000002.1 coordinate 30,531,847, forward strand.
TACCTTCAATTAAGTATCATTGGTTATTTGAATTTCAAGTTGCAATTTTTTTAGGTCTATCATTGATTTTGGAGGATATGGTGGTTCTGAATTGGATGTTGTCCAATCTTTTGGCCCAAATAAATGCCTTGAGAACTTTTTCATGCAGGGATTCATTGACTGTATTCGTGATGATGATATATTATACAATCCAGATACCCTAATCAACACACTCATACTAAATGTCAATGTTGGGGTAATGTTTTTGTATTTTACTCTTCAAATATTTATCATGTTTCCATACTTAGTGTATAAATATATATTACTACTCAATATATTTTTTGTGCAGACTGTTTTGAATTTCGAGGAGTTCGAACAACACAATACAAATCTGCAGCCCTTCTCAACATCAGTTCTTAAAGATTTAATAGTCCCGATCCTTCCTCCAGACGAGGTTCTAAACCAAATTAAACTGGTGAGCCCCAACCAGTATTATTTGTAAGAATATTTTGATGTTCATTTTGTTATAAGTTTTATTTTTTGTACCAGTCACTTTAATTTTGTCCCCATTATATTTTTTGTTACTCTATCTTTATTTTTCCATAGCCATATCATTGTTAATTCATATCATATACATATATGTTAACAGATCCTAGTTCCTATGCTGCGCCGTAGTCACTGGACCCTTTATGCAATCAACTTCCAGCTTCGTCAAATAGACATTTTAGATTCAAATCCTTATGGACATCGCTTGGTGGCACTACCTGAAAACAAATCCACAATGATCAAGTGTTGATAAATGGAACGAAAATACCTTGGTCCAGATTAATCATGAAAAGACTTAGCATTGCGTTACACGAAGCTCGACTAGATTCTAGTTTACCAAAGTTTGGTAACTACAAGATTGGGCTTCTTCCCAACTGTCCAACCATGTTACCAGGCTCCAATGATTGTGGTTTTTTTTGTCACTAACTTCTTCCGATGCTACAACTTTGATGATGGCGACATCTCAGAATTTGTTGTACCGGTACGTTACTAAATTCCTTTTTTGTTACTGCTTAAATTACTTTTTCATACAACTTCTTATCATTAATTCAAACTATTATGACTATTACAGGATGAACCATTGGACGAACGTGCGTTTGTTCTGCATTACTTGACCTTTCATCGCAACAACAGGGTTTACCCCTTCCCTGCAGAACTGATGCCTTTCAAGTATGTTTCAAGGAAACGGTGTTGTTTAAAAGCCAAGACTTAGATATCATAGCTGATCAAGATTCCGTGTGGGATCCCCAAACTGTTTATGTTACTTCCTAAGGCACTTATGGCAAGTGTTGCACTCTTGTATGCTACTTCCCATGGCACTTATGTTTACTGTGTCCAGTGTTTATGCTACTTCATATCAGTCTTATGTCATGTGTGTAAAATCGATGTGGTAACTGAATGCTTAGTTATGTTAACGGTGCCAAGTGTCTATGCCATTCATGTCCAGTTTGTCAGACTAGTAATCGTTCCAGACCAATTGTTGGCATATATATAGTTTCATATTTTCCATAATGTTCAAGTTTTATGCAACATATTATAGTTTCATATATCAGATACATTTATGTTCATTTTTCTAAATCGTCATTGTATAACTATGGAACTAATGACTGCTACCTATACAGTATATTTATGTTAATACAGTCTACTTATTATGATGTTCATATCATAATAAGTAATAATCATTTTAAATTTCACTTACATATTGATCTAGCACAATCCGTTATATCAAAGCATTATATAACCCATTCATGCAAAATATTTATTACCTCAAACAAATAGATGTCATTGTGCTTCTACAAATATTTAATACGTCAACCTCTCTATTTTCACACATCTAATTCTTCACCCAAACCCATATGTTTAGCGGTTGATTCATTGTCTACTTCTTCATCAATACGATGCTTTTTAGCAATCGAGGTTTCATTCCATTGTGGAGTAGTTGTTTTAGTATTGAGTCTTGATCCGGCCGGTTGTCCTCTCTTTCGATTAGCCAGTTTTGCTAGTCTTGCCCTGTTCTCTTCCACAGATAGACACGTCCTGTTGTTATGTCCATCTGCAATTCCACACAATTGGCATCTCCTATTCTTCTTTTTTTCTCCTTTGGCACCTAGTTTCATAATGCTTTCTTCCATATTTTTTATTGTCCATCCTTTTGGTCTTGCACGATCTAACATACTTAGATTTATAATATCCACATTAAAATTCGACCTTTGTATAATACAAATTCGATATTAATTAGTATACACATATAAATAAAAATCATATATGTACCACTCAGAAAAATCAGTTATCAATGCTAACCTTCTTAGCTTCTGAGGATGCACCCATCTGTTCCTGTAATGCCCTGAATTTGAGAGTTAAATTTTTCTTTCTCTAGCACTCACCAAATTCGGGCGTTACCTTTCCTCTTTCTTTTTCTTCTCTCTGAGCCTTGTTCATTTTCAAAGTTCTAGCGAGATTTAACTCGATATCTTGTGTAAGTAAAACCCTAGAAATAATTTCTTTTGTTTATTGCACCATGCCGGACCATGCATTTGTTTTGATTGAGTGAATTTGTGAAATCATTCATTTAGGAAATAGATTAGAAAAGGGAAAAACCGCCTTTTTCCCCTTCCTTCTCTCCCCTCCCCCTCCCCTTGCGTCCCAGCCAGGCGCGCGGCCTAGCCTGGCGCGCGGCCCAGCTCGCCCCCGTGGCGCGCCCACCCGACGGCCCAGCCGCCTCCCTCGTCCCCCACGCGCGTCGTGCGCGTGGCGGTTAAGCCTCCGCCGCCTTCCCCCTTGTGGGCCCCACCTGTCATCCCCCCTCCCCCCAAAATCTCTCTCTCTCTCCCCGTGCCCCCTCGCGCATGTTCCCCCCCCCCCGCCTGGCTCGCCCGTTGCTGAACCGCCGCCCGCCGCCCTACCCTTGGCCGCGGTAAGCCCCCCTCCCTCCTCTTCTCCTCGCTCCCCCCTTCTTCCCTTCCTCGGTGTGGCGCCATTCGCCCCCAGCGCGGCCATGGCGTGGCCGGCCTCGGTGGCCCCCGGCACGCTCGCCCGCCCCGGCCATGCGCGCGGCTCGGCCCCTCGTGCCCGGCCACGGCGTGGCTCCCCCTGCTCGGCGGTGCGCCCGCACGACCTTGCCCGCGGCATGGTTCCCCCCGCCCCGGCCCGCTCGGCCCCCACCCCAGCCTGCCTCGGCATGCCCGCCCTCGCCGTCCTGGCACGCCCGCGGCGTGGCTCCCCCGCCCGCTCGCCCCCCCGTCCCCACGCGGCCCAGCCTCGCCCACTCGGCTCGCTCCCCCGCCCGGCCTCAGCGCCCCGCGGCGCGCTCGCCCGCCCCGGCGTGCTGGCCCTAGCGCGGCGTGGCTTGGAGCTCGGCCCGGCGCGCGCGCGGTGCCTCGGCCCCTAGCGTGGCCTCGCTGCCTGCTCGCGGCGCGCTGCGCGACGCGTGCGCAGCTCGGCCTCGGCGTGCGCGCGGCTCGTTCGCGGCGCGTTAGCGCGGCCTTGCGCGCGCGTGCTCGTGTGGTGCGCGCGATGCTTTGGCGCGACCCGCCGTGCCCTCGACGCGACGCGTAGAGCCCTGTCGCGGGCGGCACGCTCGTCTACCCCTATACGTGCCCGTCTACCCCTAGCCATCCGTCTACCCCTCACCGTGTATTTTATGCGCATTAATCACATTGTTTATATTAATGAAATAGAAACTCAATTCGGAAATTGATTACGTTAGTTATTTCATGTAGTTAATCATCGACTTTGTTTAATGTCGACCAATTGGAAATAGTTATAACTCTAGTAGTGCATGTGATTAACACTTGTTAGTGTAACTAAGTGAAACTAGATCACGTAATGATTAATTATGCATCTACCAGTAATACGCTTCGACTATAGCTTTAACCACTGCGAGACCTTCGTTCTTCTCTTTCTAGCCATTGCGAATGCAATATCGTATGTCATATCTTATGCATATTCAATTTATCTGCACTCTTGTATGGTGTACTGTTTATTTCCTAATTCAAATGGATGGATGTATGTTTGCGCTTGCATAAAGAACGGTCTGGTTGAGGAGTCCAAAGAACTCGCAGGAGAAGACCATGAGCAGCAGCTGGTTGGTGGAGGCAAGTGTGCCTTGACCTATCTTTGTCCTATACATTCTATAATTCACTTCCCTCATTTACACGGCTATACCTAAGGATTGACTAGCTTTTGTTATCCATGTCCTTGTTTACCTATTTGGGTTGGGTTATTCTGGTTTAGCTTCATGCTAGTGCTTAACATTAATCAATGAACATGATGAGATTTATCTATGATACACTGTTTTCCTTCTTATTTATGATGATTTACTTGTGGCATTTAAGAGGACTCGAGCGGTTTCTCGAGTGCCTCTCCGTAAGGACCTGTTCGCTTAGCCATCATGCCGTTAATGGGGCTCGGTGTATGCGGCTCGCTCTACCAAGGTTGGTTCGCCCCTTGGGGAGGAGTGCGGTGCATTTAGGAAACCTAACGGGCGGCTACATCCCCGGGGAATCTTTGTAAAGGCTACGTAGTGATACCCTGTTGGGTCACCTTGGTAGTGATCAATGGAGAGTCATGACCTCTGGGCAGAAAGAAAATCACGGCTTGTGGGTAAAGTGCGCAACCTCTGCATAGTATTTGAAAACTGATATATCTGCCGTGCTCGCGGTTATGAGCGGCCAAGGGAGCTCCATTGATTAGTGACACTTGATCAGAGATGTTCGGATTACAGGTGGCAATGAGAATGATGGTTTTGGCATTGACTATGGTAATGGTAAGTGATATTCTTTCCATTTGGAAAGGGTACATTTGGGTTAATAACGTGGGTTAATTCTAAAATCTAGCTCTCTCTACTAGTAATAATAATCTGACCAACTAAAAGCAACTGCTTGACTTACCCCCCACATAACGCTAGTCCACTACAGCCAAACAGGACACTTGCTGAGTATGTTGATGTGTACTCACCCTTGCTCTACACACCAAACCCCCCATCCCCAGGTTGTCTGCATTGCAACCACTGCTTAGGAGAAGATGAAGCCGTGGAAGGAGACTTCTAGGTGTTTCAAGATTACGACGAGTTATAGGCGTGGGTTAGCGGCAACCCCCAGTCGGCTGCCTGTGAAGGCCGCGTGTATCTACGTTTCGTTTTCGCACTTTGATTATTGTTAAAGACTATGTGGATGTCTCAGACATATAATGTAATCGACTATTATTACCCTTTTATGTTATTATTTGAGCACTGTGTGATGATGTCCAGTTATGTAAATGCTGTGTACGTGAATTGCTGATCCTGGTACATACATGGTTCGCATTCGGTTTGCCTTCTAAAACCGGGTGTGACATAGGTGGTATCAAAGCCGTGCTGACTGTAGGACCGCTAACCTAGAGTAGAATGGTCGTTCTAAGGATTATAGACCCCTATTATCACCTTGACTTTGATATCCCTTCAAAAGTTGGTCATATCGACCGAACTATGTTCTACTATATATATTATATACCTTACTAAATTTTTTGTTTATTCTCATTCCTTAGTTATTTATGGTTTACTTGCTGGTCATATTAGTTTTGTTCTCACTCTTATGCTTACGGTGTCTTTTGTAGATGGCTCGTCTTAGACACACCGCATGGAAGTCTGTCATCCCCTTCTTACCCTCTCGTCTCACGGAGCGTCCGCTTCGCTGTCCAGTGACTGGTCAGTCTAGTCACCTGGAGAGGCTGCACCACCGCCTGCATGAGGAGCAGGAACATCGACGATAGGAGCTGGGGTAGCAGGGCTCTTCTTTCTCGCTCCAGCAGGAGATAGAGTCTGTGAGGAGTTGCTCCCCTGTGCTCCCACTGGAGGCGCCCCCTGCACCACCACTGAGCGCCCCAGCCACTAGAGTAGCTGCTGGAGGAGACCCAGACGACGGAGGTGGCGACAACAGCTTGAGCTTCAGCACCGACCTTTCAGCTGACCAGGAGTTGGAAGGATGGGTTGCTTGCCCCACCACTCGCGACGCTGCTCGCGGGTGTCACTTCCACGACGCGCTCGACACCCTGCTACGCCAGGCACTCAACTGGTGTACTTGGTCTATCGAGTATCGCTGTGTGGTCTTCCAGCACAGTCACGAGGTCTACCCGGATCGCTGGGAGGTGACCTGCTTGGTGCGCCATCCGAAGAACAGTCTCTGGGGTGCGGAGGTCTGCTCGGAGCACTACTCTATCTCTGAGCGGGACTCAGCCGAGGCGGCCATGCAAGATGCCGCACGGCGTGCGCTTTTGCACTACTGCTCGGTGCTCGGCGGGGTAGCCGACGGTCTTAACCTGAAGTACTACCCTCGCCGTCCATCTGGCAACACAAGAGGCGTGATTGTCTCACCTGTTGGCGAGGACAATCCTAGGTTGAGCAGCACAGTCAACCTAGCCGCCATGCTAAACATAGAGCTGGACCATGCGCTAGATGAGCTAAGTAGGGCTCGTGCTGAGATCGCCTAGCTATGGGCTGAGCGCGTGGAGCATCATCACCTGGAGGATGGCTCCCCCGCTCCCGTCGGGACTCAGCACCCGTACCACTCACCTCAGCGTGGACACCAGGCTTATGGCAACCCTGACTGTAGGACCAAGATAAATTTAGATCAATAGATCATCAGTGTTGGGTCCTGTAATAAATGCTTAATATAGAAGTTTTAGTCTTAGTCTCAGTCCTAGCCTTAGTCTCGGTCTTACTCTTAGTTAGTCTTAGTTAGACAGGGTAGTTTGCTTATCCTGTGCTTTTATGCTTGTCATGATGAACAATGTTGGAGTTGGATCTTTGTAATGACTGTCACTAGAGTGTGGGTATTCCCTGCATTTTGGTTTATCTGTTATGTATTAATGAAGTTAGTTATCTAGTTGGGAAGCCTTTCATTCCACTTTCCTCTTTATCAGTGAAGCTGTGTTTGCCTGTGTTGGAAATCAGTGAAGATGTTCATCTGTTCAGTGTTGTGGAGGATTCTATACTCTTTTCTTATGCTGCAAGCTTGCAAGATCAGTTCTGATGTGTGGTTGCATTCTGCTGATGTCAGAAAACAGGCGCAGAGGAGGAAGGCGTGCTCAGCAGGAGCAGGCAGCACCGCAGGATGAGGCACCCTAGCAACAGAAGTTGCCACCCCTGCCCCCAATGACTATCGAGCAAATGTTCTTGATGCAGACCCAGGCAGTTCAAGCCATCAGTCAGACTATGGCTGCCATTCAGCAGCAGCAGCCACCACCCCAGCCTCAGATGCCTCCGATGCCCAGGGACAAGCGTGCTGAATTCATAAGAGGACATCCCCCAGTGTTCGCTCATTCTTCTGACCCCATGGATGCTGAAGATTGGCTGCGTACTGTGGAGCGGGAGTTGCACACCGCTCAGTGTGATGACAGGGAGAAAGTTCTGTATGGTCCTCGTCTATTGAGAGGAGCAGCTCAGTCTTGGTGGGAGTCCTATCTCGCCACCCATGTCAACCCCGACGCCATCACCTAGGAAGAATTCAAAGATAGCTTTTGTCAGTACCATGTTCTAGCAAGCCTGATGACAGTGAAGGAGGAGTTCCTAGCACTCAAGCAAGGGACTATGTCCGTCAGTGAGTACCGAGACAAGTTTCTATAGCTGTCTCGCTATGCTCCCGAGGATGTCAACACCGATGCCAAGTGGTAGTATCGTTTCCTGAGAGGCTTGGTTGACCCTCTACAGTATCATCTGATGAATCATACCTTCCACACTTTTAGCACCTGATTGACAGAGCGATCATGACAGAGAGGAAGCGTAAGAGATGGAGGATTGCAAGAGCAAGATCAGTGGACCCCAGCCTGGAAGCAGCAATCGCTCTCATTTATCAGGCAACCCACCTCCACAGTTCAGACAGAACTAGTGCCCACCTCAGCAGCAGCAGTTCCAAAGGCAGTATCCTCAGCACCAGCATCAGAATCGCCAGAACAATCAGTCAGGAGGAGGTCAGTTCCAGAGGCAGAATCAGCAGGCACCTCGTCTTCCTGCCCCAGCAAACCAGCAGAACAGTCAAGCAGCACCAGCTCAAGGTGGAAATAGAACATGTTTTCACTGTGGAGAGCAAGGCCATTGGGTGATGCAATGTCCGAAGAAGGCAGCCCAGCAGCAGTCAGGCCCCAGTGCCCCAGCAAAGCAGAATGTGTCTCAGCCTAGAGCAGGCAACCGCTCTCAGCCACGCTACAACACCATGGGAGACTGAATCACCTGGAGGCTGAAGCAGTTTAGGAGACCCTCGACATGATAGTAGGTATGTTTCCAGTCGATTCCCATATTACAGAAGTGTTATTCGATACTGGAGCAGCACATTCATTTATTACTGCATCGTGGGTAGAAGCACATAACCTTCCAGTAACTACCATGTCAACCCTCATTCAAATTGACTCAGTGGGTGGTAGAATTCGAGTCGATAGCATTTGCTTGAATGTAAGTGTGGAAATAAGGGGGACAGCGTTTCCCGCTAATCTCATAGTATGGGTTGTATGAGTTCACTGTGATGTCTTTTGGTCTAACAAATGCACCAGCCTTCTTCATGAATCTGATGAACAGTGTATTCATGGATTATCTTGACAAGTTTGTGGTGGTATTTATTGATGATATTCTGATATATTCTCAAAGTGAAGAAGAGCATGTGAATCATTTGAGGATGGTTTTGCAGAGATTGCAAGAGCACCAGCTATATGCAAAGTTGAGCAAGTGTGAGTTCTGGATTGATGAAGTCCTGTTCTTGGGTCATACAATCAACAAAGAAGGATTGGCTGTGGATCCGAAGAAAGTGGCAGACATTCTGAACTGGAAAGCGCCAACAGATGCCCGAGGAATCAAGAGCTTCATTGGAATGATCGGATATTATCAGAGATTCATTGAAGGGTTCTCGAAGATTGCGAAACCAATGACAGCATTATTAGGCAACAAAGTTGAGTTCAAGTGGACCCAGAAATGCCAAGAAGCCTTTGAAGCGCTGAAAGAGAAGTTGACTACAACACCTGTCTTGGTCTTACCTGATGTGCACAAGCCCTTCTCAGTGTATTGGATGCTTGTTACACTGGTTTGGGATTTGTATTGATGCAAGAGGGAAGAGTTGTGGCTTACTCGTCCCGACAGCTGAAGGTTCATGAGAAGAATTATCCAATCCATGACCTAGAGTTGGCAACAGTGGTTCACACACTAAAAACATGGAGGCACTATCTGTATGGGCAGAAATGTGATGTTTACACAGACCACAAGAGTCTGAAGTACATATTCACTCAGTCGGAGTTGAATATGAGGCAACAAAGATGGTTAGAGTTGATCAAAGACTATGAATTGGAGATTCATTACCATCCAGGCAAAGCAAACGTAGTGGCAGATGCTTTGAGCAGGAAGAGTCAAGTCAATATGATGGTCGCTCATCTGATGCCTTATGAGTTGGCCAAAGAGTTTGATAGGTTGAGCCTCGGATTTCGGAACAATACGCGAGGAGTGATAGTTGAGTTAGAACCCACCTTGCAGCGGGAAATCAAAGAAGCACAGAAGGATGATGAGAAGATCAGTGAAATCCGGCGACTGATTAGAGAAGGCAGAGGTAGAGATTTTCGGGAAGATGCAGAAGGTGTGATATGGTTCAAAGACCGATTGTGTGTTCCCAATGTCCAGTCCATTCGGGAGTTGATCCTCAAGGAAGCTCATGAGACAGCTTATTCTATACACCCTAGAAGTGAGAAGATGTATCAGGACCTGAAGAAGAAATTCTGGTGGTATGGAATGAAGAGAGAAATCGTAGAGCATGTGGCTATGTGTGATAGCTGTCGACGGATCAAGGAAGAGCATCAGAGACCAGCTGGATTGTTGCAACCGTTGCGAATTCCTCAGTGGAAATGGGATGAAATCAGTATGGATTTCATAGTCGGATTGCCTCGCACTCGAGCCGGCTACGATTCCATTTGGGTAGTGGTGGACCGCTTAACCAAGTCAGCCCACTTCATACCTGTCAAGACCAACTACAGCAGTGCGGTATTGGCAGAGTTGTACATGTCCCAGATCGTTTGTCTTCATGGTGTGCCAAAGAAGATAGTGTCAGACAGAGGAACGCAGTTCACCTCTCATTTTTGGCAGTAGCTGCATGAAGCTTTGGGTACACATCTGAATTTCAGTTCAGCTTATCATCCGCAGATAGACGGTCAGACCGAAAGAACCAATCAAATCCTCGAAGACATGTTGAGAGCCTATGCGTTGCAAGATCAGTCTAGATGGGACAAGAGATTACCTTATGCAGAGTTCTCCTATAACAACAGTTACCAGGCCAGCTTGAAGATGTCACCGTTTCAGACGCTTTATGGGAGGAGTTGTAGAACTCCATTGCAATGGGATCAGCCTAGAGAAAAGCAAGTGTTCGGGCCAGACATTCTGCTCAAAGCTGAAGAGAACATCAAGATGGTTCGAGAGAATCTGAAGATAGCGCAATCAAGGCAGCGAAGCTATGCAGACACCAGAATAAGAGAGCTGAGTTTTGAAGTTGGGGATTTTGTCTATCTGTAAGTGTCGCCTATCAGGGGAGTCAGAAGATTCAGAGTCAAAGGCAAGCTAGCACCCCGCTACATTGGTCCATATCAGATTCTATTAAGGCGTGGAGAAGTGGCCTATCAGCTCAGCCTGCCAGAAAATTTGTCTGCCGTGCATGATGTCTTTCATGTGTTTCAGTTGAAAAAATGTCTGCGTGTGCCAGAAGAGCAGTTGCCAGTGGAAGTTCTTGAAGTCCAAGAAGACTTGACCTATATTGAGAGGCCAATGCAAATCCTTGAGACTGCAGACAGAGTCACACAAAGGAAGACTATCAGAATGTGCAAAGTCAGATGGGGTCATCACTTTGAAGAAGAGGCAACTTGGGAGCGTGAAGATGATCTGATGGCTAGATATCTTGAGCTCTTTGCTAGCCAACCTTGAATCTCGAGGGCGAGATTCTTTTAAGGGGGATAGGTTTGTAACACCCTGAATTTGAGAGTTAAATTTTTCTTTCTCTAGCACTCACCAAATTCAGGTGTTACCTTTCCTCTTTCTTTTTCTTCTCTTTGAGCCTTGTTCATTTTCAAAGTTCTAGCGAGATTTAACTCGATATCTTGTGTAAGTAAAACCCTACAAATACTTTCTTTTGTTTATTGCACCATGCCGGACCATGCATTTGTTTTGATTGAGTGAATTTGTGAAATCATTCATTTAGGAAATAGATTAGAAAAGGGAAACCCCCCCTTTTTCCCTTCCTTCTCTCCCCTCCCCCTCCCCTTGCGGCCCAGCCAGGCGCGCGGCCCAGGTGGGCACGCGGCCCAGCTTGCCCCCGCGGCGCGCCCACCCGGTGTGTAACACCCTAAAGTTCAATCTTGTGAAGACAAAGAAAAATTCTCAAAAGATTTTAAATCAAAAACACCTTTCCTTAAAGATAATCATAATTTAGGAGTTTCCACTCATGAATATGTTAAAAATACATAATTAAAGATACTTAGATAATCTAAATTGCCTTTGGGTTAGGATATATAAAAGAATTAGGATTAAAACTATTTCTTAATATATATAGTCTACAATATAAATTTGATTTCCCTAGAAGTAATAAGGTATGGATTATTCTCTACTATATGATTGAAAACTTGTCTAAAAGAACTAAAATAAATAAAGGAATATATAAAATATGTTTTTGCACAGATATGGTTTGCAAATGAACTAGTCACAAACTTGAGTTTAAATTTGAATTCAAAATTTAAAATAGGAAAGAAAAGGGAAATAAGAGAAAGAGAAGGGATATAAAACAAAATATAAATAATATATATATAAATAAATATATTCAGAATTAATATCCCTAACTTCACCAAAAATAAGTTGAAATGATGAGCCATAGAAGTTTGAATTTAAACTTGAATTCAAATTGGATTTGAAAATAGAGAAAAGAAAATAGAAAATAAAAAAAAAAAGAAAAAGACTAAAACCTACCTGGGCCGGCGGACATCATTTCGGCCCACCTGCGCTTGCCTTCGCGCGGCCCAACTTCATCCCCTCACGCGCGTCCTCGCTGTCTCACTGACACGCGGGCCATGCCCGTCAGTCTCTCCCTCGCGTCCGCGCCCCGCTCCCTCACTGCCGCACGGTCCCACCATCCTGGCGTGTTTCGCGGGTGTTCGGTTTCTCTGAGTCGCGGGGCCCGCATGTCAGCCGCGTAACCACCTTCCCTCTTTCTTCGCTCGCCGGGCGCGAAGTCCGCCGCGAGAACGCCGGCGTTGACCGCCCTCGGATGTTGCTCGCGCTGAATAAAAGCCGCGCGACTCGTTCCGTTCCCTACTACCTTTTCGCACGAGCCTAGCTTTCCTCGAGCCAGTCGACGCCGCCATTGCTACGCTCGCGGAGGATTGTGGCCGCCGCCGTCAACCCGGCCCTGTATCGCCGGTGGGTGGCCGGGGTGGTGTCGGGTGTGTTCGACGGTGTGTGGGGATCGTCTGCGTGAAGTATTGCGCTCGGTGACCCGTTCAATCGCCCGGAATTGCTCGTCGGAGTCCATCCTCCGCCGCGGATCCGCACCACACCGTGGCCGGGCCCCTGCACTGCGCATCCTCGGTAAGAAAGCCATCCCTCGTGATCGCTTTGATTTCCGCATGGTAAATCTCGATTCAATTTGAAGCTTAGCACTTGGGGAACACCAATTTCACCTCACCGGAGTTCAATCGGGTGAGAATCGCGGCGGCGCCGCCGTCTTGGTAGGTCGGGGGGAGAAGAGGGACTCGCGCCCGTCGATTCGGCGATGAACGGCTACGATTAGATCACGGCGTACCGATTCGCCCTGTGAGATCTGGACCGTAGATCGGGCGATGTGCGGATAGAAGTAGACTTGGAGTATTTAAAATCTGCACCGTAGATCTTCCATCCGGCGGTTACGGTCGCGTACCGGTTCGCGGGGCTCGGGTTATAATCTGGGTCGTTGATAACGGATCGGACGACTCATAATAGATCTTACCCTTTCGGCCATGACATTATGCAAAAGAAACCCCGACCTTTTAAGAAAAGAACCCGCCGTCCAGGGACCCTGTTCCCTGTGTCTCGGGATTCTTGCGCCGAGCCCCCTGACCTTTCTTATAATTGAGGCCCAGTCCAGTGAATAAGAAAATCATAGAAAATGATTTAGAAAATGATTTTTAGTGTTAAAATAAATCCAGAAACTTAATTAATTCATAACTAATTCATTTTAGCTCCAAATTGAACCATTCCAGTTTCTAAAATTTTGTAATAATATTCTTCATCATTTAGTGTCTTTGTTTTGACATGAACTCTGTCAGAAAATTTATTTATCATTTAATCATATTTTAATCACATTAAACCTTAGGAAAATCATAACTTAAAATCTATAACTCCAAAATTAATAATTCTTTTTCCTATGATCTTATTTTAATATGTAGATAATTAATATGTATTTTGCACATATGTTTGGTGTAATGTTAATTTTGCCTATCACTGTTTGTTTGTATTACTACGACTAGCAGTGAGGTCACGAGTCACCTGAAGATCATCCTGGTACCTGGAATCTCAAGGCCCAGGCAAGTTGTGCCCTTGATCACTTCTTTTTACCCACTCATGTTCTGATTAATCATAATGATCTGCATAGGTTAATTTTGATGGGACCCAATAGGTTACCCTAGTTTGACTATCTTTATACCTTGTTCACCACTGAATCTTTGGGTAGTACTTGCTAGTGCTATATGTGGCTTTGGGTATAGAGATACACCTTACTATTCATGATTATACTTTTGTTATCAGTTGTTATTTATGGTTCATGTTAAGATCATTATGTTAATTGGAACATGGAGCGACCACCCGGGAAAACAGTGCTACCACAAGGGTAGTATGGGATGTGTAATACTCAAGTTGTATACCAAGAGTAATAAAGAGAGTTCCTCATTTTGTGTGTTTCATTTGCAACATAAAAAGAGCACCTATGTAATTGAGAGTGACTAAATAAAACCAATAATACCAAAATAAAAGAAAATGCATCATGTGGAGTTTTATGTTTGTGCATTAAATAAAATAATAATAATAATAGGAATAATAAGATAATAAATGCTAGAAGTTAAAACAAATCCTAAATTAAAAATGAGGGTTTTGAAAATGAGAAGGAGAAAGTATATAAAATATAAAACAAATTTCATAAATGTTCCAAATTAGTACTTCCTAAGTTCACAATAAAATTTGAGGACAAACTCTGCACAAGGGTTGAATTTAAAAATTTGAATTCAAATTTGGTTTGAAAATATGGAAAATAGAAAGAAAAATGAAAAAAAAGAAAAAGGAAGGAAAACTTACCTGGGCCGCCAGCTGGCAATTCAGCCCACTCGGCCTTACCCTCCGCGCAGCCCAGGCGGGAGTGCGGCTTGCCTGCGGGCGCGGCTGTCGCGTGGGCCCTGCTCGTCAGCCTCACAGTCGCGCTCGCGCTCGCGTGTCTCGTTGACGCGTGGGCCCGGTTCGTCGGATGCATCCTCTTCCGTCGCCGCGCGACCCGGGCGTGCTCGGTGCTCGGATGGCGCAGATCGTGGGAATCCGTTGGGATTGGAATCTAGGCCGCGAGTCAACCTCCCACGCGCGTGTTGCCTCCTTCGCGCTTGCGCAGCGGTGTCGTGGGTCCGGGCCGTCAGACCTCAACCGATTGCCCGGTAATGGTGGAATCGCCCCGCGGACTCGGGCTCCGAGGCTCAACTCACGGCGCTAACCGCAGCTCCACCTCGTCGCAGCTTCAAAAGCGGCCGAAGACCCCCCCTTGCTTCTTCCCTTACCTCCCCTGCTCCGAGGATTCCATACCATCGTTGCCACCGCTGTTTTCCGCTTGCGAGTGTTGCCGCCGCTGCCGAACCACGCCGTTAGCGCCGCCGCGCCCGCAAAGCCTGGTTTTGCTGGCTCGTTGGCGTGCCTGGAACCCGATTGTTGCAACCGTTGAGGGTGTGGAGCCCGGGGTGACGACGAATTGCTCATCGTGCTTCTTCCTCCACCGCGGAACCCCCTGTGCGTGTGGGCAGCTTCACCATCCCTTCTAACGTCGGTGAGACATCTCCTCCGTGAATCGCCTAGCCACGAATTTTATTTTTCCACACGTTCTTGCTCGAGCTTGTGACCGGGGCGGTCAGATTTGGTGGGCGCCGGCGGTATCCCGCCGTATGGATCGAGTAGCGCCGCCGTGTCTGAGCGCGATTTGGTGAAGACGCTCAGGGACCGTTGGATCTGGATCGTAGGGTTTTAGCGCTGGCGTAGATTGGGCGGATCGGCTTCTGATCCAAACCGTTGATGTCCGATCTCACGGCTGCGATTACATACCGGTTCGGTGTAATGTTGCTCTAATCTGGAGCGTAGATCTGTGATCGTAGGGCTTAGATTAGAAGATACCCCTTCGCGGGTCAACTTTGCTAAAGAGACCCCATAGTCTTGAGTAATCAACCCGCCATCCAGAGAACACTATCCCCTGTGTCTTAGAAATCTTGCACCGAGCCCCCTGTGGTTTTCTGTTATTGAGGCCCAGTCCAGAGACGTTTAAAAACAGAAAAATAATATTAGAAATTCATTTTTAATACAAAAACAAATCTAGAAACTTGTAAAATGCATAGAAAATTCATTTTAGCTCCAAATTGAGTCATTCCAATTCCTAAAATTTTGTAATATTATTCTCTACCATTTAGTATCACTGTTTTGGCATGAACTCTGTTAGAAAATAAATTTATCATCTAATCCTATTATAATCACCTTAAATCTTAGAAAATTCATAACTTAAATTCTATAACTCCAAATTTAGTGATTCCAGTTCCTGTGGTTTTATTTTAATGTGTAGATTATTACTGTATATTTTGTTCTTATGTTTGGTGTAATGTTAAATTTGCCTATACTATGTATGTTTGTATTGCTACGACTAGCAGTGAGGTCACGAGGATCTGAAGATCATCCTGGTACCTGGATTCTCAAGGCCCAGGCAAGTTGTGCCCTTGATCACTTCTCTTTACCCAGCCATGTTCTGATTAATCATAATGATCTGCATAGGTTAATTTTGATGGGACCCAATAGGTTACCCTAGTTTGTCTATCTTTATACCTTGTTTACCACTGAACTTCCTGGGTAGTACTTGCTAGTGCTATATGTGGTTTTGGGTATGAAGATTACACTATTCATGATTATACTTTTGTTATCAGTTGTTATTTATGGTTCATGTTAAGATCATTATGTTAATTGGAACATGGAGAACCACCCGGGAAAACAGTGCTACCACAAGGGTGGAATGGGACGCCCTTGGCTGATTAATTAGGAAAGCTAGTGGAAGACTACCTTACCCGAAAGGGGCAAGGGCAGTAGGGGAGAGGTCAGTGTAGGGAGGCCCTCGGGAGGATTTTGCTGCGATGGCGGTCCTGCAAGGGATTCCTGCACTGGATCTTCCTATAAACTGTAGCGGGTTTTTGGAAGCTAGTGGAACTTTGTAAAGGCCTCGTAGTGGATCCCTAGCCATTCACCTCGGAAGTGTCTAAGGGCCTTGCAAACCCTGGCGACATGGGATACACGACTTGTGGGTAAAGATGCGCAACCTCTGCAGAGTGTAAAACTGGTATACTAGCCGTGCTCACGGTCATGAGCAGCTCGGACACTCACATGATTAATTTATGGAACTAAATTCAATTTGTCATATGCATTGCATTGCAGGTGATGTTGTTGTTACTTTTGTTCTACTATTTAATTGGGTTTGGTATTCACTTATACTTAGTAACTGCTAATAAAATTTTGACCAACTTTAAAAGCAATGCTCAGCTCTAACCATCTTCTTTGGTAAGCCTTACACTTCACGTGAGCTCCCACCTTGGGCAAGTTCATGCACATTATTCCCCACAACTTGTTGAGCGATGAACGTATGTGAGCTCACTCTTGCTGTCTCACATACACCACAGGTCAAGAACAGGTACTGCAGGATGATGCTCATGGAGGATGCTGTGATGAGTTCGTGAGAGGTCTAGGTCGTCGTCTCCCAGTCAACTTTTGGGTTGCTGGACCGTTGTCTCCTTATAATGTAATTATTTATTTTGTATAGAACACCTGTTATATATAAAGATGTGACATTCGATCCTGTGCCACTATACATCATGTGTATGAGACTTGGTCCCAGCATACCTGGTGTTTATGTTAACCCCGGGTTTTGGACCCCCTAAAATCCGGGTGTTACAGAAGTGGTATCAGAGGAATGTTGACTGTAGGACGAAACCTAGATAGAACTGGACAACCATTACCTACTTACCTTACTCTGATTCTTTTCTAAACTTGTCTTAATCTTTTCTCATCTATTTCCGCTTTACTCTGATTTTTCTTACCTTTTCCTTCTAAAGACAAATGTGGATTTCACACTTTGAAATCCTGTACCTAAAGTGACTTTTAGGAATAGGAGACCTAATCCTAGGAACAAAAACAAAACTATTTTTATAAGTGTCTATGTATTTGAATGTTTGTTCTTATGATATCTGTCTGATTTGGATCTTTGTTTGAGTGTGATGAGTCGTGGAGTAATGTCCACAATTGCATCTGCATATATACATAGGTATAAAAGTATATTTATAAAATAACTAGACAACCTAGATTATCCCCATTGGAACATATCTAGCTTAAGAGATTTATCTTATCCTAAAAGGCTCTCATTCTAACCAATTCATCTTATCTTAAAAAGATTCTCTCTTATCTTACTAGATCCATCTCATCTTAAAAGATACTCATCTTATCTTGAAAAGATTTTATCCTTATCCTAATAGATTTAACTGGCCTCAGAAAATTCTATCTTATCTTTATGGATCTGTCTTATCCTAATAAGCATACTTGTCCACCCTAGATTAAACAACCATGATCTAATGCAACTTAATTAGATCTTGTTTAGTCAAACTAGTCATACCAATCTAAATTAGATCTCGTTTAACCTAATATGATTTAATCTAAAGTGATTTATCAAATATGTTAGATAATACTGATGAAATAGTTTAGACTCTACCCCTATAGGACAGGTCTTAACTTAGTTCACCCTGCACTAAATTAAAAATGACAGATTGACTTGGCCATATGCAACTACCTTAACCATCTGATAGTTGCATAACCTCTCAATTATAAACTAGCAAGAGACTCTATCTCATCATAACATATCTAACTAATCTCAAAAACATCCTAACATATTCTACCCTGTTGGACCTATCTAAACTAGTCTAATCTAGTCATCTCCAATTCAATCTGGATCTTATCTTACCTAATGTGACCTGATCCAGTGTGGTTTAATGTTATCTAACTTAATGTGGTTCACTTAAACAGATTAATGACACTAGTAGAAGAGATTAGAACCCTACTAGCCATGTATTAACTTAACTTAGCACATTGATCAACTCAACCATGAGTCAACCCAACCCATAGTGCCATAATGAAAAGTAAGACCTTTCTATTCCCACCTAATAACAAACAAACTTTTAACCTACATCTTGTAGCCTATCTCACCCATGTATATCTCTCATCTTGACAGATTCTATCTTACCCTTGGATATTCACCTTATATGATTGGTTACCCCAATCTGGACATAAATTAAGCCCTACCAAAGAATCTATAGATTATAACCAACAACTAGCTTATCCATTCCGCTTAGTAATTTCCTTTGCAAAACTATTACCACATGCTTCTAACTTTCATGGTCAATACCAGGAAAGGAAAGATTATCACGTAACAACAAACAGAAAATGAATCCTCCAAATCCTCCACCTGTTGACCTCAATCAAGTGGTTGCTACCCAAAGACTGGTAATACAACAGTTAACAGACATGGTGACCGAGATGCAGAATCAGATAAGACAACAACGCGAGGAAATACGTCAAGCCCGCCAAGAAATAAGGCAAGCACGGCTGGAGAGACAACAACAACAACAACCCCCACCACCACCAGCTTCACCAAGCTACATAGATATAGATTATGATGATTTATAAGATCTAGATGTTACTTTAGTTAGTAGATGATATGATATTACTCTAGAAGGAAAAATAAGGTCTATTGACCCTATGTTTTGTTAAAGAATTATACCTCATGCTGAGATTTCTTTGTTTGTGCATATGTTTCGAGAACAATATGAGCATACATCCCTTTTCTTACAAATCTCGAGGACGAGATTATTTTTAAGGGGGGTGGGATTTGTAATACTCAAGTTGTATACCAAGAGTAATAAAGAGAGTTCCTCATTTTGTGTGTTTCATTTGCAACATAAAAAGAGCACCTATGTAATTGAGAGTGACTAAATAAAACCAATAATACCAAAATAAAAGAAAATGCATCATGTGGAGTTTTATGTTTGTGCATTAAATAAAATAATAATAATAATAGGAATAATAAGATAATAAATGCTAGAAGTTAAAACAAATCCTAAATTAAAAATGAGGGTTTTGAAAATGAGAAGGAGAAAGTATATAAAATATAAAACAAATTTCATAAATGTTCCAAATTAGTACTTCCTAAGTTCACAATAAAATTTGAGGACAAACTCTGCACAAGGGTTGAATTTAAAAATTTGAATTCAAATTTGGTTTGAAAATATGGAAAATAGAAAGAAAAATGAAAAAAAAGAAAAAGGAAGGAAAACTTACCTGGGCCGCCAGCTGGCAATTCAGCCCACTCGGCCTTACCCTCCGCGCAGCCCAGGCGGGAGTGCGGCTTGCCTGCGGGCGCGGCTGTCGCGTGGGCCCTGCTCGTCAGCCTCACAGTCGCGCTCGCGCTCGCGTGTCTCGTTGACGCGTGGGCCCGGTTCGTCGGATGCATCCTCTTCCGTCGCCGCGCGACCCGGGCGTGCTCGGTGCTCGGATGGCGCAGATCGCGGGAATCCGTTGGGATTGGAATCTAGGCCGCGAGTCAACCTCCCACGCGCGTGTTGCCTCCTTCGCGCTTGCGCAGCGGTGTCGTGGGTCCGGGCCGTCAGACCTCAACCGATTGCCCGGTAATGGTGGAATCGCCCCGCGGACTCGGGCTCCGAGGCTCAACTCACGGCGCTAACCGCAGCTCCACCTCGTCGCAGCTTCAAAAGCGGCCGAAGACCCCCCCTTGCTTCTTCCCTTACCTCCCCTGCTCCGAGGATTCCATACCATCGTTGCCACCGCTGTTTTCCGCTTGCGAGTGTTGCCGCCGCTGCCGAACCACGCCGTTAGCGCCGCCGCGCCCGCAAAGCCTGGTTTTGCTGGCTCGTTGGCGTGCCTGGAACCCGATTGTTGCAACCGTTGAGGGTGTGGAGCCCGGGGTGACGACGAATTGCTCATCGTGCTTCTTCCTCCGCCGCGGAACCCCCTGTGCGTGTGGGCAGCTTCACCATCCCTTCTAACGTCGGTGAGACATCTCCTCCGTGAATCGCCTAGCCACGAATTTTATTTTTCCACACGTTCTTGCTCGAGCTTGTGACCGGGGCGGTCAGATTTGGTGGGCGCCGGCGGTATCCCGCCGTATGGATCGAGTAGCGCCGCCGTGTCTGAGCGCGATTTGGTGAAGACGCTCAGGGACCGTTGGATCTGGATCGTAGGGTTTTAGCGCTGGCATAGATTGGGCGGATCGGCTTCTGATCCAAACCGTTGATGTCCGATCTCACGGCTGCGATTACATACCGGTTCGGTGTAATGTTGCTCTAATCTGGAGCGTAGATCTGTGATCGTAGGGCTTAGATTAGAAGATACCCCTTCGCGGGTCAACTTTGCTAAAGAGACCCCATAGTCTTGAGTAATCAACCCGCCATCCAGAGAACACTATCCCCTGTGTCTTAGAAATCTTGCACCGAGCCCCCTGTGGTTTTCTGTTATTGAGGCCCAGTCCAGAGACGTTTAAAAACAGAAAAATAATATTAGAAATTCATTTTTAATACAAAAACAAATCTAGAAACTTGTAAAATGCATAGAAAATTCATTTTAGCTCCAAATTGAGTCATTCCAATTCCTAAAATTTTGTAATATTATTCTCTACCATTTAGTATCACTGTTTTGGCATGAACTCTGTTAGAAAATAAATTTATCATCTAATCCTATTATAATCACCTTAAATCTTAGAAAATTCATAACTTAAATTCTATAACTCCAAATTTAGTGATTCCAGTTCCTGTGGTTTTATTTTAATGTGTAGATTATTACTGTATATTTTGTTCTTATGTTTGGTGTAATGTTAAATTTGCCTATACTATGTATGTTTGTATTGCTACGACTAGCAGTGAGGTCACGAGGATCTGAAGATCATCCTGGTACCTGGATTCTCAAGGCCCAGGCAAGTTGTGCCCTTGATCACTTCTCTTTACCCAGCCATGTTCTGATTAATCATAATGATCTGCATAGGTTAATTTTGATGGGACCCAATAGGTTACCCTAGTTTGTCTATCTTTATACCTTGTTTACCACTGAACTTCCTGGGTAGTACTTGCTAGTGCTATATGTGGTTTTGGGTATGAAGATTACACTATTCATGATTATACTTTTGTTATCAGTTGTTATTTATGGTTCATGTTAAGATCATTATGTTAATTGGAACATGGAGAACCACCCGGGAAAACAGTGCTACCACAAGGGTGGAATGGGACGCCCTTGGCTGATTAATTAGGAAAGCTAGTGGAAGACTACCTTACCCGAAAGGGGCAAGGGCAGTAGGGGAGAGGTCAGTGTAGGGAGGCCCTCGGGAGGATTTTGCTGCGATGGCGGTCCTGCAAGGGATTCCTGCACTGGATCTTCCTATAAACTGTAGCGGGTTTTTGGAAGCTAGTGGAACTTTGTAAAGGCCTCGTAGTGGATCCCTAGCCATTCACCTCGGAAGTGTCTAAGGGCCTTGCAAACCCTGGCGACATGGGATACACGACTTGTGGGTAAAGATGCGCAACCTCTGCAGAGTGTAAAACTGGTATACTAGCCGTGCTCACGGTCATGAGCAGCTCGGACACTCACATGATTAATTTATGGAACTAAATTCAATTTGTCATATGCATTGCATTGCAGGTGATGTTGTTGTTACTTTTGTTCTACTATTTAATTGGGTTTGGTATTCACTTATACTTAGTAACTGCTAATAAAATTTTGACCAACTTTAAAAGCAATGCTCAGCTCTAACCATCTTCTTTGGTAAGCCTTACACTTCACGTGAGCTCCCACCTTGGGCAAGTTCATGCACATTATTCCCCACAACTTGTTGAGCGATGAACGTATGTGAGCTCACTCTTGCTGTCTCACATACACCACAGGTCAAGAACAGGTACTGCAGGATGATGCTCATGGAGGATGCTGTGATGAGTTCGTGAGAGGTCTAGGTCGTCGTCTCCCAGTCAACTTTTGGGTTGCTGGACCGTTGTCTCCTTATAATGTAATTATTTATTTTGTATAGAACACCTGTTATATATAAAGATGTGACATTCGATCCTGTGCCACTATACATCATGTGTATGAGACTTGGTCCCAGCATACCTGGTGTTTATGTTAACCCCGGGTTTTGGACCCCCTAAAATCCGGGTGTTACAGGATGCCCTTGGCTGATTAATTAGGAAAGCTAGTGGAAGACTACCTTACCCGAAAGGGGCAAGGGCAGTAGGGGAGAGGTCAGTGTAGGGAGGCCCTCGGGAGGATTTTGCTGCGATGGCGGTCCTGCAAGGGATTCCTGCACTGGATCTTCCTATAAACTGTAGCGGGTTTTCGGAAGCTAGTGGAACTTTGTAAAGGCCTCGTAGTGCTACCCTGCCTCACTTCCTTGGTAGAGGTGTATGGGATTCATGACCCCTTGGCAGATGGGTAACACGACTTGTGGGTAAAGATGCGCAACCTCTGCAGAGTGTAAAACTGGTATACTAGCCGTGCTCACGGTCATGAGCAGCTCGGACCCTCACATGATTAAATTATGGAACTTAAACTCAATTTGTCATATGCATTGCATTGCAGGTGAAGTTGTTACTTTTGTTCTACTATTTAATTGGGCTGGTATTTACTTATACTTAGTAACTGCTAATAAAATTTTGACCAACTTTAAAAGCAATGCTCAGCTCTAACCATCTTCTTTGGTAAGCCTTACACTTCACGTGAGCTCCCACCTTTGGCGAGTTCATGCACATTATTCCCCACAACTTGTTGAGCGATGAACGTATGTGAGCTCACTCTTGCTGTCTCACATACACCACAGGTCAAGACCAGGTACTGCAGGATGATGCTCATGGAGGATGATGTGATGAGTTCGTGAGAGGTCTAGGTCGTCGTCTCCCAGTCAACTTTGGGTTGCTGGACCGTTGTCTCCTTATAATGTAATTATTTATTTTGTATAGAACTCCTGTTATATATAAAGTTGTGACATTCGATCCTGTGCCACTATACATCATATGTTTGAGACTTGGTCCCAGCATACCTGGTGTTTATGTTAACCCCGGGTTTTGGACCCCTAAAATCCGGGTGTTACAGAAGTGGTATCAGAGGAATGTTGACTGTAGGACGAAACCTAGATAGAACTGGACAACCCTTGTCTACTTACCTCTGCTACTCTGATTCATTTCTAAACTTAACTTAATCTTTTCTCATCTATTTCCGCTTCACTCTGATTATTCTTATCTTTTCTTTCTAAAGACAAATGTGGATTTCACACTTTGAAATCCTGTGCCTAAAGTGACTTTAGGAATAGGAGACCTACTCTTAGGAACAAAATCAAAAATATTTTCTTAAGTGTTTATGTATTTGAATGTTTTGTTCTTATGATACTTGTCTGATTTGGATCTTTGATTGAGTGTGATGGGTTGTGGAGTAATGTCCACAATTGCATCTGCATATACACATAGGTATTAAAATATATTTATAAAATAACTAGACAGCCTAGAGTATCCCCATTGGAACATATCTAGCTTAAGAGATTTATCTTATCCTAAAAGATCTCATTCTAACCAATTCATCTTATCTTAAAAGATTCTCCCTTATCTTAATAAGATCCATCTCATCTTAAAAGATACTCACCTTATCTTGAAAAGATTTTATCCTTATCCTAATAGATCTAACTGGCCTCAGAAGATTCTATCTTACCTTTATGGATCTGTCTTATCCTAATAAGCATACTTATCCACCCTAGTTTAACAACCATGATCTAATGCAAATTAATTAGATCTTATCTAGTCAAACAAGTCACACCAATCTAACCTAGATCTGATCAAATCTAAAGTGACTTATCAAATATGTTAGATAATACTGATGAAATAGTTTAGACTCTACCCCTATAGAACAGGTCTTAACTTAGTTCACCCTGCACTAAATTAAGAATGACAGATTGACTTGGCCATATGCAACTACCTTAACCATCTGATAAGTTGCATAACCCCTCAATTATAAACTAGCAAGACTAATCTCAAAACATCCTAACATATTCTACCCTGTAGGACCTATCTAACCTAAACCAGTCTAATCTAGTCATATCCAATTTAATCTAGATCTTATCTTACCTGATGTGACCTGACCTAGTGTGGTCTAATGTTATCTAACTTAATATGGCCCACTTAAACAGATTAATGACACTAGTAGAAGTGATTAAACCCTACTAGCCATGTATTAACCTAACCTAGAGCCATGATGAATGATATAACCTTTTTATTCCCACCTAACAACAAACAAACTTTTAACCTACATCTTGTAGTCTATCTCACCCATATATATCTCTCATCTTGACTGATTCTATCTTACCCTTGGATATTCACCTTATATGATTGGTCACCCCAATCTGGACATAAAACAAAGATTAAGTCCTACCAAAGAATCTTTAGATTATAACCAGCTACTAAGCTTATTCATTCCGCTTATTGAATAAATTTCCTTTGCAAAACTATTACCATATGCTTCTAACTTTCATGGTCAATACCAGGAAAGGAAAGATTATCACATAACAACAAACAGAAAATGAATCCTCCAAATCCTCCACCTGTTGACATCAATCAAGTGGTTGCTACCCAAAGACTGGTAATACAACAGTTAACAGACCTGGTGACCGAGATGCAAAATCAGATAAGACAACAACGCGAAGAAATACGTCAAGCCCGTCAAGAAATAAGGCAAGCACGGTTGGAGAGACAACAACAACAACAACCTCCACCACCACCACCAGCTTCACCAAGCTACATAAATATAGATTATGATGATTTGTAAGATCTAGGTGTTACTTTAGTTAGTAGATGATATGATAATATTTTAGAAGAAATAATAAGGTCTATTGACCCTATGTTTTGTTAAAAAAAAAATTATACCTCATGCTGAGATTTCTTTGTTTGTGCATATGTTCCGAGAACAATATGAGTATACATCCTTTTTCTTACAAATCTCGAGGACGAGATTATTTTTAAGGGGGGTAGGATTTGTAACACCCTAAAGTTCAATCTTGTGAAGACAAAGAAAAATTCTCAAAAGATTTTAAATCAAAAACACCTTTCCTTAAAGATAATCATAATTTAGGAGTTTCCACTCATGAATATGTTAAAAATACATAATTAAAGATACTTAGATAATCTAAATTGCCTTTGGGTTAGGATATATAAAAGAATTAGGATTAAAACTATTTCTTAATATATATAGTCTACAATATAAATTTGATTTCCCTAGAAGTAATAAGGTATGGATTATTCTCTACTATATGATTGAAAACTTGTCTAAAAGAACTAAAATAAATAAAGGAATATATAAAATATGTTTTTGCACAGATATGGTTTGCAAATGAACTAGTCACAAACTTGAGTTTAAATTTGAATTCAAAATTTAAAATAGGAAAGAAAAGGGAAATAAGAGAAAGAGAAGGGATATAAAACAAAATATAAATAATATATATATAAATAAATATATTCAGAATTAATATCCCTAACTTCACCAAAAATAAGTTGAAATGATGAGCCATAGAAGTTTGAATTTAAACTTGAATTCAAATTGGATTTGAAAATAGAGAAAAGAAAATAGAAAATAAAAAAAAAAGAAAAAGACTAAAACCTACCTGGGCCGGCGGACATCATTTCGGCCCACCTGCGCTTGCCTTCGCGCGGCCCAACTTCATCCCCTCACGCGCGTCCTCGCTGTCTCACTGACACGCGGGCCATGCCCGTCAGTCTCTCCCTCGCGTCCGCGCCCCGCTCCCTCACTGCCGCACGGTCCCACCATCCTGGCGTGTTTCGCGGGTGTTCGGTTTCTCTGAGTCGCGGGGCCCGCATGTCAGCCGCGTAACCACCTTCCCTCTTTCTTCGCTCGCCGGGCGCGAAGTCCGCCGCGAGAACGCCGGCGTTGACCGCCCTCGGATGTTGCTCGCGCTGAATAAAAGCCGCGCGACTCGTTCCGTTCCCTACTACCTTTTCGCACGAGCCTAGCTTTCCTCGAGCCAGTCGACGCCGCCATTGCTACGCTCGCGGAGGATTGTGGCCGCCGCCGTCAACCCGGCCCTGTATCGCCGGTGGGTGGCCGGGGTGGTGTCGGGTGTGTTCGACGGTGTGTGGGGATCGTCTGCGTGAAGTATTGCGCTCGGTGACCCGTTCAATCGCCCGGAATTGCTCGTCGGAGTCCATCCTCCGCCGCGGATCCGCACCACACCGTGGCCGGGCCCCTGCACTGCGCATCCTCGGTAAGAAAGCCATCCCTCGTGATCGCTTTGATTTCCGCATGGTAAATCTCGATTCAATTTGAAGCTTAGCACTTGGGGAACACCAATTTCACCTCACCGGAGTTCAATCGGGTGAGAATCGCGGCGGCGCCGCCGTCTTGGTAGGTCGGGGGGAGAAGAGGGACTCGCGCCCGTCGATTCGGCGATGAACGGCTACGATTAGATCACGGCGTACCGATTCGCCCTGTGAGATCTGGACCGTAGATCGGGCGATGTGCGGATAGAAGTAGACTTGGAGTATTTAAAATCTGCACCGTAGATCTTCCATCCGGCGGTTACGGTCGCGTACCGGTTCGCGGGGCTCGGGTTATAATCTGGGTCGTTGATAACGGATCGGACGGCTCATAATAGATCTTACCCTTTCGGCCATGACATTATGCAAAAGAAACCCCGACCTTTTAAGAAAAGAACCCGCCGTCCAGGGACCCTGTTCCCTGTGTCTCGGGATTCTTGCGCCGAGCCCCCTGACCTTTCTTATAATTGAGGCCCAGTCCAGTGAATAAGAAAATCATAGAAAATGATTTAGAAAATGATTTTTAGTGTTAAAATAAATCCAGAAACTTAATTAATTCATAACTAATTCATTTTAGCTCCAAATTGAACCATTCCAGTTTCTAAAATTTTGTAATAATATTCTTCATCATTTAGTGTCTTTGTTTTGACATGAACTCTGTCAGAAAATTTATTTATCATTTAATCATATTTTAATCACATTAAACCTTAGGAAAATCATAACTTAAAATCTATAACTCCAAAATTAATAATTCTTTTTCCTATGATCTTATTTTAATATGTAGATAATTAATATGTATTTTGCACATATGTTTGGTGTAATGTTAATTTTGCCTATCACTGTTTGTTTGTATTACTACGACTAGCAGTGAGGTCACGAGTCACCTGAAGATCATCCTGGTACCTGGAATCTCAAGGCCCAGGCAAGTTGTGCCCTTGATCACTTCTTTTTACCCACTCATGTTCTGATTAATCATAATGATCTGCATAGGTTAATTTTGATGGGACCCAATAGGTTACCCTAGTTTGACTATCTTTATACCTTGTTCACCACTGAATCTTTGGGTAGTACTTGCTAGTGCTATATGTGGCTTTGGGTATAGAGATACACCTTACTATTCATGATTATACTTTTGTTATCAGTTGTTATTTATGGTTCATGTTAAGATCATTATGTTAATTGGAACATGGAGCGACCACCCGGGAAAACAGTGCTACCACAAGGGTAGTATGGGATGCCCTTGGCTGATTAATTAGGAAAGCTAGTGGAAGACTACCTTACCCGAAAGGGGCAAGGGCAGTAGGGGAGAGGTCAGTGTAGGGAGGCCCTCGGGAGGATTTTGCTGCGATGGCGGTCCTGCAAGGGATTCCTGCACTGGATCTTCCTATAAACTGTAGCGGGTTTTCGGAAGCTAGTGGAACTTTGTAAAGGCCTCGTAGTGCTACCCTGCCTCACTTCCTTGGTAGAGGTGTATGGGATTCATGACCCCTTGGCAGATGGGTAACACGACTTGTGGGTAAAGATGCGCAACCTCTGCAGAGTGTAAAACTGGTATACTAGCCGTGCTCACGGTCATGAGCAGCTCGGACCCTCACATGATTAAATTATGGAACTTAAACTCAATTTGTCATATGCATTGCATTGCAGGTGAAGTTGTTACTTTTGTTCTACTATTTAATTGGGCTGGTATTTACTTATACTTAGTAACTGCTAATAAAATTTTGACCAACTTTAAAAGCAATGCTCAGCTCTAACCATCTTCTTTGGTAAGCCTTACACTTCACGTGAGCTCCCACCTTTGGCGAGTTCATGCACATTATTCCCCACAACTTGTTGAGCGATGAACGTATGTGAGCTCACTCTTGCTGTCTCACATACACCACAGGTCAAGACCAGGTACTGCAGGATGATGCTCATGGAGGATGATGTGATGAGTTCGTGAGAGGTCTAGGTCGTCGTCTCCCAGTCAACTTTGGGTTGCTGGACCGTTGTCTCCTTATAATGTAATTATTTATTTTGTATAGAACTCCTGTTATATATAAAGTTGTGACATTCGATCCTGTGCCACTATACATCATATGTTTGAGACTTGGTCCCAGCATACCTGGTGTTTATGCTAACCCCGGGTTTTGGACCCCTAAAATCCGGGTGTTACACGGTGGCCCAGCCGCCTCCCCCGCCCCACACGTGCGCCGTGCGCGCGGCGGTTAAGCCGCCGCCGCCTTCCCCCCTATGGGCCCCACCTATCGTCCCCCTCCCCCCAAAATCTCTCTCTCTCCCCGCGCCCCCTCACGCACATTCCCCCCCCCCCCGCCCGACT
Source organism: Zea luxurians (assembly GCA_029449295.1). Lineage (NCBI taxonomy): Eukaryota > Viridiplantae > Streptophyta > Magnoliopsida > Poales > Poaceae > Zea > Zea luxurians. Next base: position 30,560,840 of record JAOPSE010000002.1, read on the forward strand.
CGCCCATCGCCGAGCCGCCGCCCTGCCCTTGGCCGCGGTAAGCCCCCCTCCCTCCTCTTCTCCTCGCTCCCCCCTTCTTCCCTTCCTCGGCGCGGCGTCGTTCGCCCCCGGCGCGGCCATGGCGTGGCTGGCCTCGGCGGCCCCCGGCGCGCTCGCCTGCCTCGGCCATGGCGTGCGGCTCGGCCCTCCGTGCCCGGCCGCAGCTCCCCCTGCTCGGCGGCGCGCCCGCGCGGCCCTGCTCGCGGCGTGGCTCCCCCCGCCTGGCCCGCTCGGCCCCCACCCCCGCCCCAGCCTGCCTCGGCGCGCCCGCCCTCGCCGTCCTGGCGCGCCCGCGGTGCGGCTCCCCCGCCCGCTCGGCCGCCCCGTCCCCATGCGGCCTAGCCTCGCCCGCTCGGCTCGCTCCCCCGCTTGGCCTCGGTGCCCCGTGGCGCGCTCGCCCGCCCCGGCGTGCTCGCCCTAGCGCGGTGCAGCTTGGAGCTCGGCCCGACGTGCTCATAGCGCACGACCTGGAGCTCGTCCGACGTGCGCGCGGTGCCTCGGCCCCCGGCGTGGCCCCGCTGCCTGCTTGCGGCGCGCAGCGCGGCACGTGCGCAGCTCGGCCCCATCTGCGCACGGCTCGTTTGCGGCGCGTCAGCGTGGCCTTGCGCACGCACGTGCTCGCATGGTGCGCGCGGTGCTTTGGCACGACCCGTCGTGCCCTCGGCGCGACGTGTAGCGCCCTGTCACGGGCGGCGCGGTCGTCTACCCCTAGACGTGCCCGTCTACCCCTAGCCATCCGTCTACCCCTCACCATGTATTTTATGCGCATTAATCACATTGTTTATATTAATGTCGTCGTTTCGACCCCGGGGGGTCCCTGGACCGACGAGTAAATTGTCGCTGCGTGTCCTAGCCCAGATGGGTCGGCGCGAGACGGAGACACAAGGGGGGAAAATAGTAAGGGGAACCCGCGGCCTCGTGTTGTCTTGCGCCCAGGGCTGATGCGCTTGCAGTAGGGGGTTACAAGCGTTCGTGAGGGAGAGAGAGAGAGAGGGCGTGAGACTGCGCGTCAGCCCGTTCTCCCGCGCGGCCTCCTTTTTCGTACGAGGGCCCTGGACCTTCCTTTTATAGACGTAAGGAGAGGGTCCAGGTGTACAACAGGGGGTGTAGCAGTGTGCTAACGTGTCTAGCAGAGAGGAGCCAGAGCCCTATGTACATGCCGACGTGGCTGTCGGAGAGGTGTTGGAGCCCTGTTCATGTGGCGTCATGGCCGTCGGAGGAGCGCTTGAGCCCTGTAGAAGCACAGCTGTCGGGGCTGTCTGAAAGGGAAATGTGCCCTTGGGCCATTTCTAAGTATTTTGGTGATTGAGTGCCAACACATGTGTTTATTTGTGAATTTGTGTACATGGATGAACAAGGTGCAAATCATGAAGTAAAGGTATGTTTCTAAGCCTTAGTACATTGGTTTTGTGGACTAACATATTTGTCTAAGTGTTAGAAACAGGAAGAAGAAAAAGAGAAAAGGGGAGAGAATGACTTGGCTGTGTGCAGCCAAGTCCCAGCTCGGTCTGGAGCACCGGACTGTCCGGTGTGCACCGGACAGTGTCCGGTGCGCCAGACTGACTCGACTCGAACTGGCCGCTCTCGGGATTTTGGCCGGCGGCGTACGGCTAAAATTCACCGGACTGTCCGGTGTGCACCGGACTGTCCGGTGAGCCAACGGTCGGCCAGGGCCAACGGTCGGCCGCGCAATCCGCGCGGGACACGTGGCCGAGCCAACGGTCGGAAGACGGCACCGGACTGTCCGGTGTGCACCGGACTGTCCAGTGCGCCAACGGCTCGCAGATCCACGTCAGTTTGCAACGGTCGGGAAGGGCTGGATAAGGAAAGAAATCGGTCACCGGACATGTCCGGTGTGCACCGGACTGTCCGGTGCCCCCGACGACAGATGGCCTTCCAGAATTGCTCTCAACGGCTCCTAGCTGCCTTGGGGCTATAAAAGGAGCCCCTAGGCGCATGGAGGAGAAACACAAGCAACTCTTGAGCATTCTTGATCATCCACACAAGTTCTTTGCGCATTCGTTTGTGATTCTAAGTGATTCGAGCTCTGTTCTAGTGTGAACTCTGAGATAGTCATTCGAGCTCGAGTCTTGGCTGTGTGTGTGCGATTTTGTTGTGGATTTGTGTGTGTTGCTTCCCTCCCTTACTCTGTGCTTTCTTTGTGATCATACTTGTAAGGGCAAGAGACTCCAATTTGTGGAGATTCCTTGCAAACGGGATAGTGAAAGGAACAACAAAACACCGTGGTATTCAAGTGGGTCTTTGGACCGCTTGAGAGGGGTTGATTGCAACCCTCGTCCATTGGGACGCCACAACGTGGAAGTAGGCAAGCATTGGCTTGGTCGAACCACGGGATAAACCACCGTGTCACCTCTGTCTTGATCTCTTGTGGTATTGTGTTTTGTTGAGACTTCACCTTAGCCACTTGGCATTAACTGTGCTAACACTTAATCAAAGTTTTGTGGCTTAAGTTTTTGAAGTTTACAGGATCACCTATTCACCCCCCCCCTCTAGGTGCTCTCAATTGGTATCAGAGCCGTTCTATTCACAAAGGGACTAACCGCCCGAATAGATGGATCCTAAGGGGAAGGGTATTGTGATCAACGACAAAGAAAAGGAGACCTTCGTCAACGAGCCGAAGGACGACAAGCCTACCGACTCCGGCTCGGGCCAAAGACGGAAGGAAGGGAAGAAGAAGAAGACAAGGCGCATCAAGGAGATCATCTACTACGACAGCGACGAGTCTACTTCTTCCCAAAAGGACGAGGACCACAACGACTACGAGAGGAGAAAACCGGTCAATTCGAACTTCTCTTTTGATTACTCTCGTATTCCGCAAAGTTCACATTCTCAATTGCTCTCCATTCCACTCGGCAAGCCCCCACACTTTGATGGAGAGGACTACGGATTTTGGAGCCACAAAATGCGTAGTCACCTATTCTCTCTCCATCCTAGTATATGGGAGATTGTAGAGAGTGGAATGCACTTTGATAGTTCGGATAGTCCCACTTTTATTAATGAACAAATTCATAAGAATGCACAAGCTACTACTGTTCTTCTAGCTTCCTTGTGCAGGGATGAATATCATAAAGTGAGCGGCTTGGATAACGCCAAGCAAATTTGGGACACCCTCAAGATTTCTCATGAGGGAAACGACGTCACTTTACTCACCAAGATGGAGTTGGTGGAGGGAGAGCTTGGACGTTTTGCCATGATAAGGGGCGAGGAGCCGACGCAAACATACAACCGGCTCAAGACCCTCATCAACAAGATAAGGAGCTACGGGAGCACGCGATGGACGGACCACGACGTCGTCCGCCTAATGCTCAGGTCCTTTACCGTACTTGATCCTCATCTCGTGAACAATATTCGTGAGAATCCCAGGTACACGATGATGACGCCCGAGGAAGTACTTGGAAAATTCGTGAGCGGGAGGATGATGATCAAGGAGGCGAGATACGTCGACGACGCGTTGAACGGACCACTCCACGAGCCTCAACCCATTGCTCTAAAAGCAACAAGGAGCAAGGAATCGCTACCTAGCAAGGTGGCGCAAGTTGAGGCGGCCGGGCTCAATGATGAAGAGATGGCTCTCATCATCAAGAGATTCAAGACGGCGCTAAATGGTCGCAAGGGGCAGCCAAGCAAGACCAAGACCAAGGGGAAGCGCTCGTGCTTCAAATGCGGTAAGCTTGGTCATTTTATTGCTAACTGTCCCGATAATGAAAGTGACCAGGAAAAGGGGAACAAGAGGGAGAAGAAGAAGGCATACAAGAAGACAAAGGGCGAGGCACATCTAGGAAAGGAGTGGGACTCGGATTGCTCCTCCTCCGACTCCGACAACGAAGGACTCGCCGCCACTGCCTTCAACAAATCGGCTCTCTTCCCCAACGAGCGTCTCACTTGCCTTATGGCAAGAGAGAAGAAGGTAAGTACTAAAGACTCCACTTATGCTTCTTCTAGTGATAGTGAGTCTAGTGATGATGATATAGATTATTCTTGCTTGTTCAAGGGATTAGATAGATCTAAGATAGATAAAATCAATGAATTGATTGATGCATTGAATGAAAAGGATAGGCTTTTAGAAAAGCAAGAAGATTTATTGTATGATGAACATGATAAATTTGTAGAGGCACAAAAATCATATGCTTTAGAAGTGAAAAGAAATGAAATGCTTTCTAGTGAAATATCTTCCTGTCATGAAACCATTTCTACCTTAAGAAGTGTTAATATTGATTTAAGTGCTAAACTAGAAGTAGCTAGTAAATCAAATTCTTGTGTTGAACATGTTGAAATTTGTACTAGGTGTAAGGATATTGATGTTAATGCTTGTAGTGAACACCTAGTTCTAATTTCCAAATTAAATGATGAAGTGGCTAGTCTTAATGCCCAACTTAAGACTAGCAAGAATGAAGTTGATAAAATAAAATTTGCAAGGGATGCCTACACGGTTGGTAGACACCCCTCAATTAAGGATGGGCTTGGCTTCAAGAGAGAAGCCAAGAACTTAATAAGCCATAAGGCTCCCGTCTTCGTCAAGGAGAAAGGGAAGGCCCCTATGGCTAATAGTGCTAAAAAGAACCATGCTTTTATGTATTATGATAGGAGACATGCTAGAAATGCTTATAATCATTTTGATTCACATGTTTATGATTCTCATGCAATGTTTGCTTCTAGTTCTTCTTATAATCATGGTAGAGATATGTGTAGGAGAAATGTTGTACATATGCCTAGGAGATATATTGCTCATGTACCTAGAAAGAATGTTATTCATGCTCCTAGGAAAGTAGTAAATGAACCTTCTACCATTTATTATGCTTGTAATGCTCCCTTTGCTATTTGTAGAAAGGGTAAGAAGGTAGTTGCTAGGAAATTAGGGGCTAGATGCAAGGGAGATAAATCTTGCATTTGGGTCCCTAAAGACATTTGTGCTAACCTTGCAGGACCCAACATGAGTTGGGTACCTAAGACCCAAGCCTAAATTTGCCTTGCAGGTTTATGCATCCGGGGGTTCAAGCTGGATTATCGACAGCGGATGCACAAACCATATGACGGGGGAGAAGAAGATGTTCACCTCCTACGTCAAGAATAAGGATTCCCAAGATTCAATTATATTCGGTGATGGGAATCAAGGCAAGGTAAAAGGGTTAGGTAAAATTGCAATTTCTAATGAGCATTCCATCTCAAATGTATTCTTAGTGGAGAGTCTTGGATATAATTTACTATCTGTTAGTCAATTATGTCAAATGGGATACAATTGCCTTTTTACAAATGTAGATGTGTCTGTCTTTAGAAGATGTGATGGTTCACTAGCTTTTAAGGGTGTACTAGACGGCAAGCTTTATTTAGTTGATTTTGCAAAAGAAGAGGCCGGTCTAGATGCATGCTTAATGGCTAAGACTTGCATGGGCTGGCTGTGGCATCGCCGCTTAGCACATGTGGGGATGAAGAACCTCCACAAGCTTCTAAAGGGAGAACACGTGATAGGTCTAACAAATGTTTATTTCGAAAAAGATAGACCTTGTGCAGCTTGTCAGGCAGGTAAACAAGTGGGAGGAGCACATCACAGCAAGAACGTGATGACCACGTCGAGACCCCTGGAGCTGCTGCATATGGACCTCTTCGGACCCGTCGCCTATCTAAGCATAGGAGGAAGTAAGTATGGTTTAGTTATTGTTGATGACTTTTCCCGCTTCACTTGGGTGTTCTTTTTGCAGGATAAGTCTGAAACCCAAGGGATCCTCAAGCGCTTCCTCAGGAGAGCTCAAAATGAGTTTGAGCTCAAGGTGAAGAAGATTAGGAGCGACAACGGGTCCGAGTTCAAGAACCTTCAAGTGGAGGAGTTTCTTGAGGAGGAAGGGATCAAGCACGAGTTCTCCGCTCCCTACACACCACAACAAAATGGTGTGGTAGAGAGGAAGAACAGGACGCTAATCGATATGGCGAGGACAATGCTTGGAGAGTTCAAGACCCCCGAGTGCTTTTGGTCGGAAGCCGTGAACACGGCTTGCCACGCCATCAACAGGGTCTACCTTCACCGCCTCCTCAAGAAGACGTCATATGAGCTACTAACCGGTAACAAACCCAATGTATCGTACTTTCGTGTTTTTGGGAGCAAGTGCTACATTCTAGTGAAGAAGGGTAGAAATTCTAAGTTTGCTCCCAAAGCTGTAGAAGGGTTTTTATTAGGTTATGATTCAAATACAAAGGCGTATAGGGTCTTCAACAAATCATCGGGTTTGGTTGAAGTCTCTAGCGACGTTGTATTTGATGAGACTAATGGCTCTCCAAGAGAGCAAGTTGTTGATTGTGATGATGTAGATGAAGAAGATGTTCCGACGGCCGCTATACGAACCATGGCAATTGGAGACGTTCGGCCACAGGAACAGGATGAACGTGATCAACCTTCCTCCTCAACGACGGTGCATCCCCCAACTCAAGACGATGAACAGGTTCATCAAAAGGAGGCGTGTGATCAAGGGGGAGCACAAGACGATCAAGTGATGGAGGAAGAAGCGCAACCGGCACCTCCAACCCAAGTTCGAGCGATGATTCAAAGGGATCATCCCGTCGACCAAATTCTGGGTGACATTAGCAAGGGAGTAACTACTCGATCTCGATTAGTTAATTTTTGTGAGCATTACTCTTTTGTCTCCTCTATTGAGCCTTTCAGGGTAGAGGAGGCCTTGCTAGATCCGGATTGGGTGTTGGCCATGCAGGAGGAACTCAACAACTTCAAGCGCAATGAAGTTTGGACGCTGGTGCCTCGTCCCAAGCAAAACGTTGTGGGAACCAAGTGGGTGTTCCGCAACAAACAAGACGAGCACGGAGTGGTGACAAGGAACAAGGCTCGACTTGTGGCAAAAGGTTATGCCCAAGTCGCAGGTTTGGACTTTGAGGAGACTTTTGCTCCTGTGGCTAGGCTAGAATCTATTCACATCTTGCTAGCATATGCCGCTCACCATTCTTTCAGGTTGTACCAAATGGATGTGAAGAGCGCGTTCCTCAACGGGCCAATAAAGGAGGAGGTGTACGTGGAGCAACCCCCTGGCTTCGAGGATGAGCGGTACCCCGACCACGTGTGCAAGCTCTCTAAGGCGCTCTATGGACTTAAACAAGCCCCAAGAGCATGGTATGAATGCCTTAGAGATTTCTTACTTGCTAATGCTTTCAAGGTTGGGAAAGCTGATCCAACTCTCTTTACAAAGACATGTGATGGTGATTTGTTTATATGCCAAATTTATGTCGATGACATAATATTTGGTTCTACTAATCAAAAGTCTTGTGAAGAGTTTAGCAGGGTAATGACGCAGAAATTCGAGATGTCGATGATGGGCGAGTTGAACTACTTCCTTGGGTTCCAAGTGAAGCAACTCAAGGACGGCACCTTCATCTCCCAAACGAAGTACACGCAAGATCTGCTGAAGCGGTTTGGGATGAAGGATGCCAAGCCCGCAAAGACTCCGATGGGAACCAACGGACACACCGACCTCAACAAAGGAGGTAAGTCCGTTGATCAAAAAGCATACCGGTCAATGATAGGTTCTCTGCTTTATTTATGTGCTAGTAGACCGGATATTATGCTTAGCGTATGCATGTGTGCTAGATTTCAATCCGATCCTAAGGAGTGTCACTTGGTGGCGGTGAAGCGAATTCTTAGATATTTAGTCGCTACGCCTTGCTTCGGGATCTGGTATCCAAAGGGGTCTAACTTTGACTTAATTGGGTACTCAGATTCCGACTATGCTGGATGTAAGGTCGATAGGAAGAGTACATCGGGGACGTGCCAATTCTTAGGAAGGTCCCTGGTGTCATGGAACTCTAAGAAACAAACCTCCGTTGCCCTATCCACCGCTGAGGCCGAGTACGTTGCCGCAGGACAGTGTTGTGCGCAACTACTTTGGATGAGGCAAACCCTCAGGGACTTTGGCTACAATCTGAGCAAAGTCCCACTCCTATGTGATAATGAGAGTGCTATCCGAATAGCGGAAAATCCTGTTGAGCACAGCCGCACAAAGCACATTGACATCCGGCATCACTTTTTGAGAGACCACCAGCAAAAGGGAGATATCGAAGTGTTTTATGTTAGCACCGAGAACCAGCTAGCCGATATCTTTACCAAGCCTTTAGATGAGAAGACCTTTTGCAGGCTGCGTAGTGAGCTAAATGTCTTAGATTCGCGGAACTTGGATTGAATTGTAGCATACATGTATTTATGCCTTTGATCATGTTCATTCTGCATTTTGTTGCTTATTATGGTGCTCAAGTTGTACAAACACTCCCTGGACCTCACAAGTCCGTTGCAAAGTGATGCACATGTTTAGGGGGAGATGTGTTACAACTTGACCCTTTGAGACTAACCATATGTTTGAGTTTGCTTGTGTTAGTCACAAAGGAGAATTGAAAGGGAAAAGGTGGACTTGGACCATGAAAGACTTCCACTGCACTCCGATGAGGGGTAACTTATTTCAAGTCCATCTCTTGAACTCTTATTGCCATTTGCTCTTAATTGAAGATTTTGGTGAGGCAATGGGGTTACAGGGCCAAAATTGATCCCGTTTTGGTGTTTGATGCCAAAGGGGGAGAAAATAAAGGCCAAAGCAATAAATGGATCAGCTACCACTTGAGAGATTTTGAAAATAGTAGAATAGAGTTTTTGGTTGTCTCTCTTGTCAAAAGTTGGCTTCTTGTGGGGAGAAGTATTGTTTATGGGAAAAAGGGGGAGTTTTTGAAATCCTTGATCAATCTCTTTTTGAATGACTCTCTTTATGCTTAAACATGTGTGTTTAACTTAGAGATAGAGATTTGAGTTTGATTTGCAAAAACAAACCAAGTGGTGGCAAAGGATGATCCATATATGCCAAAATTGAATAACACTTAAATTTATGTTATTTGATTTGAGTTTGCACTTGTTCTAGTTGCGTTATGTAGTGTTGGCATAAATCACCAAAAAGGGGGAGATTGAAAGGGAAATGTGCCCTTGGGCCATTTCTAAGTATTTTGGTGATTGAGTGCCAACACATGTGTTTATTTGTGAATTTGTGTACATGGATGAACAAGGTGCAAATCATGAAGTAAAGGTATGTTTCTAAGCCTTAGTACATTGGTTTTGTGGACTAACATATTTGTCTAAGTGTTAGAAACAGGAAGAAGAAAAAGAGAAAAGGGGAGAGAATGACTTGGCTGTGTGCAGCCAAGTCCCAGCTCGGTCTGGAGCACCGGACTGTCCGGTGTGCACCGGACAGTGTCCGGTGCGCCAGACTGACTCGACTCGAACTGGCCGCTCTCGGGATTTTGGCCGGCGGCGTACGGCTAAAATTCACCGGACTGTCCGGTGTGCACCGGACTGTCCGGTGAGCCAACGGTCGGCCAGGGCCAACGGTCGGCCGCGCAATCCGCGCGGGACACGTGGCCGAGCCAACGGTCGGAAGACGGCACCGGACTGTCCGGTGTGCACCGGACTGTCCGGTGCGCCAACGGCTCGCAGATCCACGTCAGTTTGCAACGGTCGGGAAGGGCTGGATAAGGAAAGAAATCGGTCACCGGACATGTCCGGTGTGCACCGGACTGTCCGGTGCCCCCGACGACAGATGGCCTTCCAGAATTGCTCTCAACGGCTCCTAGCTGCCTTGGGGCTATAAAAGGAGCCCCTAGGCGCATGGAGGAGAAACACAAGCAACTCTTGAGCATTCTTGATCATCCACACAAGTTCTTTGCGCATTCGTTTGTGATTCTAAGTGATTCGAGCTCTGTTCTAGTGTGAACTCTGAGATAGTCATTCGAGCTCGAGTCTTGGCTGTGTGTGTGCGATTTTGTTGTGGATTTGTGTGTGTTGCTTCCCTCCCTTACTCTGTGCTTTCTTTGTGATCATACTTGTAAGGGCAAGAGACTCCAATTTGTGGAGATTCCTTGCAAACGGGATAGTGAAAGGAACAACAAAACACCGTGGTATTCAAGTGGGTCTTTGGACCGCTTGAGAGGGGTTGATTGCAACCCTCGTCCATTGGGACGCCACAACGTGGAAGTAGGCAAGCATTGGCTTGGTCGAACCACGGGATAAACCACCGTGTCACCTCTGTCTTGATCTCTTGTGGTATTGTGTTTTGTTGAGACTTCACCTTAGCCACTTGGCATTAACTGTGCTAACACTTAATCAAAGTTTTGTGGCTTAAGTTTTTGAAGTTTATAGGATCACCTATTCACCCCCCCCCTCTAGGTGCTCTCACTGTCGGATCCTTGCTGACGTCTCCTTGCTTCCGTAAGGGGCTGAGAACCGCCGTCGTCATGGAGTACGCGGGGTGCCATCATTACTTGTTTTACCGGGGCGAGCCAGATGGGACGCCGGTCTTGTTCCCCGTAGCCTAGGCTAGCTAGGGGTAGGGTAATGATGGTCCCCCTTGTGGCGTGGTCGGTGCGAGCCCGAGGTCGGGCGAGGCGGTGGCACCTCCGAGGTCGAGGCTGAGTCTGAGCCCGAGGGTCGGGCGAGGCGGAGACCGTCGTCCGAAGTCGAGGTTGAGTCCGAGCCAAAGGGTCGGGCGAGGTGGAGACCGTCGTCCGAGGTCGAGGTTGAGTCCGAGCCCGGGGGTCGGGCGAGGCAGAGACCGTCGTCCGAGGTCGAGGTTGAGTCCGAGCTCGGGGGTCGGGCGAGGCGGAGACCGTTGTCCGAGGCGAGGTCGAGTCCGAGCCCTAGGGTCGGGCGAGGCGGAGATTGTCTTCCAGAGGCGAGGTCGAGTCCGAGCCCTAGGGTTGGGCGAGGCGGAGACCGTTGTCCGAGGCGAGGTCGAGTCCGAGCCCCGGGGTCGGGCGAGGCGAAGACCGTCGTCTGGAGTCGAGGTTGAGTCCGAGCCCTAGGGTCGGGCGAGGCACAGATTCCTATGGCGCCCGAGGCTGGACTTGGCTACTGTCAGCCTCACCCTGGCGGGTGGCACAACAGTCGGAGCAGCGCAGGTGGCGCTGTTTTCCTGTCAGGTCAGTCAGTGGAGGGGCGAGGTGACTGCGGTCACTTCGGCCTTGTCGACTGGAAAGCGCGCGTCAGGAGGCGATCCTTGCATTGAATGCTCCTGCGATCTGGTCGACTGGCAAGGCGATCTGGCCAAGGTTGCTTCTCCGTGAAGCCTGCCCGAGCTGGGCCTCGCACGAGTCGAAGGTGCGCCCGTTGCTTGAGGAGACCCTCGGGCGAGGCGTGAATCAGCCTTGGTCTATCGTTCCTACCCGAGGCTGGGCTCGGGCGAGGCGAGATCGTGTCCCTTGAGTGAACGGAGCCTTGACCGGAATTGCGCCCATCAGGCCTTTGCAGCTTTGTGCTGATGGGGGTTACCAGCTGAGATTAGGAGCCTTGGGGGTACCCCTAATTACGGTCCCACACAGTAGCCCCCGAGCCTCAAAGGGAGTGTGGGTACTCGCTTGGAGGCTTTGTCGCACTTTTTTGCAAGGGGATCAGCCTTTCTCGGTTGCATTTTGTTCCAGTGGGTGCGCGCATGCACACCCGCCGGGTGTAGCCCCCGAGGCCTCGGAGGAGTGGTTTGACTCCTTCGAGGTCTTAATGCCTTTCGTGATGCCTCGGCCGGTCTGGTTGTTCCCTAATGCGAACTGGTCGTTGCCCGGGTGCATAGTCAGGTTCCGAGTTCTCGGGCTGGTATGTTGACGTCGTCAACGGTTTGGCCGGAGCCGGGTTTGCGAGAGCAGCCCCCGAGCCTCTGCACAGGGCGAGAGGACGGTCAAGGACTGACTCAGCTTTTTTCATACGCCCCTTCGTCGCCTTTCCGCAAGGAGGAGGGGGGAAAGCGCCATGTTGCCCTCGGAGGGCGCCGAACATGGTGTCTCCAGTGAGTTGCTAACGGCTGATCCGAGTGGACGCTCGTGCCCCGTTCGATAAGGGTTGGCTAGTGGCCCAGAGGCGCGCTCCAAAAGTACCTGCAGGTGATTTGCCGGACCCGGTCCCTTTCGATAGGGTCCAAGGGCTCGATGCCTCCCTCTGATGGGATTCCGTTACAGAATCGCTCCTGCTGGTCTCGGAAATGTCCTAGGGTACCTCGGGAGCGTAGCCCGAGCCTTGGTTATGTATCGAACGTACCCTGGGTCATCCCTTACTCTGCGTGTTCTGGGGCGACTGTCGAACCCGTCGGGGGGCCAGCCTACGAACCCCTGATCAGTAGTGGGAGCGGAGCCCGAGTGTCCTGAGGCGGCTGTCGAACCCTTCCGAGGGGCTAGCCTTTGAACCTCTAACCAGTAGTGGGCGCGGAGCCCGAGTGCTCTGAGGCGGCTGTCGAACCCTTCCGGGGGGCTAGCCTTCGAACCTCTGATCAGTAGGAGGGCTTGGGGCCCGCTTCCTTCACGGAGAAGGATCCCTTTCGGAGTATCCCCCTTTCCCGGTCCCTGTAGCAAGAGAGAGAAAGGGGAAGAATAAAAGGATACAAACTTGAACGACGTGGCGCACCTTTTTTGACGCGGTCATTATGGCAGAGGTGAAGCGTCGCCCGCTTCGCCTGCCAAAGGTGTCGCCTGCCCCTGCCGTAGAGTTAATGCAACGGGACGAGTGGTTCGCGGGGCAGCCGTTGTGCACGCGCGAGCTGTTCGAGGAACGGAACACGGGCTGTCGTCTTCACACCATGGGAGAGGGCTCTCTCGCTGTTCCAGGAGGGGACGTGAGCCTGCAGACGATTTGACTGCTGCTTCCGCCCGCCTGCCACCGCCATTACTGCCGGCCCACTTCTGGCCATTGTTGACCGTCGCGCCTTCTCCCACGGCTGATTGACCCATGACCGGCGTGCCTGGTTGGCACTGCTGGGCCGTGCGCAGGGTTGCCTCGAGTCACGGCACCAGTTCCGTAGTCGAGAAGGCGTGGCGCTGGCGCAAGTGGTGCTGCAGTGTTTTGCACGTAGTAACGGCGCGCCAGTTACATGACGTGTGGGCCTGGGCCTCCATGCTGGATGCGTCGAAGTCAAAAGGGTGTGCCCCTTGGTGTAGTTGCATGCCGCCTGCATGGCGGTCCGTCCTTTCACCCGCCAGTTTGGGCAAAGACGGAGGAATGCTTGTAACCGCTGGGCGGTTACACGCTCCGCGCGTGGTGGTTTGGCTTCTTCTGTCCTGGGCCAGCTTGCATGTCGCGTGGGGCCTAGCCCCCGTGTCGTAGGGGGAGGACCTTAGAGCGTGTTGGTGAAGACTTAGTCCGCGACGGCTGAGGACGCGAGTGGGGAGAGTCGCCTTTAAAAAGGGATCGACCTCCTGGGTGGTAGCCATGCCTTTGCTCTTTCCTCATGCGTCGCGTCCTTCCGCCTTCCGAGCCCTCGGATGGGGAGCGCCCACGTTGTCTTCGTCTTGTTGTGGAAGGAGCGCAACCTCGTGGAGGTTGGTACCTTTCAGCCATTGCTCGGCTTCAAGGATTTTCGTCGTGCAGCCCGGTCGCGTTCCCTCACCATTGGGCAGTTTGGTGGAGAGAAGCAAACCGGGCTGCAGCCTCCGCCCCGCCCTCAGCTTCAAGGATTTTCGTCATCCGGGCTGAGGCGGAGGAGCGCACCGAGTGGGGGGTTGCCTCCGCCTGGGCCGGTAACCCTTTTCTTCCCCCGGCGTTTGGGGGAGAAAGGCATCCTCCTGCCCCGCGGAGGCTTCCTTCAGCCATGCGGGGGAAGGCGAACCGCTGCTTCCTGGACAGGGTGCAGCATTCCGTCCTTCGTCCGGGCGGTGGCCGCGCCGCGTACGGGCCGGTCACGTCCAGGTCTTCCTCACGTCGATAGCCGTGCCAGAGGGTCGCCCAGCACGTTGTACGCCGCGAGGGCAGTGCTCATGTTCTGGGGCGGCCTCGGCGAGGGCGGGAGTGAGGACCTGCCGGTGCGCTTCGGGGCGGCCGGTGCCCGCTGGTGCGGTGTTGGCGGACAGGTGGACGCCGCTGTCGGTGCTATGGTGGCAGCAGCCGGAGAAGGTTTCTCTACCGATGAGATCGCCAACTCCGCCTGCACCCCAGGACCTCCGTCTCCCTGGTTTGAACGGCTAGTTCTCGCCCTTTGTGGGCGAGAGCTTTTCCGCCGTAGCGTTTGCCTGGAAGCCGTTGCTGCAGCTGTCTTGCCGCCCGGGACGGAGGTCGTTGCCGCTGCTGTCGGAGCGGGTGGCGGTGAGCCACTCAGAGTTCGTCGTCCCGCAGGCCTCCTGGTATGGAGGTAGTTCGTACCCGCGGGAACGGAACCGGAGTCCCGTTTGTAATGGCACCTTGAGTGCTGGCGTATGTTCATTGCGGCTGTCGGGGCCTGAACATTTGTGTATTTGGGCGTAAAGCCGTGTTTCTTCCGCATTTTGTGCACCAGAACTCGCCTGTCGGCTAGCTGGACTGCTTAACCAGGTGCGAGTTGCCCTGTGCGGAAGGTGACGAGTGAGGTATCCGTATCCCGGAGGCGTAGGTGTCCCTCGGCTCGGTCGACCTTGCCGCTCAAGGCTTCTCTTGCTCAGTGAAGGAACCCTCGGCTGCTCTGCGATGAGCCAAAGCCGAAGGCAGCGGTGTCAGCATGGACAGAGGCGGAGTTGGTTGGAGAAGAAACTTTGTCGGCCCAGGAGTAGGGGACTTCCCAGGCCAAGGAGGCGTTGCAGTGGCGGCTGGGACCTGGCCAGGTCGTCCACTGGCGGGACCAACCCTAGAGTCGGGCTGCTGAGGCCATGAGCCAGGCTGGTGTCCTCAGGGGACAGCTGGCTGAGGCTACGGAGCGGCTGGTCCGGCCGTCTGCTTGGGCCGGGTTCCTGGAGGAGACCCTGGCGATGATGGCCCAGGCGTGGTGCTGACATCTTCCTTCGAGGTGGAGATCCTCCGACCATGTTGCTATCCGAGGCCGGGTCGGATTCCGCCGAAGGTAGAGTCGATGCCGAGGGTGCTGCTGCTCCCCCTACTGACGTCTGAACCTGCAGGAACAGTTTGTCTGTAGTGTGCGTATGTTTTTTATGTGGCCACCGAGGCCAAAACATACCGTCGCCGTGTTGTAAAGCTGCGTTTCTTTTCCCCTTGTTTCGAGTATCAGGATTTGTTCATCGGTAAAAGAATCGTTTATCCGAGCGAGAGTTACTTATCCCAGAAGGTGATGAGTGAGGTATCCGTATCCCGGAGGCGTAGGAATCCCTCGGCTCGGTCGGCCTTGCCTGCTTACGTGTACTCTTACTCATCCGTAGGATTCTGTTATCGATATAGTCGAGAAGGCACGAAAAATCGTTTCGGCAGAAAAAGTTTTTGAGCGTTAAGACTTGTTCGGTCAGTGGAATCCCTTATCCGAGCATGAGTTACTTATCGCAGAAGGTGATGAGTGAGGTATCCGTATCCCAGAGGCATAGGAGTCCCTCGGCTCGGTCGGCCTTGCTTGCTTACATGTACTCCGTCGTTTTCAGGACTCCACTATCGAAGTAGTCGAAAAGCACGAAAGATGTTCTGGCAGAAAAACGTTTTCCGAGGAAAATTTTGACGAGAGGGGGTTCCCCCCTTCTAGCCCCCGAGGGAGGGTCGGGCTTTGCCGAGGCAAGGCTGACCCTTCCTTGATGGTTAGACTTTGCTTGGGTATGTAAACGAGGTACATGAACGACTTGAAAACATCTTAAGGGTAGAAGCGACGTAGCTGTCGGATGTTCCAAGCGTTGCTGTAGACCTCGCCTTGATTGTTGGCCAGCTTGTATGTTCCGGGCTTCAGAATCTTGGCGATGGTGAACGGCCCTTCCCCGGGAGGCGTGAGCTTGTGGCGCCCTCGGGCGTCTTGTCATAGCTGAAGCACCAAGTCGCCCACCTGGAGGTCTCGAGACCGAACCCCTCAGGCGTGGTAGCGTCGCAGGGACTGCTAATACCGCGCCGAGTGTAGTAAGGCCATGTCCCGAGCCTCTTCTAGCTGGTCCAGTGAGTCTTCTCGGTTTGTCTGGTTGCTTCGAGCGTCGTATGCCCTCGTCCTCGGGGAGCCGTATTCTAAGTCTGTGGGCAAGATAGCCTCGGCCCCATAGACTAGAAAAAATGGCGTGAAGCCCGTGGCTCGGCTTGGCGTCGTCCTCAGACTCCAGACCACCGAGGGGAGCTCCTTCATCCACCGCCTGCCAAACTTGTTGAGGTCGTTGTAGATCCTCGGCTTGAGTCCCTGTAGAATCATGCCGTTGGCACGCTCTACCTGCCCATTCGTCATGGGGTGAGCTACGGCGGCCCAATCCACCCGGATGTGGTGGTCCTCGCAGAAGTCCAAAAACTTTCTGCCGATGAACTGGGTGTCGTTGTCGGTGATGATGGAGTTTGGGACCCCGAAGCAATGGATGATGTTGGTGAAGAACGCCACCGCCTGTTCGGACCTGATGCTGTTTAGGGGTCGGACCTCAATCCACTTGGAGAATTTGTCGATGGCGACCAGCAGGTGCGTGAAGGCCCCGGGTACCTTCTGCAAGGGACTGACGAGGTCCAGACCCCACACAGCAAACGACCAGGTGATGGGTATTGTTTGCAGGGCCTGAGCGGGCAGGTGGGTCTGCCTTGCGTAGAATTGACACCCTTGGCAGGTGCGTACAATCCTAGTGGCGTCGGCCACCGCTGTTGGCCAGTAGAAACCCTGTCGGAAGGCGTTTCCCACGAGGGCTCGAGGTGCTGCGTGGTGACCGCAAGCCCTCGAGTGTATTTCTTGCAATAACTCCTGACCTTCGGTGATGGATATGCATCGCTGGAGGATGCCTGAGGGGCTGCGGTGGTAGAGCTCCTTTCCGTCACCCAGCAAGACGAACGACTTGGCGCGCCGCGCCAGTCGTCGAGCTTCGGCTCTGTCGAGGGGTAGCTCTCCTCGGTGGAGATATAGCAGGTATGGGGTCTACCAGTTTCGATTAGGCGTGACCCCATTCCACTCTTCCTCGATGCGCAGTGCCTCACCCTCGGGGGCCGAGGGTGCCTCGGGCGGAGCTGAGGGTGCCTCGGGCTGGGCCGAGGGCGCCTCGGGCAGAGCCGAGGCCTTCTCGTGCTCGGTCGTGTCGTCGGTCTTGACGGAGGGTCGATGTAGGTCTCGGGAGAAGACGTCCGGAGGAACCGTCGTCCGCCCCGAGGCTATCTTAGCCAGCTCGTCTGCAGTCTCGTTGTATCGTCGAGCGACGTGGTTGAGCTCGAGCCCATAGAACTTGTCCTCCAGGCGCCGAACCTCGTCGCAGTAGGCTTCCATCTTCGGGTCACGGCAGTGGGAGTTCTTCATGACTTGGTCGATCGAGGCGCTGAACCCCTAGCTCGATGGCGATGCGCAACCCGTTAACCAGAGCCTCATACTCGGCCACGTTGTTGGACACCAGGAAATGGAGGCGCAACACATAGCGGAGGTGCTTCCCGAGGGGTGAGATGAAGAGCAGACCCGCGCCCGCTCCTGTTTTCATCAGCGACCCATCGAAATACATGGTCCAGAGTTCCGGTTGGATCGGAAGTGTTGGAAGCTGGGTGTCGACCCATTCAGCCACAAAGTCCGCCAAGACTTAGGACTTGATGGCCTTCCGAGGGGCGAGCGAGATTGTCTCGCCCATGATCTCCACCGCCCACTTTGCAATCCTACCCGAGGCCTCTCGGCACTGGATGATCTCCCCCAGGGGGAAGGATGACACCACAGTCACCGGATGAGACTTGAAGTAGTGTCGCAACTTTCGCTGTGTCAGAATTACCGCGTACAGCAGCTTCTGAATTTGCGGGTAGCGGATTTTGGTCTCGGACAGTACCTCACTGATGAAGTAGACCGGCCTCTGGACGGGCAATGCGTGCCCTTCTTCTCGTCTCTCGACCACGATCGCGGCGCTGACCACCTGAGTGGTAGCGGCGACGTAGATCAAGAGGGCTTCTCCGGCAGCAGGGGGCACCAGGATGGGCGCGCTTTGTAAGGAGCGCCTTCAAGTTCCCGAGGGCTTCCTCGGCCTCGGGGGTCCAAGTGAAGCGCTCGGTCTTCCTTAAGAGGCGATACAGGGGCAGGCCTCTTTCGCCGAGGCGCGAGATGAAGCGGCTTAGAGCCGCAAGGCATCCCATGACCCTCTGTACTCCTTTCAAGTCCTTGATAGGCCCCATGTTGGTGATGGCCGCGATTTTCTTCGGGTTGGCCTCGATGCCCTTCTCGGAGACGATGAACCCCAGGAGCATGCCTCGGGGAACTCTGAAGACACACTTCTCGGCATTGAGTTTTATGCCTTTCGCCTTAAGACACTTGAATGTCGTTTCAAGGTCGGAGAGGAGGTCGGAGGCTTTCCTCATCTTGACTATGATGTCATCGACGTAAGCCTCGACCGTTCGACCAATGTGCTCCCCGAACACGTGGTTCATGCACCTTTGGTATGTCGCACCCGCATTCCTCAAACCGAATGGCATAGTAATGTAGTAGTACATGCCAAAAGGTGTGATGAAAGAAGTCGCGAGCTGGTCAGACTCTTTCATCCTGATTTGGTGATACCCCGAGTAGGCATCAAGGAATGACAGGGTTTTGCACCCAGCAGTGGAATCCACGATTTGATCGATGCGAGGCAGGGGGTAGGGAACTTTCGGACATGCTTTGTTTAGACCAGTGTAGTCTACACACATCCACCATTTCCCACCTTTCTTTTTCACAAGCACAAGGTTGGTGTAAAGCCCAGAATTAGTATAAGAGAAAAAAACATGAAATAAATAAATATATTTATATGATAATGTTTTGGGATTGTAAAACCTAAAGGAGATTAATTGATTCTCTTTTTCCCTTTAGAAAGTTCGATTAATAAAATCATATTAGTTGAATAACAAAATGAATAAATACAGAAATGTGCACCTCATAATGAAATTCTTGTATTCAAATTTGTGAATCAATTTTGAGTTTAAAGAATTAGAATTCGAAAATAAAAGGGAGAATAGGAAACAAGAATTTAAATAGAAAGGAAAGACTAGAAAATAAAAAGAAAATGAATTTCTTGCGTCATGGGCTGAATCCCTTGTTCGTCGGCCCATCCCCACCTCCCAACCTGCCCACACTACCTCAGCCCATTCCACTTTCTCTTCATCGCCTGGCCCACACGGCCAGCCCAACCGTAGCGCGATCACCACACCCTCTCTGGTGTGTGGGCCACTGCCCATGGACCCCATTCCGCAGATGCACCCATATGACTGTTAGGGTCGCCTCATCAGTCGTTTCTTCCCCAATGGTGCAGGCGCAGCAAATCTTGGGTCAATCTCGAACAAATCAGTGGCCATAACAGACCTCCGCTCCTGCCGGGCTCGGCTCTCCAGTCAGGTGCGCCCTCAAATAGGACCGACCCCCCTCTCGCCATCTACCTTGTGCCGCATCTTCTTTCGGCTCGCAGCAGTGCCACCTCGTGATAAAACCGATGAGCAGCGGCAGGGGGGAAGACGCGTGAGATCCGTCGCACGGGCAACACCTCTGTGTGACCGATGGGATCGCTGGGGTTGGCGTTGGAGAATCGCATGGCCATCGTCTATCTGTTGGTGGCAACCGGGAGCGCTGGGGACCTATGGCGAAATGGGAATTCGTTGTCGGACTCGTGTTGCGGCAGGAACACCACGGTGTCGCGTGGACAGGACCCCTGTTGCTCCAATCCGAGGTGAGCTGCCTACCACATCGATCACCTTGTCCTATCTTGTGCGTAGATACCATCGTCCATGAGAATCATGCACCACAACACGCTAACTAGGTGGCCCAGCCATGGTGACCACCACGGGCAGGGCTCTGGGAGCCGCCGCGTCCGACTGCTATGTAGAAGATGATGTCGCGGCCGCTGGATCCATAGCAGACGGCTGGGATCGCTCCTGGCATACCGGTTCGGTCGTGGGAGTGATGATGCGCGTGAGTCGTCGGATCAACCACCATTGGATGAGATTAGATCCTTACGTACCCCTTCGCTCGTTGTATTGTGACCATTGGATTTGATCTGAACGACTCTGGTTGCCCGCACATTATAACAGTCATGGTCTTTTTCTAAAAGAACCCTCGCCCTTTTGACTTATCAACCCGCCATCCCTCCACTATAAGAAAACTTAACAGTTAGGCCCAGAACTTTACACAGAGCCCCTGAACTTTGTTAAAATAGTGTCCATAGTCCTGAAGCCATGAGAAATATAGAATTTATTTAGAAAAATGGTTTTTAATACAAAAATAATTCTAGAAACTTGTGAAATTCATAGTTAATTCATTTTAACTCTAAATTGAGTCATTCCAGTTGCAATAATTTTGTATTAATATTGTTTATTACCTAGTACCATTGTTTAAGCCATGAAACTTAGATTAAAATTGTTCAATTGAATTAATCTATTCTAGGTGATAAATAATTTCAGAAATTCATAACTCAATACCCGTAACTCCATTTTGATCCATTCTAGTTGCTTTAGTCTCACAATAATATCTATTATTATATGGTCACTTTGTTTTGTCATGAAATATAGGTTAAAATGTTGCACTTAGTTTATTCTATACTTAACCACGTGGATCTTCGGAAAACCATAACTCCTTAACCATAACTCCGAATTTAGTGATTCTCGAACCCACGATCTCATAGCAACGCGTAGATTATTATTACGTAGTTTATTCTTATGTTTGGTGTAATGTTAATTTTTGCCTATACCATGTTTGTTTGTATTACTACGTTTAGCAGTGAGAACACGTGTCACCTGAAGATCATCCTGGTACCTGGAATCTCAAGTCCTAGGCAAGTTGTGCCCTTGATCACTTCTTTTTATCCAGTCATGTTCTGATTAATCATAATGATCTGCATAGGTTAATTTTGATGGGACCCAATAGGTTACCCTAGTTTGACTATCTTTATACCTTGTTCACCACTTAATTCTTGGGTAGTACCTGCTATTGCTTTATGTGGTTTTGGGTTTAGAGATACATATTATTCATGATTATACTTTTATTATCAGTTGTTATTTACTGTTTATGATAAGATCATTATGTTAATTGGAACATGGAGAACCACCCGAGAAAACAGTGCTACCACAAGGGTTTAATGGGACGCCATTGGCTGATTAACTAGGAAAGCTATTGGAGGTCTTCCTTACCCGAAAGGGGCAAGGGCAGTAGGGGAGTGGTTAGTGTAGGGAGGTCCTTGGGCTGATTTTGCTGCGATGGCGGTCAGGCAAGAACCCTGCACTGGAGCTTTCTATAAACTGTAGCGGGATTTCTGAAGCTAGTGGAACTTTGTAAAGGCCTCGTAGTGTTACCCTGCCTCGCCTCCTCGGTAGAGGTGTATGGGATTGGCCGTCTCTTAGCAGATGGGTAACACGACTTGTGGGTAAAGATGCGCAACCTCTGCAGAGTGTAAAACTGGTATACTAGCCGTGCTCACGGTCATGAGCAGCTCGGACACTCACATGATTAATTTATGGAACTAAATTCAATTTGTCATATGCATTGCATCGCAGGTGTTGTTATTATTTTTGTTCTACTACTTAATTGGGTTGGTATTTACTTATACATAGTAACGACTAATAAAATTTTGACCAACTTTAAAAGCAATGCTCAGCTCTAACCATCATCTTTGGTAAGCCTTACACTTCACGTGAGCTCCCACCTTTGGCGAGTTCATGCACATTATTCCCCACAACTTGTTGAGCGATGAACGTATGTGAGCTCACTCTTGCTGTCTCACACCCACCCCACAGGTCAAAAACAGGTACCGCAGGATGAGGCGCATGGAGGATGATGCGATGTGTTCGTGAGAGATCTAGGCCGTCGTCTCCCAGTCAACTTTGGGTTGCTGGACCGTTGTCTCCTTATAATGTAATTGTTTATTTTGTACAGAACTTCTATTATATAGTAAAGTTGTGACATTCGATCCTGTGCCATGATTCATCATATGTGTGAGACTTGGTCCCAGCACACCTGGTGATTATGTTCGCGCCTGGGTCTTGGTGCCCCGAAACCCGGGTGTGACAGAAGTGGTATCAGAGGAATGTTGACTGTAGGACGAAACCTAGATATAACTGGACAACCATTATCTACTTACCTTTGCTACTCTGATTCTTTCTAAACTTATCTTAATCTTTTCTCATCTAGTTCCGCTTACTCTGATTACTCTTACCTTTTTCCTTCTAAAGACAAATGTGGATTTCACACTTTGAAATCCTGTGCCTAAAGTGACCTTTAGGAATAGGAGACCTAATCTTAGGAACAAAAACAAAACTATTTTTATAAGTGTCTATGTATTTGAATGTTTGTTCTTATGATACTTGTCTGATTTGGATCTTTGATTGAGTGTGATTAATTGTGGAGTAATGTCCACGATTACATCTGCATATACATATAGGAAAAAAATTCTTATAAAAGTAAGTAGATTAGATTACCCCTCATTAAAAAAATGTATCTAGCTTAATAGATCCATCTCATCTTAAAATATTATATCCTACACTCATAGATCCATCTTATCTCAAAAGATCCTAACTTATCCAAATTAAAATATATCTAGCTTAATAGATCCACCTTATCTTAAAAGGTTCTCTCTTATCTTAATAGATCTATCTTATCTCGAAAAGATTCTATCCTATCCTAACAGATCTAACTGACCTCAAAAGATTCTATCTTATCCCTATGGATTCATCTTGCCCTAATAAGCATACCTATCCCAACCACTATACTTATGTCACCCTAGTGTAACAACCATGATCTAATTAAAATTTATGAGATTCTATCTAGTCTAATCTAGTTATACCAATCTAACCTAAAATTAGTGCCCTAGACTAACTTGACCATATACAACTACCTAACCATATGCAACTACCTTACTCATCAGATAGTTGCATAACCCCTCCGTTTTAACCTAACAACAAAACATAGATTCTGACCTACCTACCTCATGTACCCCGGTTATCCTAACTATATGTCCTTAACTCGGAGGGCAACTCCAAGAAGAAAGGCCAAAGAAGACCAACCACGTCAAAAAAGGATAAGCACCAACTCAAGTCATCAAGGATCAAGTGAGATCACCAAGATGAGTCAAGATCCACAATCTTGGATGGAGTCTTTTCTTACCCTATTCTTTCTTACCCAAACCTATAAATGCTTTAAAGATATCTTTTATCCTGTATAATAAGGTGACTATACATATATATACCCACACTTTCCTAACCATCTGCTAATTTGTGTTATAAACTTGAACAAAAAAAATTCTTTATTTAAAACTACTTAGAAATTGAAACCTAGACTACAAACCAAACTTGTTGCATACTCTTTCTACTAATCTCGAGGACGAGATTATTTTTAAGGGGGGTAGGATTTGTAAAGCCCAGAATTAGTATAAGAAAAAAAACATGAAATAAATAAATATATTTATATGATAATGTTTTGGGATTGTAAAACCTAAAGGAGATTAATTGATTCTCTTTTTCCCTTTAGAAAGTTCGATTAATAAAATCATATTAGTTGAATAACAAAATGAATAAATACAGAAATGTGCACCTCATAATGAAATTCTTGTATTCAAATTTGTGAATCAATTTTGAGTTTAAAGAATTAGAATTCGAAAATAAAAGGGAGAATAGGAAACAAGAATTTAAATAGAAAGGAAAGACTAGAAAATAAAAAGAAAATGAATTTCTTGCGTCATGGGCTGAATCCCTTGTTTGTCGGCCCATCCCCACCTCCCAACCAGCCCACACTACCTCAGCCCATTCCCCTTTCTCTTCATCGCCTGGCCCACACGGCCGGCCGAACCGTAGCGCGATCACCACACCCTCTCTGGTGTGTGGGCCACTGCCCATGGACCCCATTCCGCAGATGCACCCATATGACTGGTAGGGCCGCCTCATCAGTCGTTTCTTCCCCAATGGTGCAGGCGCAGCAAATCTTGGGTCAATCCCGAACAAATCGGTGGCCATAACAGACCTCCGCTCCTGCCGGGCTCGGCTCTCCAGTCAGGTGCGCCCTCAAATAGGACCGACCCCCCTCTCGCCATCTACCTTGTGCCGCATCTTCTTTCGGCTCGCAGCAGCGCCACCTCGTGATAAAACCGATGAGCAGCGACAGGGGGGAAGACGCGTGAGATCCGTCGCACGGGCAACACCTCTGTGCGTCCGATGGGATCGCGGGGGTTGGCGTTGGAGAATCGCATGGCCATCGTCTATCTGTTGGTGGCAACCGGGAGCGCTGGGGACCTATGGCGAAATGGGAATTCGTTGTCGGACTCATGTTGCGGCAGGAACACCACGGTGTCGCGTGGACAGGACCCCTGTTGCTCCAATCCGAGGTGAGCTGCCTACCACATCGATCACCTTGTCCTATCTTGTGCGTAGATACCATCGTCCATGAGAATCGTGCACCAGAACACGCTAACTAGGTGGCCCAGCCATGGTGACCACCGCGAGCAGGGCTCTGGGAGCCACCGCGTCCGACTGCTATGTAGAAGATGATGTCGCGGCCGCTGGATCCATAGCAGACGGCTGGGATCGCTCCTGGCATACCGGTTCGGCCGTGGAAGTGATGATGCGCGTGAGTCGTCGGATCAACCACCAGTGGATGAGATTAGATCCTTACGTACCCCTTCGCGCGTTGTATTGTGACCATTGGATTTGATCTGAACGGCTCTGGTTGCCCGCACATTATAACAGTCATGGTCTTTTTCTAAAAGAACCCTCACCCTTTTGACTTATCAACCCGCCATCCCTCCACTATAAGAAAACTTAACAGTTAGGCCCAGAACTTTACACAGAGCCCCTGAACTTTGTTAAAATAGTGTCCATAGTCCTGCAGCCATGAGAAATATAGAATTTATTTATAAAAAATGGTTTTTAATACAAAAATAATTCTAGAAACTTGTGAAATTCATAGTTAATTCATTTTAACTCCAAATTGAGTCATTCCAGTTGCAATAATTTTGTATTAATATTGTTTATTACCTAGTACCATTGTTTAAGCCATGAAACTTAGATTAAAATTGTTCAATTGAATTAATCTATTCTAGGTGATAAATAATTTCAGAAATTCATAACTCAATACCCGTAACTCCATTTTGATCCATTCTAGTTGCTTTAGTCTCACAATAATATCTATTATTATATGGTAACTTTGTTTTGTCATGAAATATAGGTTAAAATGTTGCACTTAGTTTATTCTATACTTAACCACGTGGATCTTCGGAAAACCATAACTCCTTAACCATAACTCCGAATTTAGTGATTCTCGAACCCATGATCTCATAGCAACGCGTAGATTATTATTACGCAGTTTATTCTTATGTTTGGTGTAATGTTAATTTTTGCCTATACCATGTTTGTTTGTATTACTACGTTTAGCAGTGAGAACACGTGTGACCTGAAGATCATCCTGGTACCTGGAATCTCAAGTCCTAGGCAAGTTGTGCCCTTGATCACTTCTTTTTATCCAGTCATGTTCTGATTAATCATAATGATCTGCATAGGTTAATTTTGATAGGACCCAATAGGTTACCCTAGTTTGACTATCTTTATACCTTGTTCACCACTTAATTCTTGGGTAGTACCTGCTATTGCTTTATGTGGTTTTGGGTATAGAGATACATATTATTCATGATTATACTTTTATTATCAGTTGCTATTTACTGTTCATGATAAGATCATTATGTTAATTGGAACATGGAGAACCACCCGGGAAAACAGTGCTACCACAAGGGTTTAATGGGACGCCCTTGGCTGATTAACTAGGAAAGCTAGTGGAGGTCTTCCTTACCCGAAAGGGGCAAGGGCAGTAGGGGAGTGGTCAGTGTAGGGAGGTCCTTGGGCTGATTTTGCTGCGATGGCGGTCAGGGAAGAACCCTGCACTGGAGCTTTCTATAAACTGTAGCGGGATTTCTGAAGCTAGTGGAACTTTGTAAAGGCCTCGTAGTGTTACCCTGCCTCGCCTCCTCGGTAGAGGTGTATGGGATTGGCTGTCTCTTGGCAGATGGGTAACACGACTTGTGGGTAAAGATGCGCAACCTCTGCAGAGTGTAAAACTGGTATACTAGCCGTGCTCACGGTCATGAGCAGCTCGGACACTCACATGATTAATTTATGGAACTAAATTCAATTTGTCATATGCATTGCATCGCAGGTGTTGTTATTATTTTTGTTCTACTACTTAATTGGGTTGGTATTTACTTATACATAGTAACGGCTAATAAAATTTTGACCAACTTTAAAAGCAATGCTCAGCTCTAACCATCATCTTTGGTAAGCCTTACACTTCACGTGAGCTCCCACCTTTGGCGAGTTCATGCACATTATTCCCCACAACTTGTTGAGCGATGAACGTATGTGAGCTCACTCTTGCTGTCTCACACCCCCCCCCCCACAGGTCAAAAACAGGTACCGCAGGATGAGGCGCATGGAGGATGATGCGATGTGTTCGTGAGAGATCTAAGCCGTCATCTCCCAGTCAACTTTGGGTTGCTGGACCGTTGTCTCCTTATAATGTAATTGTTTATTTTGTACATAACTTCTATTATATAGTAAAGTTGTGACATTCGATCCTGTGCCATGATTCATCATATGTGTGAGACTTGGTCCCAGCACACCTGATGATTATGTTCGCGCCCGGGTCTTGGTGCCCCGAAACCCGGGTGTGACAGTTGGCAAGCCATTCGGGATGGAATACCTCTTTTATGAACCCAGCAGCCATCAGCTTGTGGATCTCCTCGCCTATGGCTCTGCGCTTTTCTTCGTCGAATCGGCGTAGAGGCTGCTTCATGGGTCGGGCTACAGCTCGGATATCCAGTGAGTGCTCGGCGACTTCCCTCGGTATGCCAGGCATGCCTGAGGGACTCCACGCAAAAACCTCGGCGTTTGCGCGCAGAAAGTCGACGAGCACTGCTTCCAATTTGGGGTCGAGCTCGGAGCCGATCTGGATCTGCTTGGAGGCGTCATTGCTGGGGTCGAGAGGGACAGACTTAACCGCCTCTGCTGGTTCGAAGTTGCCGGCGTGGCGCTTCGCATATGGCACCTCCTTGGGGAGGCTCTCCATGTCGGCGATGAGGGCCTCGGATTCGGCGAGGGCCTCGGCGTACTCCACGCACTCCACGTCACATTCGTACGTGTGTCGGTATGTGGGGCCGACGGTGATGACCCCATTGGGGCCCGGCATCTTGAGCTTGAGGTAGGTGTAGTTGGGGACAGCCATGAACTTGGCATAGCATGGTCTCCCCAGCACTGCGTGGTAGGTTCCTCGGAACCCGACCACCTCGAACGTGAGTGTTTCCTTTCGGAAGTTGGAGGGAGTCCCGAAGCAGACGGGTAGATCGAGTTGTCCAAGGGGCTGGACGCGCTTCTCGGGAATGATCCCGTGAAAGGGCGCCGCGCCGGCCCGGATCGAGGACAGATCGATCTACAGGAGCCCGAGGGTGTCGGTGTAGATGATGTTGAGGCTGCTGCCTCCGTCCATGAGGACCTTGGTAAGCCTGACGTTGCCGATGACGGGATCAACAATGAGCGGGTACTTCCCCGGGCTCGGCACGCGGTCGGGGTGGTCACCTTGGTCGAAGGTGATGGGCATGTCGGACCAGTCTAGGTAGACTGGCGCCGCCACCTTCACAGAGCAGACCTCCCGGAGCTCTTGCTTGCGGTGCCGAGCCGAGGCGTTCGCCACTTGCCCACCGTAGATCATGAAGCAGTCATGGACCTTAGGGAACTCCTCTGCCTTGTGGGCTTCCTTCTTGTTGTTGTCGGGGGCTCTGCCACCTTCCGCCGGTGGCCCGGCCTTATGGAAGTAGCGCCGAAGCATGACGCACTCCTCAAGGGTGTGCTTGACGGGACCCTGATGATAGGGGCACGACTCCTTGAGCATCTTGTCGAACAAGTTGGTGCCTCCGGGAGGCTTCCGAGGGTTCTTGTGCTCGGCGGCGGCGACAAGGTCTGCGTCGGAGGCGTCGTGTTTCGCTTGCGACTTCTTCTTGCCCTTCTTCTTCGCGCCGCGCTGAGCGGATGCCTCGGCGACATCATCCGGCTGGCGCCCCTGAGGCTGCTTGTCCTTCCGGAAGATGGCCTTGACTGCCTCCTAGCCAGAGGCGAACTTGGTGGCGATGTCCATCAGCTCGCTCGCCCTGGTGGGAGTCTTGCGACCCAGCTTGCTCACCAGGTCGCGGCAGGTGGTGCCGGCGAGGAACGCCCCGATGACATCTGAGTCGGTGATGTTGGGCAGCTCGGTGCGTTGCTTCGAGAATCACCGGATGTAATCCCGCAGGGATTCTCCCGGCTGCTGGTGGTAGCTTCGGAGATCCCAGGAGTTCCTAGGGCGCACGTATGTGCCCTGGAAGTTGCCGGCGAAGGCTTTGACCAGGTCGTCCCAGTTGGAGATCTGCGCAGGAGGCAGATGCTCTAGCCAGGCTCGGGCGGCGTCGGAGAGGAACAGGGGGAGGTTGCGGATGATGAGGTTGTCATCGTCCGTTCCACCCAGCTGGCAGGCCAGCCGGTAGTCCACGAGCCACAGTTCCGGCCTCGTCTCCCCCGAGTACTTGGTGATGGTAGTCGGGGCCCGGAACCGGGTCGGGAATGGTGCCCGTCGTATGGCCCGAATGAAAGCTTGCGGACCGGGTGGTTCGGGCGAAGGGCTCCGATCCTCCTCGCTGTTGTAGAGTCCCCCACGCCTTGGGTGGTAGCCTCGGCGCACCTTCTCGTCATGGTGGGCTCGACGGTCGCGGCGATGGTGCTCGTTGCCGAGGCGGGCCGGGGCCACAGGCGCTGTGTCCCGTGTGCGCCCGGTGTGGACCGAGGCTTCCCGCATGAATCGGGAAGTCACGCGCGATGCTCCAGGGGGTATCCCTGCCTTCGGGAGGCAGAGCTTTCGGTCCGTCGGACCGCGGCGTCCTCCAGGAGATTCTTGAGCTCTCCCTGGATACGCTGCCCCTCGGTGGTGGATGGTTCCGGCATCGCTCGGAGTAGTATTGCTGCTGCAGCCAGGTTCTGGCCGATCCCACTGGAAGCCAGGGGCAGCCTAGCCCTGGCATCGTCGGTGATGCGGTGCTGGACGTCCTAGGCCAGATGACGCACTTCTCCGGCCGGTGTTCGGCCTGCCCGCTCCTGCCCGATATTCGGCCTGCCCGCTCCTGACCAAGTTGTCCTGCTTCCTCGTCGAGCCTGGCCTGCATCTCGTCGATTTGCTCGAGCTGTGTGTCCTGACCCCCCGCAGGGACTGGGACCACAGCTGGCTCCCGAAGGATGTCAATGCGAGGCGCAGGCCTAGGGGGATCGCCGTCCTCCGGCATACCAAGGTGGTTGCCTTTGTCGAGACCCCCTAGATCGACGTGGAAACATTCGCAACTTGGGCCACGTCCTCGTCGCCGAGGCTGTGGCTATCATCGGAACAGTCGGAGAGGCAGCAGTCGCATGCGGTCATGAAGTCCCGCATGGCACTGGGGTTATCAAGCCCGGAGAAATCCCAACCAGAGTCGGGCTCGTCGTCTTCCTTGGAACCGGGGGCCCGTAGGTCGAGACGGCCATCAATCGGTCCCAGGTTGACCACATATGGTACCCCAGAAGGTTTGGATATGCCTTTACGAAAGCGTCCACCAAAGCGGGGTTGCTTGGTTGGTCGAAGCTGAATCTAAAAGGCACAGGATGGGAAACAGACGGTACCTCTTGATCGACGAATGGTGACGAAGTCGCGTCAGGGACGGACTGCACTGTTATCTTAGGTACGAGGCTAACGCCCAACAAGTCCTTCACGAGCGTGCTGGCGTCACCCGTCTGCTCGGGGTTGGTGTGTCGCAGGGAAACGACGCTCATCTTCGTATCAGACGCGAGGTCAACGCCCGACGTGTCGCCCGCTGGGGCGCCGGCGTCGTCGACTTGCTCGACATCCGACAAGGCGTCACCTCCTTCTTGGCCATGATTGCCCCGCCTCCTTCCTCGTCGACGAGGAAGGTGACGGGACGGACTCGGATGCTGTTCTTCCACCATGCGGGGAAGACGTCGTCGATTTCGCCGCCGGTAGGCGGGCTGACGGCCGCTATTGTCGTTGTCGCGCGGCGGAGGAAGGAGTATCATGTCGTAGCTGCCGTCGAGGGACATGAACTCGAGACTCCCAAAACGGAGCTCCGTCCCGGGTTGGAAAGGTTGCTGGAGACTCCCCATCTGGAGCTTGACGGGAAGCTGTTCGTCAACACGCAGCAGGCCCCTACCTAGCACGCCAACTGTCGGTGTTTCGACCCTGGGGGGTCCCTGGACCGACGAGTAAATTGTCACTGTGTGTCCTAGCCCAGATGGGTTGGCGCGAGACGGAGACACAAGGGGGGAAACAATAAGGGGAACCCGCAGCCTCGTGTTGTTCTGCGCCCAGGGCGAATGCGCTTGTAGTAGGGGGTTACAAGCATTCGCGAGGGTGAGAGAGAGAGGGCGTGAGACTGCGCGTCAGCCCGTTCTCCCGCGCGGACACCTTTTTCGTACGAGGGCCCTGGACCTTCCTTTTATAGACATAAGGAGAGGGTCCAGGTGTACAACGGGGGGTGTAGTAGTGTGCTAACGTGTCTAGCAGAGAGGAGCCAGAGCCTTATGTACATGCCGACATGGCTGTCGGAGAGGTGTTGGAGCCCTGTTCATGTGGCCTCGTGGCCGTCGGAGGAGCGCTTGAGCCCTGTAGAAGCACAGCTATCGAGGCTGTCGGATCCTTGCTGACGTCTCCTTGCTTCCGTAGGGGGCTGAGAACCGCCGTCGTCATGGAGCACGCGGGGTGCCATCATTACTTGTTTTACCGGGGCAAGCCAGACGGGACGTCGGTCTTGTTCCCCGTAGTCTGGGCTAGCTAGGGGTAAGGTAATGATGGTCCCCCTTGTGGTGTGGTCAGTTCGAGCCCGAGGTCGGGCGAGGCGGTGGCACCTCCGAGGTTGAGGCTGAGTCCGAGCCCGGGGGTCGGGCGAGGCGGAGACCATCGTCCGAAGTTGAGGTTGAGTCCGAGCCCAGGGGTCAGGCGAGGCGGAGACCGTAGTCCGAGACTGAGGTCGAGTCCGACCCCGGGGGTCGGGCGAGGCGGAGACCGTCGTCCGAGGTCGAGGTTGAGTCCGAGCCCGGGGGTCGGGCGAGGCGGAGACCGTTGTCCGAGGCGAGGTTGAGTCCGAGCCCTGGGGTCGGGCGAGGCGGAGATCGACTTCCAGAGGCGAGGTCGAGTCCGAGCCCTGGGGTCGGGCGAGGCGGAGACCGTTGTCCGAGGCGAGGTCGAGTCTGAGTCCTGGGGTCGGGCGAGGCGGAGACCGTCGTTCGGAGTCGAGGTTGAGACCGAGCCCTAGGGTCGGGCGAGGCAGAGATTCCTATGGCACCCGAGGCTAGACTTGGCTGCTGTCAGCCTCACCCTGGCGGGTGGCACAGCAGTCGGAGCAGCGCAGGCGGCGCTGTTTTCCTGTCAGGTCAGTCAGTGGAGGGGCGAGGTGACTGCGGTCACTTCGGCCTTGTCGACTGGAAAGCGCGCGTCAGGATAAGGTGTCAGGCGATCCTTGCATTGAATGCTCCTGCGATCTGGTCGGCTGGCGAGGCAATCTGGCCAAGGTTGCTTCTCCGTGAAGCCTGCCCGAGCTGGGCCTCGGGCGAGTCGAAGGTGCGCCCATTGCTTGAGGAGACCCTCGGGCGAGGCGTGAATCTGCCTTGGTCTATCGTTCCTGCCCGAGGCTGGGCTCGGGCGAGGCGAGATCGTGTCCCTTAAGTGAACGGAGCCTTGACCGGAATTGCGCCCATCAGGCCTTTGTAGCTTTGTGCTGATGGGGGTTACCAGCTGAGATTAGGAGCCTTGGGGGTACCCCTAATTACGGTCCCCGACAATTAATGAAATAGAAACTCAATTCGGAAATTGATTACGTTAGTTATTTCATGTAGTTAATCATCGACTTTGTTTAATGTCGACCAATTGGAAATAGTTATAACTCTAGTAGTGCATGTGATTAACACTTGTTAGTGTAACTAGGTGGAACTAGATCACGTAATGATTAATTATGCATCTACCCGTAATACGCTTCGACTATAGCTTTAACCACTACGAGACCTTCCTTATTCTCTTTCTAGCCATTGCGAATGCAATATCGTATGTCATATCTTATGCATATTCAATTTATCTGCACTCTTGTATGGTGTACTGTTTATTTCCTAATTCAAATGGATGGATGTATGTTTGTGCTCGCATAGAGAACGGTCTGGTTGAGGAGTCCGAAGAACTCGCAAGAGAAGACCCTGAGCAGCAGCTGGTTGGTGGAGGCAAGTGTCCCTTGACCTATCTTTGTCCTATACATTCTATAATTCACTTCCCGCATTTACACAGTTATACCTAAGGATTGACTAGCTTTTGTTATCCATGTCCTTGTTTACCTATTTGGGTTGGATTATTCTGGTTTAGTTTCATGCTAGTGCTTAACATTAATCAATGAACATGATGAGATTTATCTATGATACGCTGTTTTCCTTCTTATTTATGATGATTTACTTGTGGCATTTAAGGGGACTCGAGCGGTTTCTCGAGTGCCTCTCCGTAAGGACCTGTTCGTTGGATGACCGCCCGGGAAAACAGTGCAACCATGAGGGTGGAGTGGGACGCCCTTAGCTGAATAATTAGAAGAACCGGGGTGTAGTTCGCTTAGCCGTCATGCCGTTAATGGGCTCGGTGTATGCGGCTCGCTCTGCCAAGGTTGGTTCGCCCCTTGGGGAGGAGTGCGGTGCATTTAGGAATCTTTGTAAAGGCTACGTAATGATACCCTCTGGGTCACCTTGGTAGTGATCAATGGAGAGTCATGACCTCTGGGCAGAAAGGGAATCATGGCTTGTGGGTAAAGTGCGCAACCTCTGCAGAGTGTTTGAAAACTGATATATCAGTTGTGCTCGCGGTTATGAGCGGCCAAGGGAGCTCCATTGATTAGTGACACTTGATCAGAGATGATCGGATTACAGGTGGCAATGAGAATGATGGTTTTGGCATTGACTATGGTAATGATAAGTGGTATTCTTTCCGTTTGGAAAGGGTACATTTGGGTTAATAACGTGGGTTAATTCTAAAATCTGGCTCTCTCTACTAGTAATAATAATCTGACCAACTAAAAGCAACTGCTTGACTTACCCCCCACATAACGCTAGTCCACTACAGCCAAACAGGACACTTGCTGAGTATGTTGATGTGTACTCACCCTTGCTCTACACACCAAACCCCCAATCCCCAGGTTGTCTGCATTGCAACCACTGCTCAGGAGAAGATGAAGCCGTGGAAGGAGACTTCCAGGAGTTTCAAGATTACGACGAGTTATAGGCGTGGGTTAGCGGCAACCCCCAGTCGGCTGCCTGTGAAGGTCGCGTGTATCTACGTTTCATTTTCGCACTTTGATTATTGTTAAAGACTATGTGGATGTCTCAGACATATGATGTAATTGACTATTATTACCCTTTTATGTTATTATTTGAGCACTGTGTGATGATGTCCAGTTATGTAACTGTTGTGTACGTGAATTGCTGATACTGGCACGTACATGGTTCGCATTCGGTTTGCCCTCTAAAACCGGGTGTGACAGTTCCATTTGGTCGTGTGATACATGTAACAGAGAACTTGTATCACACACCACATGTTGTATTTTCATGTTGTCCACCTATATTGCATAACCCAAATCAATCATCATTTCAATGTAGCATCAGCATCCATTGCATTATATACAAATGAACACCAATTTTTGAATATTTACCTGGTTACCAGCTGTTAATAATTTTAACGTAGGTCCACATCCAGTCATAATATTATGATCATCCTACATTATAAAATATTTTTAGTACAGTGATTTCATATATTCATTACATACACTACTTCATGCAAGATTATATATTTATCTTTTACGTACTATTCTGTGGCATGTATTTGAATTGTCATCTTCATCCATTCCCTCCCTAGCCTTATTATTATTATTTATTTCTCCTTCATGTTACAAAAAATATATGACCATACATACTCATATGTTCCAAATAGTTTAACATTACAAAAATTGAATTTTATTACCTAGTTTTCCTCATCATCACTAACATCACATGACTCATTACACCCAATGTCTAGCTCCAATCTGCATAGAACGCCATCAAGCTCATCCAACACATCCATTGCCTTGTCGTACCCTGCTTTTGACATACACGCCTGGCGAACAACTTTCATTGTTTTCGTTAGGAACATTTTCTGTCTGTATGATTTAGTAACTCCATCCTTTCCCCTGAAGCTCTTATCATTTCTTTCAAACGGTACATCTTGTCTTGATGAGACAGTGTACCTTTGTAATATATACTTTGAAGGTATCTTTTCAACTTGTAGATGCATGAAAGCTCTTAAAAGATGAACACATAATAGACCTGAAATCATGAAGAATAATCATTATATTGTTACTGATATATATTCTGTATAACAATAAAAAACATATCAAATATGCACTTTTATTAGTATAATCAAGACAACATGTTCAAACCTATATGTTCCCACTGTTTGCACTCGCATGTATACTCTCCAGCTTCTATGTCGGCTGTTATCTTGAATTGGTGTTGTCCCCACACAATTTTATTAGATCTTTTTGTATGTTGTACGATCCAATCTTTATCACAACCGTCTGTTTTCTTCAATATTCTGTATGTAGTGGCGTATTTCATTGATTCCTCAAATCTATTCATAACAGCTCTGGTGTATGCCCTAGAGACTCTCACTTTGAACCTATACAACGTATCGGTTGTCCTTGGTCCCTATAAGACATTAACATCATAATTAAATAATGTAATTACATAAACATATATGCCATTGATTATTGATAACAAACACGATATACCTTGCTCATCAATGCCTCCTTTGTTTCTTTCATTTTCCTGCTATGCAACATTTTCATCATTTGTTTAGCAAACTCATGCAGAGGGGTGTTCGCATCTACACGTGATTTCTTCACTAATCTGTTCATGCTCTCACTGCGTTGTGTAGACACCATTACCCCACAGAAGTCATTTTAAAAAAAATGCTGGTATCTATTCTTTCTTTATTTCATATAAATTGCGTAGAGTTATATCTTCATGCAGATTGTATTCTTCTATCATCATTTCCCAGGCACATTCAAACTCATGAGGAGTTAAAGGATGATGTATAATAGATTGGAATTTTGTTTTAAAATCCTTATCAGCAAACCTTGCATAGAATTCATTTAAGAATGGCATAAATCGGTTCTGAACATGCCATAAACACAGTCTGTGAATTGTTTTTGGAAATACAGTTCGCAGAGCAATTGGCATTGCAGGATCTTGATCTGCAATTGCTCACAAACCATTATTTTACTATCACAATAAATTATTTGACGTGTTAGCATAACAAATTCACATACCACATACCTGTTAGCATAACTCTAGGTCCCTCGCATCCCATACATGTTTTGAATGAATTGAAAGCCCATTCAAAAGTCTGAACTGTTTCATCTCCCAACAACACAAATCCAAACATTGTACATTGCAGATGGCTGTTAGCTCCAATAAACATGCCCAGTGGTTTATCATATATATTTGTCTTGTGTGTTATATCAAAGGTCACAGCATCACCATAATCTGCATATTCCCCTTGCATACTTGCGTGTGACCAAAAAATACTCACTATTTTCCCATCCATGTCTAGCTGAAAATCACAAAAAAACTGTGGATTCTGTTTCTTGCATTCTGTAAAGAAAGACAGAAGTTTGGCTACATCATTTGCGCAGTTTTCTCGTCTCCTTGCTGCCCTCCTGCAATTGTTGTACAAAAAATGTCCATCCAAACATTTACTATAGTAATATCTATGGCACTCAATATATACATAGTCAACACAAAAGATTCCTTACATGTTTTTCAGATCTTGAGCAGTTACCGGTACGTTCTCTGGCCCATCATGCATGTCTGATATAAAATCAACTATGCAATGCTGGGGCACTCGGCTATCATGCATTGCATTAACAAAATTTATGAATTCCTCATCCTGACTTTTGTTGCAATTAGATGTTGTTTCTCAGCTTCGTCAGTTATGAACTCATGGTTATGCTCCAAATTCACCAGTTCAATCTTTGCAGCTACCACATTTTTCATCATCATATATTTTTTTAATTTGATTCCAGCCTTACATTGCGTACGGCCAGAATTCCTATTCCTCATCCTAGGTGTATCATTTGGTTTTGGTGCACTTTTACCTTCATGTGAACAATTTATCCACTTACTGAATGTCTTCTCCATGTATTTCTTCAATGGAAATCCAACTTCATATGCATACCTTTTATAAAATTTATATACATCATCAATATTCTTGAAAGTCATCCCTACTGTTGGCACTATATTCGGAACAATGTTTTTTTTGCTATAATTCATTGACAGTGTTGTTTGTACCATGGATTATGATCATAACAATCTAATCAATCATAGAATCAAATACAACAATTGGACTTACATGTGAATGCAGTATTTGAGGCGTATCCATCTCCCTGGAGCTAATATTCGACATCGGAGGTCGAATCCGTTGGTCTCCTTCCTCCCCTATGTTTATCTCGTCGATTACAGGCCCCAGTAGAGCAGGAGATGGTGTAACCATTAAGTTACCTTCAACTACTCCCTCAGTGTCTGGACGAATCGGACCGCCATCTACCATCGCCGGTGATTGTCCAGAGCTGGCCATCTCCACCGCCAACTAGTTCTACAGTCTAGGGGTATTTTTTCGAATGAAAGGAAATCACGGATGCTATACTAAACAAGTAACCGCATCCACGTTTCCAGGGTATTTCCATAATTTCCGAACCCACTCCTATAATGTAGCAATGTACATGCAATACAAATATCCCTAACACACTATTTACGCACAATGACTCAATGTTTTATGCCAAACGGTATATACTATATACACAACGTCTATAGCGTATCTGTTTTATGTCATATCTTTTAACATCTTATTCAATATTATCTTTACCTGCCGCCATTATGCTCCATGCAAGATCCATAAATTCCGCGCCCACGTTTCAGAGTAAGCACGTTCGGATGAGGAATCTAATCCCTATAATTCCGCCCACTACCATATGTTTACTGCCTTGCCGTTAATGAACCTAGTCACGGTGCCGTCGGTCCTGCATGTACTCTGTCTCGTCTCCATCATACCCACGCGTGCTTGGTTCAGCGGACCAGACCATGTTACCGATCCGGGCTCTCTTTAATATCCGAAGCCTAGGGCTACCGTTGTACCTGCCATATATATATATATCATTCTTAAAATAATGTAAAAATTTCTACCCTTAAATTTTGTTGTATCTTCTATTTGTTCAAAATAAATTACGCACCATTACACTATAAAAAAATATGAACCTAAATTTGTATCTAAATTACTCGTATTAACTTCATCGTCATTTTGAGTAATGCATGGGTGTGCAGGATTTTGATGATGGATGAAACTCGGCAATAAATACAATATAATAAATATTTAGTGAAGATTGAATGGAAACTAGGGGACTCATATTTATAAATGTAGTCTTGTGAGGATGAAACACGACTTTCTCTATTTTAGATCCTCATAGGTTAAGATGCATCACATGTGAGGTTCTTGGTGGTCAAATGACTGGGTAACGCTATGATAGAGGATTAGCTAGTATCATAGTCATTTAAATGTACCATTACCTAAATTTATTGATATTTGAGATGTGCTTAGCTCATATCCTTCAAACCATTCATGGCATAGAGATCTAATTTTGGGCCTAATAAGCTCAATACTAACACTAGATTAGGAAGCGTGTATTTCATTAGAACCTATATATAGTCGAATGGACAAATCTAGGTTGAATCAATATGATCGGCTTTTGCTCTGGCTTCACTATATTCAGTGAAATTGTACCCAACATCATTTTTAAAGTGGCTTCACGTGAAATTGTATTAGAAGGGTGAAGCAAAAAAAACTAGCTTGTCTGGTTTTGGCTCACGTATATCCTACAAGAGATCTTCCCAACATTGATTGATTTTTTCTCAGTCCACATGAGCACAATAACTTATAGTTGGGATTGACTAAATTACTAATATAACTAGACATAATTTCTTTTAAAATAGCATAGAAGCCGATTTGCCAAATGATTTTTTTCTTTGTTTCCTCTAGAAAAGCGGTTTTAACAGAGAAGCCAAAGCCATTTTTGAAGAAGACTAAACCCTATTAAATGAGGCCTTAAATATGATGTCTTTGTAACTTGAAAGCTCATCACTTAAAATCGTTGGGCTAGTTATATGGCGCCTTTGTACGAAAGCTCATCACTTAACAGGACAGACATTTCCTTTCTCCTCCAGCTGACCGATAGACCATAGTTGCCAGAGGCTTCTCCCCAGCGCGCTCGCTGAACGATGGGCCCAGGGACTAGGGATTTTATCCCCAACACCTTGGATGAGGTCAAGTGAGCTCAATCGAGCCATAACATCAAAGCTCAAATGACCCAACCTCTTATGCCATTTCCAAATCGAAGAAGAAGATCCTGCCACAAGACATCAAGACGGACCAAAAGAGTGGGAAAATCAGCACGAAAAACTCGTCCAAATGGGGAAATCTGACAAACAAGATCTCCATTGTCATCCAAAACATGAGAAAGACCCTTCTTAAAGCGCACATCAAAATACTCCTCAATGAGTTGCGAAACAGACAGCAAATTGAAATGCAAATTGGAAACCACAGCAACATCCTTGTGCTCAAAGCTCACCCGAATGGTGTCACGAGAGAAAACCTTACCTTTTGACTTATTATCGAAAGTGATATGATGTACTCCTTATCAATCATGGGTTGAGGCTGGAGAACCATCTAGAGCTTGCAGTCACGTGGCATCAACATCCAAAATCCATGGGCCATGTGTTCTCTAGGCCTCCATCCTGCATCAATAGAAAGACACGGGGTGAGCAAATGGCACAACACTAGGGTTAGTAAATTGTGAACAATACTAGTGTTGTGGCATTTGCTCTTCAGAAGTGTTAGGAAAAACATCAAACATCCCCGGTCCCATAAGGGGTAGCGATCACCATGAGAAGGAAACTGTGGTCCGCTAGAGCTGTGGGAACCAAATCTTTGATACGAGATCTTTGGTCATATGGCACATGACCAACACCTCACTAGACACGACCTACATGTGGTCTCACTGCTTTAGGCCTAGCAACCTAAGGAAAAGCCCCTCTAGGTCGAGCAACACATCTTTGATCAAAAGGATTATGCTGTCACACTCGGGTTTAGGGGTCCGAACTCGGGCGTGAATCATCACCAAATGTGCTAGGATCAAGTCTCACACATATGATGACTCATGGTCCAGAAACGAATGCCACATCATTATTATATAACGGAGTTCCATACAAAATAGATAAATAATTACATCATATGAAGATAACGATCCAGCAACCAAAGTTGACTAGGAGACGATGACCTAGACCACTCACAAACTCATCGCGACATCCTTCATGCTATTCATCTTGTGGTACCTGTCCTTGATCTGGGGGGATGTGAGTACAACAAGGGTGAGCTCACATACGTTCATTGATCAACAAGTTGTGGGGACTAATGTGCATGAATTCGCCAAAGGTGGGAGCTCATGTGAAGTGTAAGGCTTACCAAAGAAGATGGTTAAAGCTGAGCATTGCTTTCAAAGTTGGTCAAAATTTTATTAGCATTTACTAAGTATAAGTAGATACCAACACAAATAAATAAGAGATCAAAATTAATAATAACACTCGCGATGCAATGCATTTGACAAATTAAATTTAATTCCATAATTTAATCATGTGAGTGTCCGAGCCGCTCATGACCGTGAGCACGGCTGATATACCAGTTTTACACTCTGCAGAGGTTGCGCATATTGACCCACAAGTCGTGTATCCTGTCTCGCCATGGTTTGCAAGGCCCTTAGACACTTCTGAGGTGAATGGCTAGGGATCCACTACGAGGCCTTTACAAAGTTCCACTGGCTTTAGAAAACCCGCTATGGTTTCTGAGAAGGGAAATATAGGAATCCCTCGTCCGAAAAGCCATCGTAGCATGATCGACCCGAGAACCTCCCTATACGCAGCTCCTCTACCACCCTTGCCCCTTTCGGGTAAGGTAGTCCTCCACTAGCTTTCCTAATTAGTCAGCCTTGTGGTAGCACTGTTTTCCCGGGTGGTTCTCCATGATCCAATTAACATAATGATCTTATCATGAAAAATAATCAACAATAACATAATTGGAACAAGAACATAATATAACATTACTTTCCCAAAACCAGGTAGAGCAATAGCAAAACTACTTAATAGTTCAGTGGTAAACAAGGTGTGGGATAAACAAGTCTAGGGAAACCTATTAGGTCCCATCAAATTAACCTGAGCATGACACAGTGATTAACAGGAACATTATTGGGTAAAGAAAAGTGATTAAGGGCACAACTTGCCTTAGACTCGAGATTCCCAGGTACCAACTTGCTCTTCAAGTAACTCATAACCCGCTGCCATTCGTAGCAATACAAACAAACATGGTATAGGAAAAATTAATATCACACCAAACATAAGAACAAACTGCATAATAATGTTCTACACGTCTTAACGAGATCATAGGTTCGAGAATCACTAAATTTAGAGTTATGGTTATAAAGTTATGATTTTTCGAAGGTTTAAGTGTCTACTATAAAACAAATGAGGTACAAGATTTTAACCATAGGTTTCATGGTAATACAAGGTTACTAGATGATAAACAATATTAATGTGAGATTAATGCAACTGGAATGGATCAAAAATGAGTTAAAATAAAGAAGTTATGAATTATCTAAGTTTATGGATTTATTTGTATACTAAAAATTCATTTTCTATATTTCTTTTGAATATGACTAATTACCCTGGACCGAGAGCGCAAATACCAGAGAAACTAAGGGTTCCAGCGCAATTAATCTGGACTCGATTGTAGTCTATTTTAAATAGATAAGGATGGCGGGTTGATTTCACAAAACTCGTGGGTTTCATATATAAAAAAGTCCTCGGCGAAGGGGTACGTAGGGATTCCAATCGTTCGATCAAAATCGGACCACCTAGATTAGACCACCATTCATCGAACTGGTACACAAACACAACTGTCCAATCCAAGCTACGGCTTAGATCAAATCTGGCCGACACATGACGTAAAGCGATCCCAGATGTCATATCTGAGATCGATGGTTCAGATCTAATGGGGTGAAGAGGTACGCAACACTCAATCGCTACCGTCCATCATCTAACCGACGGCACCTGGGTCTTCTCCTACCTCTCGACGCGACGGCATAGGGCCACGGCGGCACACCCACCAGAGAGGGTTATTTCGGTATGCCAGTGCATCTCTCCCCAAACCCGATAGCCTATACGAAGGTGGGAACAAAGCGCACGAAATGGGGGGCTTATCGAGGGCAGAGGTGACGGCCAGAGAGCCACCCACGGCGCGCAGCGGCCCACGGCGAGACGGTAGAACCCGACAAGGAATTGTCGATGTTCTTGGTCCCCCGATCCCTCGCTGGCGACTCGTATGCTTCCGCCACGCTCTGGTGATGCTCCTTGAGCATAGAATTAGAGCCAAGCGCCGATGAATCGAGGCCCTCGCAAGCAGCGGATTTCTTCCTGTGTCTGGGAACGGCACAAGCTTGACAGTCAGATGGGATGGCAAGAAGTGCCCTCGATAGTTCCGTTTTATAGTCCTCATCAGAGGGAACTGAGTCCGCGCGAGGACCGAGCCCTCCCCGGCGATATCGGTCACCATCGTTACGGTGCATGATGAGCAGCGAGCTATTAAGATTTGGAGGAGACACAGCTAACGAGCGGGTCCCACTCGTCAGTGGTTCAGTGCACGCAGCACGGCGGTAGCTGAGCGGTGGGCCCGGGCTGGCGGTGAGTGGGAACGCGCGCTGAGTGGCAGCCAATTCGGGCCTGCCTGTCGGCACCCGATGGCGCAGTGAGGCCAGATGGCCCGTCCTGGCTAATTGGGCCCAACTCGAGTCCCAATCCTGTTTTTCTTTTATCTTTTCTGAATTCAAACTTCAATTCAATTTAAACTCATGTTTTGAACTTCCAAATTTCCCAGACTTAATTCCAATCTGAATAATACATCCACTGTTTGCCATAATATTATTATTTGTTATTACCATTATTAGTATTATTATTACCATTCCCCTCTTTTTACTCTTTTGCTCCCATATTTTTCAGGGCACAATTTGAATTTAAAGCTAATTTATTTTAACCTAAGTTTGAGTTTGGTGCACAACAAAGAAGTTCTAGCATGATGCATAATCACATGTGTTTATTTGGTATTTATTTATAAGAAATATGCCTTTAATAAGATACATAATTAAAATGACTCCTTTATTATTTCTCAACTGACTAGGGTTTTAGAAGGCTAAATTCCAGGGTTTACATATGCACACCATGAGAAGGGCAGTACATGTCTCTTCTATTCAACTAAAGACCCAGTACTTCACCTCTGTCTTAGGTGGAGTATTTTGTTGGGAATGGATCATCTTGAGTGGCTATGGTGGTTTTGGAAGGGGATCACTAGAGATATCAGGCAAGGTGTCAAGTGAGTTCCTAATATGATTAGGTTTGGAACACCATACTTGTTTTTTGAGGTGGGGGCTCTCGAGGGCTCCACATGTACTCTAGCTCTCACAACTAGGGTGGTAGATTTGGTGGAGTGAATTTGATAGGCTAGGAGGTGGCTAGAGGTTTCTCCATAGGTGTCAAACCACTGCACTCACCAACCTTATTATAACGAGTGTCACTCCCATCCCTAGCAGCAAAGTCTAACCCCAATCTGCCAGTTTCCCTCTTGAACTAACTAAACATCTTGCCCAACTAAGGCTCACCGCTAGACACCCAGCTCAAGATATATCAAAGGTATGTGTTTTCTTCCTTAATCATATTCTTGTTGTGTCTGCTGGACCATGCTCTGACTGCAAACCCTCGTAGAGTGCACACTTAGAAGGTACATGTACACTCAATGACCTAGCCTTCTCAAGTAAGGCTATCCTAGCATTCTTCTCTGCTAGCTCAGTCTGGAATCTAGGACAAGTATTACACACACCCAACATACTAGATCTGGATTGCAACTCCTCGCACTCATCTAGAAGGTGGAATACTTGGTCTACAATGTGGTGATTTTCGACATGTGAAGCGCACACTGATACATTCAGTCTCGTCGGACACCATGGCAGAAGCTCTAGCTGACTCAAGCTCCCTAAACATGGACTCATACTTGCACTTGTATTCTTTCCTCTCACGAGTAGCAAGTCTAAGGAACTTGTCCTAACTAGCCAAAGTAGTTGTCAGCTCATCTACCGCAGCGATGAGATCATCAGCGGAAAGAGATACCTCAGAGGTAGATTCGTCACTGTTGTCCTTGTCATCGTCTCCCACTATGTCCTCACCAAGTACCATGGTGCAAAGGCCTCATGCAATGCAGCAAAAAAG
The DNA here is from genome assembly GCA_029449295.1 of Zea luxurians. Taxonomy (NCBI): domain Eukaryota; kingdom Viridiplantae; phylum Streptophyta; class Magnoliopsida; order Poales; family Poaceae; genus Zea; species Zea luxurians. The sequence continues at coordinate 30,604,194 of JAOPSE010000002.1, forward strand.
CAGAGTCCATTGAGCATGTCCTTGATCTGCTTCTCAAGCTCCTCATCGCTTGAGGAAGAAGAAGTGTCAACGAAGTCATAGTGAAGGTCGCTTAGGGAAGCAAGGAAGACATGCTCCTTGATCTTGGCCTTGTGGAGGTACTTCTGCTTGAGCGCCTCTATGTCAAATCTCCCCTTGGATTTGTGCTTGCTCGAGGTGTACTTATGCTTGCCCTTGTGTTGACCAGAGTGGTGAGCGTGCTTGCTGGCCGCTTCAATCTTGTTCATTGAATCCTTATCAGATGCTTCGACTATCCACATGTGAATTGAAAGTGCATAAAGACAAAGGTGTTGGAAGCTAGTAAAGCTTCGGCAACGACAACGATAACCTTTGTCTAGAGATGACGCCTAAACGGAGCTTCAGTAGAGAAGACATGTGTGTCATATTTTTATGGTAAAATGCTATAAATATACATTGTTAAATGTGAAGCTTTGCTATGTAAAAAAGGAGTAAAGATATAATTAATTTCATAAAATATTATACTGTGGCTCATTCATATAAATTGATGAAAAGTGTGACCACCTGAAGGGTCGCCCATTTGTGCAATTGGTTCCTATTATTCTTGTGACATCCAAAAGCTTGCAAAGGTATAATAACTGAAAAGGAAATGTGCCCTTGGGCCATTTCTATATTGTTTTAGTGATTAAATGCACAACACATTATGTTTAGACTAACATGATGTATGAGCAAAGGTATATGAACCAAATTGAGCTCAGAAAAGGACATAGTGCAAATCTATATGAACTGAGTAAAAAAGTAAGCTCTGGACACTTAGCCAATTGTTTTGTGTGCTAATCATTTTTTCTAAGTGCCAGGGACTTCATGAAGTCAAGTGAAAAGGTGCAAAAGAAAACAAGAAAGAAAAAGGAAAAAGGTGTGCTGGACTGCGTAGCACCGGACAGTCCGGTGTGCACCGTGTTGGTCACTTGCTTTCGATCAATATACACAATAAAAACAAGACAACAGAGTATTAAAAGATAGATAACCTTCGTCATGAAGGAGTTGTCCCTTCAGGGTAACTCCTTCGGCGATGGAAGTTAAGCGTTAAGTGAATAAATGAACGTACAATATGAATATAAAAGAGTTTGAATACAACAATTCAATTAGGATATCTTCATAACATATTCCTCCCTTCGTAAGTTAACTTTACAATTGTACCTTCGTTGCTGTGGAAAGAGTTACAATGAAGATGCTATAGAGAGAGAATTACGCAGCAATTGTTCAGTCCACCAAAAAGGTACTTTATGCAGGGCACTGTTCATCTATTTATAGAGAGTCATACAGCTTCGTACAAAATTACGTTTATACCCTCAGAGATTACACACAAAGTTTATATATATCATAGGGTTGACATTGTCTTTTTCTCTCGGTGATTTGGATAACACCTTCTCCTTGTGTCATCTTCCTGCGTTGTTATGAAGAAGCTGCCTTCGTTACCCTTCCACCGTTCCACGTCAAAGCTATTCTGATTCCGAAGCTCCTGTAATACTTGGCAATATTCTGATAACAAATGGTTAGCTGTGTTTTTGGGGACCTTCAGAAGACGAAGGCCACCAACACATTGGACAGTCCGGTGCAAGGTCTGGCCAACTGTCTGCTCTCGGGAATTCTAGCCTGCAACAGCTATAATTCATCGCACCGTCCGCGCGGAGCGCTAGACAGTCCGGTGTGCCAACCGCCAACAGCTAGCTGCCACGTTGGCCGAGGGCCAACTGTCAAGTGGAGCACCGGACAGTCCGATGCCCCCATCGGACGGTCTGGTGCCTCCTAGAATAGGAAACCAACCAATCACAATTTGCCCATGCTTTGTTCACTGTCCGGTGCATCCACGGACAGAAGGCAACCAAAGCCTACGAAATGGAGCTCCAACGACTCCTAGGTCCCTTGGGGCTATAAAAGAGACCCCTAGGCACATGGAGCACTACACCAAGCATCCCTTGAACATTCTACAACACGGAGACGTTGTGACAACGCCATTGCTTCGCTAGTTAAAGATTCGAGCACGTGTTTTGAGTTGTAAATCTGTTGCGCCGTCTTTTGTGCTCCTCTCTTGGATTGTGTGCGTGTGTTGCTATGACTTTGTCTCGTGCGTGTGTGTTTCTACTCCCCTTACTTTTGTGTTTATTGGAGATCAAATTGTGTAAGGCGTGAGTGACTCCAAATTGTGGAGATTCCTCACAACGGGATATTATTGAGATAAAGAGAGAACCGTGGTATTCAAGTTGATCTTTGGATCACTTGAAAGGGGTTGAGTGCAACCCTCGTCCATTGGGACACCACAACGTGGAGTAGGCAAGTATTTTATACTTGACCGAACCACGAGATAAAAATCACCGTGTCACTTGTCTCTATTTTATTGCGATTCCTCTCTCACTTCACTTATATAATTGCTATAAGTTCAATACTCACCTTGTGAAAGTAATTAAGTGAAGAAGTCGTCTCCTAGCACTGCTTTCATTTGAACTTGGTTCTTGATATATCTAATCCAATATTAGACCAAGTTTGTTTTGTTGAGCTATTTTTCACAGGATCACCTATTCACCCCCCTCTAGGTGTTCTCAATAACAACGCCAAACTTGTTTTGCGATTTCTTATATTATCGGAGTTCCTCCACATTCAAAGTTTATGTTTCCTGTATCATATACATTTTCCTTCGAACTATTGTATATTATGAAAGCCTTATGTTATAAAAATGACTTTATGTGTATGTTTGAATATGGAACTCGATACTTATCAAAAAACAATATTATAACAATGTTTTCGTGTTGTTTTCTTTTAGAATTACGATAGGTCCCCAACACATTCAAGTCTAGTTGGAGTGGTGGTCCGGCTATCTCTAGCAGATCCCCTATCACATCCCGTATCTTATCCCCTATTTCAAACTTCTCTTTGCAAACAGTGTTAAACAATGTCATATATAGTTACACGTCCCCTATTTTCCAAACTCTAGCCCAACTAAAAATTGCCAATTAATTGAATCCAAGTACTACAAACTAATGCGAACAAACATTTACATTAGTGTGATATTGTGTAATTGTGTTACTCCCTCTGTCATCATGACTAAATGAATTTGTAGGAACTTTAGGGGTAGATTAGCAACTTTCTAGTGAACCAAGATGTGTAGCAAGCACCTTCAGATTCCTAGATTTTAATTCGGGTACTGCCGTACGTATTGGTGAGAAAATTTCGCTCAACTCTAGAAATATCTTATATCATAATTGATTTGACATCTACTACCCTCTAACTATATATATTGGGATGGTTTACTTCATATGCAATAATGTATGGAATCACATTATTGAAGATCCTCCTCGTGAGTTGTTTCTCCTTTTTTTCTAATCTGCGTATAAATGTAGCAGAAGCCAGTGTTTCTTTCTATCTTCCATAATGGCCTCGCTGTTGGAATTGACTGTATATAGCAGTAGTAGGAACCTTCAACATTAAGGCATGTACAACCCTATTAATTATGGGGTCTTTTGAGGGGTCTCTAGGGCTATAAGTGCAAAAAAACAAGAGACGAACTCTTCACGAAGTCTCTACACCACTCTTTAAACTTACAGTAGTGTGGACACACCAATACAACAAGATGTGGTGGCCGCTCTAACCGATGCCATTGGTAGCCTTAATTCACGCATAGGAATAGGAAGCATCAGGAGCACCTGCATTACCAACTCTTCCCTATTCCCTTGATGAGACATGGCCACTCATCCGATCCCTTTGAATGCGCCGATGCGGAAGCCTCTAGATGTGATTTCCTGGGGGTTAGAGAACAATTTTGCAGGCAGAGCAGTCTTTGCAAGCATGTGTTTTGGTTTATGAAATAGTGAGGCTAGAGTAGTGAGCGGAGCTACAGTAGTCAATAATGATGTATTTACAAGCATAAGCATGTGTTTGGTTTATGAAATGCAGTAGGACTTTAGAAAGAACACCATGTTGAAAACTGATAAGCCCATTGTTCATTGACCCTTATGCAACACTGTTACACTGTTTGGTTGGTATTTACATGGAGGCCAACACATGTTGCTTGCCACGTAATAGTTTTGAAAGCATGTACCTAACTATGATCTAAAATTAATATTTCGGGACTTCACCATCACTAATGTTGAAGTAACCTTCACTATTGGCCTATTACTGCCGCTTGTTTTGCAACTAGGGATGACAACAAGCTCTAAATTTTACACTATAAAATTTAAGAATCAAATTAAACTAGGACTAGACTATATTTATATTCATATATTAAATTTTATTAAAGACCTTAACTTTTAGTGAAGGAACACGTGAGGATCGCGATCCATTATGACCCCTATTTAAAACATTGGTCTCTTTCTGTCATGATCCGCCATTTCGCTAGTAAACCCTCTATGGCTGACCTTATATATATTTCGTTCTAATCTATCATAAACTCCTCATATATAATTGAGAAACCGATAGATTCGGCTGGCTGCAGAACTCTAAACGAAGCTTTATATTACTTATAATTGGCAGAAAAATCTAACGTAGAGCCCAAATGAAATTTGCACATCTATGAAGTGGTAGTTGCAAGGAAATCGATAATCTAGAATGCACACAAATCTTCTTGGTCACAAAGAAGATCAGGTGATAGCCGAAGCTGTTAGCAATAAGCTTATTTTTATAGTTCTAAGACAATACTACTATATTTAAGCATATCCTGGTATTTGAAATCAAAAATTATTTGAGAACACATTTAAAAACTCTATATTTTAAACCATGGCTCCATTAATACCATAGTATTTTTTGGGCTCTAGAAAACTTTGGTATGGACAAAAGTTTTTCATTGGCACGCTAGAAGCGACGACTAAGTTCAGGCCCGAAGTCTTTTTTTTTCTTGCCTAAATCTTTGGCCCTGTTCGGCTGGCTGCAAGCCGGCACTGTTGCAGCTGTTTGGACTGCTGCAGCTGCAATCCATAGAGAGAAAAATACTGTAGAAGCCGCAGCCGCAGCCGCAGCCGCAGCCGCAGCAAGCCGCAGCGAACAAGCTCTTGAACCCTTTTATTCTTGCATTACTCAAACAACTCATGTTATTGTCAGTTGTTTTTTTTCGACAAATTCAAAAAAAAAGTGAGGAAACACTCTACTACTGTGAGCAACAATAGCATGTGAAATGGAGATGGACGTGAGGTGCAGAAGTAGAGACTTCATCCCGGGAGCTGTCACTTCGCATTTGTTTTGATCTTTTTTTTAGAATGCATGTGAACTCGGTTGTAATATGTAACTGTTGTAGTTGTGTGATCACCATGATAGCAGATTTGAATGGAATTTGAAATTCAAAGTCATGGATTAGTAACGCATCCCTCAAAGACCTATATCCAAATTTATATAACATTGTTAGAAAGAAAAGACACAGTGGCACTAGTGCTGCGATCTCAACCATTAAATGTATCTTTTCCGAGATCCTTGGTGGGATAAAATTTGATAGCATGGCACCAAGTGGTAGCAAGAGTTATCAACGTCCAACTTACCACTCAAAGAGATACGTTCTTTTGGTCTTTACAGAAACATGGGAGATTCACAGTACGATCTATATATAAAGCCTTTATCGCTCCACATATTGTACAACAAAATCACCCTATTTGGAAGCTAAAATTACCTTTAAAAATTAAGATATTTATGTGGTATTTGATCAAGAATATTGCTCTAACTAAAGATAACCTAGCAAGAAAACATTGGAAATGGAGTTTAAAGTGTTTTGGATGCAGATTAAATGAATCCGTTCAACATCTCTTCTTGGATTGTTCTAATGCTAGATGCATTTGGAGAGGGGTACAAATCTCCTTTAACATATCACCACCTTTAAGCATACAACATATGTTTGGAAATTGGTTGAATGGGGTAGATGATACACTTAAGTACAAAATTTGGAAAGGAGCATGCACCTTATGTTGGGAAATATATATGGCTAGTCGAAATGATGTGATTTTTAACAATATACTAGTTTCTACTCCTATGCAGGTAGTCTTCAGAGGAACCCGCTGGATAAGACAATGGTCCATATGTTGCAAAAAGAGGAAAACATGACATAAATCAAGTGGGGATGTCGTGCGCTTGAGACTACAATGATGCAAATTTTCTCATACAACGAATGGAGTTTTAGTAATCGAATTGGTTTTTAGAGATTACGAAATATGGTTGTTCTTGAGATATTAAACATCGTGTATTTTGGTTTGAGATGTAATAATTGAACAGCCACATGCATCTATTGGTGCAGAAGCTGGAATATATCCCTATTCAAAAAAATGGATTGACCAAAACCATGCAACCAAAATATTGTATCTGCAAACAGGTACGGTGTTGCATTTTAGACTGATGTAAAATATACTATAGTTATGCAATGGGACTCGATAAACTATGTGGTTTTGAAAAATCGTATTCCCAAACTTAAAAGGTAAGATCAACTACTAGCCAAAGCAATACCTGGGTTTTTTTGTAGACAATTCATTTCACTATCCAGCATCATATGTTTATAACATATTTTTAGCTTAAGCCCAACGATTTTAATTGATGGACTTTCAATTTGCAGAGACGTCATATTTTAGGGGCATCAGATAGATTCAGGGAATGATACTGTTGTATAGTTTCACCTAAAATTGTCCAATTGACTATAAAGTTGTCCATTTGTGGAGTAATAATTAGTCCACGAAACTAATAACTTAGGACCAATTAGATCTCTATGCCATGAATGGTTTTGAGGAGCGGAGGAGCTAAGGGTGTGTACAACACTATTTAATAGGGTCTCTTGAGGGGTTTTTACGGGTTAACTGAAAAAATATAAGAGACAGGCTCACGATTCTCCATACGCATTGTCTCTTAACTGCATTTATGATTCAGGAGCTCAAGATTATAACATACAGTTTCTTTGTTGTCTTTTGTACTTGGAAAACCGTTCCACCGTCTCAGGGTTGTACATGCCCTAAGCACGTCTCATATATTAATAAATTCAGATCATGGTATATTCAAAAGACTAGGACACCAACTAAACCTTTATCATATCGTTACACACACAGTCATTTGTAATCTATGATGATCCATCTTAATCTATGATGATCTGAAATGGAGAAAGTCTTGATTTAACCTCAAAAGACTATATTATAAATGTGAGTACCCTAGTTTCCATTGGATTTTCACTAAATATTGGGACACTGCGTATTTATTATGTGGTAGTTGTTCCCCAGTTTCATCCATCATGAAAATCTTGTACAGCCATTACTCAAAACGACGATGATTTTAATACGAGTAATTAAGATACAAATTTAGGGTGATATTTTATTTTTTATTATGTAATGGCGCGTAATTTATTTTTGAAAATGGATTAATTTATTTTGAAAATAGAAGGTACTACAAAACTTAATGCTAGATATTTTTATATTATTTTAGGAATATTTTGGATTTATATATTTTATTGTACCGTGTCTCCTGCGGAAAAACGATGGAGCCTCCAATGAGTAGTTTACTGATATTAAAATGGAGAAGTTCAAATAATATTGTTAAATATGCACCGTCTATTGAAAGTAGATTTTTCTTTTGTAGACAGCCCTCAATGGATGTCGAGTGTCAACGCTCATTGGCGAGTCTTTGGTACAAGATTAAAATGGAGAAGTTCAAGTAACATAACTATGGTATATTTTACATCAGTCCAATACAACACCTGTTTAGAGATATAGTATTTTGGTTGTATGGTTTTGGTTAATCCATGACTTTGAATTTTAAGTTGCATTCAAATCTGCCAGGATGACGACCACGCAGGTACAGTTGCATATTACAATCCAGTTCACATGCGTTCAGAGAAAAAATAATGCAAATGGAGCTCTAATTCTGCGCCTCAGGTCCCTCCCGAGTCCAATCGCTGCTGTAGTAGGGGAGAAGAAACGAAAATGAAAAAATAACCGAATGTTTTGGAGATGACTAGTGTGGCAAACAAACACAGTAGGAGAAAGGCCGCAGGACGGGAGTAAAAATGGCGCATACGGAGACGTCGTTTCCCTCTGGCCGACAAAAAAACTTTGCTCTAGACCAAAGTTTTTAGACTCTAAAAATACTATGGTTTTTGGTAAAACCATGGTTTAAGATACAGGATTTACACATGTGTTGCCAAACACATTTTGCTTAAAATATCATTGCATTGTTAAAATACTATGGTATTTGTCACACCCGGCTTTAAGGGACAAAGTCAGGTGCATCTCATACATGCGCCAAGAAGACAACATATATAATAACAGAGTGTATAGAGATAAATGTCACAATAATCAGAGTATTTATTACATAGCGGAAGTCTTACAAAATAAAAGGTAAATATAATAGTTTCTAGAATCCATCCTTGGCGCCAGAAAGTCAACTGGGAGACGACGACCTAGACCTCTCACGAACACAGCGCAACATCTACCATGCGCCATCCAGTGGTACCTGTTCTTGACCTGTGGGGGGTGTGAGACAGCAAGAGTGAGCTCACACATGATCATAGCTCAACAAGTTGTGGGGAACCAGTGGACATGAACTCACAAATGTGGGAGTTCATGTGATGTGTAAGGCTAAATCAATGACAGGGGTTAAAGCTGAGCATTGCTTTTAAGTAGTTGGTCAAAATTTTATTAGTAGTTACTAAGTGTAAGTAAATACCAAACCTTAAATAAAGTAAATAGAACAAAATTAATAATAAACCCATGCAATGCAAATGACAAATTGAGTTTAGGTTCCATAATTTAATCATCGGAGAGTCCTGAATCGCTCTTGACCGTGAGCTCGGCTAGTATACCAGTTTTACACTCTGCAGAGGTTGTACCCTTTACCCACAAGTCGTGTTTCCCATATCGCCAGGGTTAGCTAGGCCCTTAGACACTACCAAGGTGAATGGCTAGGGATCCACTACGAGGCCTTTACAAAGTTCCACTAGCTTCCGAAAACCCGCTACAGTTTATGGGAAGAGCACTTGCAAAAATCCCCCGTCTGACCGCCATCGCAGCAAAATCAACTCGAGAACCTCCTTGCATGCAACTCCCCTACTGCCCTTGCCTCTTTCGGGTAAGGTAGTCTTCTACTAGCTTTCCTAATTAGTCAGCCAAGGGGTCACATTCCTCCCTCGTGGTGGCACGTGTTTCTCAAGTTAAGCTCAATGTTCCAATTAACAATAATATAATGATCTTGACATGAACAAAAATAGGATAACAAAATAACTGGAACATGTATATAATAGAATATAATCCCAAAACCATGTAAAGCAATAGCATAACTACCCATATGATTCAGGGGTAAACAAGGTAAAATGGATAACAGACTAGGATGACCTATTGGGTCCCATCAAAATTAAACCTATGCATGGATAAATGACATTAAAGAATATTATTGGGTATCAAAGTGATCAAGGGCACAACTTGCCTGGCACTTGAGATTCCAGTTACCAGGGTGATTCTTTAGATTCCTCGTGACTTCACTGCTAATCGTAGCAATACAAACAAACATGGTATAGATAAAATTAACATCACACCATACATAAAAACAAATTGCATAATAATGATCTACGTGTTGCTACGAGATCGCGGGTTCAAAAATCACACAAATCGAAGTTAGGGTTATTAAGTTATGATTTTCTGAAGTTATTTAATGCCTAGAATAGAGTTATTCATGTGGATAATTTTTAAATTAAGTTTCATGGTTAGATAAAGATACGAGGTGATAAACAATACTTAAACAAAATAAATGCCACTGGAATGAATCAATTTGGAGTTATATATTTTAAGTTATGAATTTCTGAAGGTTTTATGAGTTTTGTACAAGATTAAATAGAATATAAATTTTAATATGACTTTCATGTGAAACAGTGGTACTAGATGATAAACCATAATATTACAAAATTATAGGAACTGGAATGGACTAAAAAGAAGTTAGTATGAATTTTCTAGGAATTAAACAAGATCTAGAATTATTTTTATACTAGAAAAGCATTTTCTGTATTAATTTATTCAATTCCCTATGTCTCTGGACTACACGCATTATTATTATAAAGTGCAGGGGTCCACGCGAAAGTTTCTAGAGACTCAGACCAGAGTTACTACGGATTGCGGGTTGATTCTATAAAAATAGAGGGGCTCTTATGCTATTCTGCCATGGCGAAGGGGTATGGCGCGATCTGAGTCGTGCGATCCAGCACGAGCGGCGCAGATTAGATTATGTACTGACCGATGCGGTATGCGACCCTAGCCGCCCGATCCGGGATCCACGATACCGATTTTATGATGGTCAGACGAGATCACAAGCGCTCAACAGAAATTAGACGGCCCGGATCCAAAGGACGAAACGTTTTCCCCTAGATCTAATCCTACGCGCCCAATCGCAGATCAACGGCCCGCAAGCCCGACCTACCCCCGACGACCCAAGACGGAGGCGTCGCTAGTTTTCACGGCGGCCACCACGCCGGCGCGCGTTGACCTCGGGCAACCGTGCCCCATTCGATACCCCGAATGGCCCTAGGCATAGAGTACGGGACAACGAATGTGTTAGGAGGTAGCTCACCGGTTGTTGATTTGTGAAGGAGCTCGGCCATGGAGGAAGGCGGGTCCGCGACGGAGTGTGAACAACGGCGAGAAATTCAAGGGCTCCAGCCGCCAATCTTCAGCAGGGAGCTCCCCGGTCAATCCCCGACACACAGCGAGACTCCCAGGGACGAAATCGTGGACGCGACGGCGGTGGACATGAAACCGGGCCAGCGGCGGCGCTACTTCCTGTCTCGGCTAGAATGGCGCTCAAGGGAAGGGAGTCTGGGCACTTTGAGTCGGCAGGGTAATGCAAGGGAGAGTCGTGCTACGGTGTGGGGGAAAGATCCGAACGGTGATGGCCGAATTTCAAGGCGACGTTGGTTGACTTGGTTGCGTTGGGTCACACGTGATGTCCGCCTGGTTTGTTGGGGAAGAAGCAGTCCTAGCAGAAGGGCCCCACGCGATAGAGGAACAATGCGCGTGAGTGAGTGCGGGTGCAGTATTTAGGTGGGCTGGAGGGGCTGACCTGCGGGGCCCACCAGTCAGCGAGGTTTGGTGATTGGGCTGCGCTGTGGCAGATGGAGAGCGTGGGCCAAGCGAGGTGGAGAAGGAAGATGGGCCGAGCGGATAAAGGGTGATAGTGGGCCACGCCAGGAGAATTGAGCCCATGCGATGCTTTTCCTATTTTCCTTTCTCTTTTATTTTTTTTAATTCTGTTTTGTTTTTCCTTTCTAGATTGAAATTCAAATTTTGAATTCAAAATTTTGTTATGAGTTTTCCCATTTATTTTAAATATGCAATTTCAAATACTGGTCTAAATTAGTTTCTTTATTTGTATATTTATTTTCTCTATATGTTATAGTATTTTCCTTCTCTTCTCAAATTATAGAATTTCCTTTAGAATTTCAAATTCTAATTTGGGTATCAACATATTTCTTTTTACATTATTTTTATATTGTCACAAAATGCTAACAAAGCAAAGCCTCAGCATGATGCATATTCCATTTTAGTATTTCTTATTTTAACTAATCACCCTTAATTATAGGTATGCTCTTGTTATGATGAATACATTGTACACAACATAAGGAGATTTACTATATCCTCATCGTATACATTTTTGGGTATTACAAATCCTACCCCCCTTAACAAGAATCTCGTCCTCGAGATTTAGGAGGAACGAGGGAAAAGATGGGGAAAATCGATGCAAAGCTCTTTCTCTCTCTCCCAAGTAGCTTCATCTTCTCCATGATGACTCCATTGCACTTTGCATCTCTTAATAACTTTATTTCTTGTAACTCAAGTCAATGTATCGAGAATCTTGACAGGGTACTCCGTGTAAGTCAAATCACCCTGAACACTGGGCTCTTCCATTGGTAAATGTTCCTCAGAAACACAGAGACACTTCTTAAGTTGAGATACATGGAATACATTATGTACATCAGATAGATTATCAGGTAACTCGAGTTGATAGGCCATCTCTCCAACTTGCCTAAAAACTCAGAATGGTCCAATATAGCGATGGGACAATTTTCCCTTGAATTTGAATCTCCTCATTCCAGGAAGTGGTGACATCTTGAGGTACACATGATCACCTTCCTCAAACTCCAGTGGTCTTCTTCTATTATCTGCGTAGCGCTTTTGCCTTTTGAATAAGTTCAGGTCCAAAGAACTATCTTCCTCTAGTCTGGTCCAAAAATAGAGGAGTCCTGCATTTCCTGCCATATAAATCCTCGAACGATGACATCTTCAGACTGGCCTAGTAACTATTATTATATGAGAACTCAGCATAAGGTAGACTCTTATCCTAACTACTACCATGCTAAAGGGCACAAGCTCTCAACGTGTCCTTCAATACTTGATTGGTTCTTTCAGTCTGTCCATCAGTCTGAGGGTGATAAGCTGTACTGAAATTCAACTTTGTACTCATATTCTCATGAAAGCTTCTCCAAAATCTTGAGGTAAACTGTGAACCTCGATCAGACACGATCTTCTTTGGTACTCCATGTAAACACACAATCCGAGCCATATATAACTCTGCTAGCTGAGAACCTTTATATGTAGTCTTTACAGGAATGAAGTGAGCCATTTTAGTCAATCTATCCACAATCACCCATATAGCATCATATCCTTTCTGGGTGCGAGGCAATCCAGCAATAAAATCCATACCAATCTCTTCTCACTTCCATTTGGGTATCTTCAGTGGATGCAGTAGTCCAGCTGGTCTCTGGTGTTCCGCCTTAACTCTTTGACACACATCGCACATAGCCACATGTGCAACCACATCTCTCTTCAATCCATACCACCAATACTTTCGCTTCAAATCCTGATACATCTTCGTACTACTAGGATGAATAGAATAATCCAAGTCATGGGCTTCCTTTAGAATAGTCTCTCGAAGGCTATCAATCTCAGGAACTCATATCCGATCCTTGAACCATATTGTGCCTTGTTCATCTTCTGTCAATTCCAGACCTCGACCTTCAGTAATCAGATCCCTAATCTATTGTATTTTAGCATCACCAATTTGTCCTTTGTGGATTTCTTGCTCCAAAGTAGGTTCCACATCAATAATAACTCCTTCAGTCTGAGCAACTATCCCCAGGTTAGGTCTCCTGAAATCCTCAACAATCTCATCGGGTAGCTGGGCAACAACAACTGAATGAACATGCTCCTTTCGACTCATGGCATCTGCAACCAAATTTGCCTTGCCCTGGTGATAGTGAATTTCCAAATCTTAATCCTTAATAAGCTCCAACCAACGGTGTTGCCTAAGGTTGAGATCCTTCTGAGTGAATATATACTTCATACTCTTATGATCAGTGTATACTTGACACTTGTTCCCATGATATAATGTCTCCATATCTTAAGCGCGTGCACACCGGCTGCTAGTTCTAAGTCATGAGTGGGGTAGTTCAATTCATGTTTCCGTAACTGACGAGACGCATAGGCAATCACATGTCCTTCTTGCATGAGCACACATCCCAAGCCTTGGCCGCAGGCATCAGAATAAACATCAAATCCTTTCTGTAGATCTGGCATAACCAACACTGGGGTGACATCAACCTCTTCTTCAATTGATCAAAGCTATCTTGGCACTTCTCGTCCCACTTAAATTCTCTTCCCTTCTCCAGAAGCGAGGTCATAGGCTTAGCAATCTTAGAAAATCCTTCAATAAATCTCCGATAATATCCTACAAGTCCCAAGAAACTATGAATCTTCGTATCTGTAGTGGGTATGCTCCACGCCACTATCTCTTGACTTTAGCAGGATCCATTGATATCCCTCCATTAGAAATGATATGTCCAAGGAATGGCACCTCGTCAATCCAAAACTCAAATTTGCTATACTTGGCATAGAGTTGATTATCTCATCGCTTCTGTAGCACCAATCTCAGATGTTCCTCATGATCACTATCACTCTTGGAATAAATAATAATATCGTCGATGAAGACCACGACGAATCTGTCCAGATCAGGAGCACCTTACTCTTCAGATCCATAAAGTAGCTGGTGCATTAGTTAGTCCAAATGACATAACGATGAACTCATATAAACCATATCGGGTCGAGAAATCTGTCTTGGGAATATCCGATGGCGTAATCTTCATTTGATGGTAACCCGATCAGAGATCAATCTTCGAGAATACCCTTACATCTCTCGTCTGATCAAATAAATCCTTAATGCGGGGTAAAGGATACTTGTTCTCCACAGTAACATCATTAAGAGATCTATAATCCACACACATCCCTTGCGATCCTTCTTTCTTCTGTACAAATAGAACCAACGCTCCACAAGGTGAAGAATTCGAACAAATGTACCCAGCCTCTTGTAACTATGTTAATTGCTCCTTAAGTTTCTTTAGTTCTTCTATGGACATCCTGTATGGCCGTTTGAAAGTAGGGGCAATCCCAGGTAAGAGATCTATGACAAACTCAACTTCCGTATCTGAAGGCATCCCTAATACCTCCTCTGTAAAGACATCCGAAAAATCCCTAACTGCACGGATGTTGTCACCCACAAACTTCTCATCTACTAAGAGTGCCGCTAGTGTGATGGTGGTAGTTACTGCAACTTCAACTTCAAATCTTTGTCCTTTGGAACTGGTGAGTTCTATGGTTCCTTTAGCACAGTGTATAGACTACCTTTGCCTTTCTTAACCATGACATACCAAGGATCACGTCTATAGTGCTCTCTTCTAACACTATAGGGGTAGCCCATCTGGGTTAGAACACAGGGTAAGTGTCACACCCGGTTTTTAGAAGGTAAACCGAATGCGAACCATGTACGTGCCAGGATCAGTTATTCACGTACACAGCAGTTACATAACATGGACATCATCACACAGTGCTCAAATAGTATTAAAAGGGGAAATAATAGTCGATTACATCATACGTCTGAGACGTCCATATAGTTCTTACAATAAATCAAAGTGCGGAAAAGAAACGTAGATAACGCGGCCTTCACAGGCAGCCGACTGGGGGTTGCCGCTAACTCACGCCTAGAACTCGTCGTAGTCTTGGAACTCCTGGAAGTCTCCTTCCACAGCTTCATCTTCTCCTGAGCAGTGGTTGCAATGCTGACAACCTGGGGGAGGGGGTTTGGTGTGTAGAGCAAGGGTGAGTACACATCAACATACTCAGCAAGCATCCCGTTTGGCTGTAGTGGACTAGCTTTATGTGGGGATAAGTCAAGCAGTTGTTTTTAGTTGGTCAGGTTATTACTTACTAGTAGAAAGCCAGGTTTTAATATTAACCCAAGTTATTAGCCCAATGTATCCTTTCCAAACGGAAAGAATACCACTTACCAGCACCATAATCATAATCAGAACCATCAATCTCATTGCCACCTGTACCAAAATGTCTCTGATCAAGTATCACTAATCTCTGGAGCTCCCTTGGCCGCTCATAACCGCGAGCACGGCTGATATATCAGTTTCATAACACTCTGCAGAGGTTGCGCACTTTACCCACAAGCCGTGATTCCCTCTTGCCTCGGGCTGATCAAACCCTTAAACACTACCAAGGTGAATAGGCAGGGTCTCACTACGTAGCCTTTACAAAGATTCCCCGGGGCTGTAGCCACCCGTTAGGTTTCCTAAATGTACCGCACTCCTCCCCAAGGGACAAATCAACCTTGGCAGAGCGAGCCGCATACACCGAGCCCCATTGACGGCACAACGGCTAAGCGAACTACACCCCGGTTCCTCTAATTATTCAGCTAAGGGCGTCCCATTCCACCCTCATGGTTGCACTGTTTTCCCGGGCGGTCATCCATAGAACAGGTCCTTACGGAGAGGCACTCGAGAAACCGCTCGAGTCCCCTTAAATGCCACAAGTATGATCATAAATAAGAAGGGGAAAACAGCGTATCATAGATAATCACATCATGTTCATTGATTAGAGTTAAGCAATAGCATCAAACTAAGCAGTAATAATCCGACCCAAATAGGTAAACAAGGACATGAATAACAAAAGCTAGTCAATCCTTAGGTATAAATGTGTAATGCGGGAGGTGAATTAAAGAATGAATAGGACAGAAATAGGTCAAAGGACACTTGCCTCCACCAACCGACTGCTGCTCAGGGGCTTCTCCTGCGAATTCCTCGGGCTCTTCGACCGGATCGTTCTCTATGCGAGCGCAAACATACATACATCCACATATTTAATACAAAAGAACAGCACACCATACAAGGTAACAAGTAAAGCGAATATGCATCAAGTATGACATTCGATATCGCATTCATTAAGGTTAGAAAGAAACGGGGAAAGGTCTCGCAAGGGGGGGGGTTAAAGTTTATGCACTAATGATTAGTTACAATTGGTTCTTAACAAAAGAATTCTGTGATATATATATACTAATGGAAACCTAATCATTTTTAGTTGATCAACATTGCACGGGATAAACAATTAACTAAATGAACCAACTAGCGCAACAGAATTCTAAATTAAACTTCCTATTTCCATAGCATGAACAATGATCAGTCTACCTAACATAAAGTAATTATGATCACAGAAAGTAAATAAAATAAAATAAAAAATAAATAAAAAAAACAGAGGGGGGGGGCGGTTGAACCGGCCCTAGGGCGGTTGAACCGGCCCTAGGCGGGGCGGCCGAGCTGGGCGGGCGCGCGGGGGAGGGCGGCCGAGCTGGCCCGGTTGAACCGGCCGGCTGGGCGGCTGAACCGGCCCTGCGCAGGGGGCGCGGCCAAGGGGCCAGGGGCGGCCGGGCGCGGCCAGGGGCTGGCCGGGGGCTGGCCAGGGCGCGGCCAGCGGCTGGCCAGGGGCGGCCGGGGCCGGCTATGGCGCGGCCGGGCGGGGCTAGGGGGCGGCCGGCGCGGCCAGGGGCGGCCGGGCCTTGGCCGGGCAGGGAGGGGGAGAGGAGGGGGGAGGGGAGGGGGAGGGAGAGAGGGGAGGGGCTCACCGGCGTCGGGGAGCGACGGCGAGGGGCGGCCGGCGGCAGGGGGCGGCGGCGGCTTAGGGCAGGGGGTAGGGCGGCGCTAGGGAGAGAGAGAGGGAAAATGAGAGGGAGAGGGAGAGGGTTAGGGGAAAAGGGGAGGTGGGGGGGGCGGCTGGGCCTCTTTGGGCCCAAGAGGGGGCGCCAGGGGCGGCTGGGCCGGCCGGGGTCGGCCCACGGCGCGGGAGAGAGAGAAAAAGAGGAGAGAGAAAGAGAGAGAAAAAGAAAGAAAAGATTATTTCCCTGTTTTCGAAATCCGATCTTCCTAGATGAATGCATTTGCACTTTCAAACAATCAAACAAAATGCAAGGTTCGGCATGGTGCATCAAACAACACAAAGTATTTTTAGAGTTTTCTTACACGGGAATTCAAAACCGAATCCCGCTAAAACTTTGGAAAAAGGTCAAGGTCTAGCGAGGGAAAAAAGAAAAAGAAAAGGTAACGCCCGAATTTTGGCGAGTAAAGAAAAGAAAAAAATTCAACTGCAAAATTCGGGGCGTTACAAACCTATCCCCCTTAAAAGAATCTCGCCCTCGAGATTCAGGGCTGGCTAGCAAAGAGCTCTGGGTACTTGGCCATCAAATCATCTTCACGCTCCCAGGTTGCTTCTTCCTCAGAGTGGTGACTCCATCTGACTTTGCACGTTCTGATGGTCTTCCTTCGGGTGACTCTATCTGCAACCTCAAGGATCTGAGCTGGCTTCTCAACATAGGTCAAGTCCTCCTGGACTTCCAGACCTTCCACTGGCAACTGCTCTTCTGGCACACGCAAGCACTTCTTCAACTGAGACACATGAAAGACATCATGCACAGCTGACAAATTCTCTGGCAGACTGAGCTGATAAGCCACTTCTCCACGCTTTGAGAGGATCTGGTACGGACCAATGTAGCGGGGTGCTAGCTTGCCTTTGATTCCGAACCTTCTGACTCCTCTGATCGGTGACACTTTCAGATAGACAAAGTCTCCGACTTCAAAACTCAGCTCTCTTCTTCTTGTGTCTGCATAGCTTCGCTGCCTCGATTGCGCTATCTTCAGATTCTCTCGGACCATCTTGATGTTCTCTTCAGCTTCGAGCAAAATATCTGGCCCAAACACTTGCTTCTCTCCAGGTTGATCCCATTGCAACGGAGTTCTGCAACTCCTTCCATAGAGCGCTTGAAATGGTGACATCTTCAAACTGGCCTGGTAACTGTTGTTATAGGAAAATTCTGCATAAGGCAATCGCTTGTCCCATCCGGACTGATCTTGCAACGCACAGGCTCTCAACATGTCTTCAAGAATTTGGTTGGTTCTTTCAGTCTGACCATCTGTCTGCGGATGATAAGCTGAACTGAAATTCAGATGTGTGCCCAAGGCTTCATGCAACTGCTGCCAGAAATGAGAGGTGAACTGCGTTCCTCTGTCTGACACTATCTTCTTTGGCACACCATGAAGACAAACGATCCGAGACATATACAGTTCTGCCAATACTGCACTGTTGTAGGTGGTCTTGACAGGTATGAAGTGGGCTGACTTGGTTAAACGGTCCACTACTACCCAAATGGAATCGTAGCCGGCTCGAGTGCGAGGCAATCTGACTATGAAATCCATGCCAATTTCATCCCATTTCCACTGAGGGATCTGCAACGGTTGCAACAATCCAGCTGGTCTTTGGTGTTCTGCCTTGATCCGCCGACAACTATCGCACTTAGCCACATGCTCTGCGATTTCCCTCTTCATTCCGTACCACCAGAATTTCTTCTTCAGATCCTGATACATCTTCTCACTGCCAGGGTGAATCGAATAAGCTGTCTCATGAGCTTCCTTGAAAATCAACTCCCGAATAGACTGGACATTGGGAACACACAAGCGGTCTTTGAACCATATCACGCCTTCTGCATCTTCTCGAAAATCTTTGCCTCTACCATCTAGAATCAGTCGCCGAATCTCACTGATCTTTTCATCATTCTTCTGCGCTTCTTTGATTTCTCGCTCCAAGGTAGGTTCCAATTCAACTGTGACTCCTCGCGAATTGTTCAGAAATCCGAGACTCAACCTGTCGAACTCCTTGGCCAACTCATAAGGCATCGGACGAGCGACCATCAGATTAACTTGACTCTTTCTGCTCAAAGCATCTGCCACTACGTTGGCTTTGCCTGGATGGTAATGAATCTCCAACTCATAGTCTTTGATCAACTCTAACCATCTTCGTTGCCTCATGTTCAACTCTGACTGAGTGAATATGTACTTCAGACTCTTGTGGTCTGTGTAAACATCGCATTTCTGTCCATACAGATAGTGCCTCCATGTCTTCAGTGCGTGAACCACTGCTGCCAACTCTAGATCATGGATTGGGTAGTTCTTCTCATGGACCTTCAGCTGTCGGGACGAGTAAGCCACAACTCTTCCCTCTTGCATCAACACGCATCCCAAACCTGTGTAACAAGCATCACAGTACACAGAGAAGGGCTTGTGCACATCAGGCAAGACTAGGACAGGCGCTGTTGTCAACTTCTCTTTCAGCGCTTCAAAGGCCTCTTGACATTTCTGGGTCCACTTGAACTCAACCTTGTTGCCTAGCAACGCTGTCATTGGTTTCGCAATCTTCGAAAACCCTTCAATGAATCGCCGATAATATCCGGCCATTCCAATGAAGCTCTTGATTCCTCGAGCATCCGTTGGCGCTTTCCAGTTCAGAATGTCTGCCACTTTCTTCGGATCCACAGCCAATCCTTCTTCGTTGATTATGTGACCCAAGAACAGGACTTCACTGATCCAGAACTCACACTTGCTCAACTTTGCATACAACTGGTGCTCTTGCAATCTCTGCAATACCATCCTCAAATGATCTGCATGTTCTTCTTCGCTTCGAGAATAAATCAGAATGTCATCAATGAATACCACCACAAACTTATCAAGGTAATCCATGAACACACTGTTCATCAAGTTCATAAAGAACGCTGGTGCATTGGTCAAACCAAAAGACATCACTGTGAACTCATATAAACCATACTTGGTAATGAATGCCGTCTTCGGAATGTCCGAAGGTCGGATCCTGAGCTGATGATAACCTGACCTCAGATCAATCTTGGAGAACACACTGGCTCCTCTCAACTGGTCGAACAGATCTTCTATTCTGGGCAAGGGATACTTGTTCTTGATCGTGACTTCATTCAAAGCTCGATAATCGATACACATCCTCTTCGTGCCATCTTTCTTCTCCACAAACAAGACAGGGGCGGCCTAAGGCGAGGTGCTTGGCCGGATGTAACCTTTCTCTGACAGCTCATCAATCTGCTCCTTAAGCTCAACCAACTCTGGTCCGGATATTCTGTAAGCTCTCTTAAAGATAGGGGCGGTTCCAGGAAGAAGCTCTATAGCGAATTCAACTTTCCGCTCTGGTGGCATACCCGGTAAATCCTTTGGAAACACATCTAGGAATTCAGACACAACCTTGATACTCTCAATTGGGTCTGCTTCACTGCTATCGACAGCCATCTGATAACAACTTCCTTTCTTTGGCTCAGGCGGGACTAACTCGGTCACCACTTCCTCTCCTAGTGGGGACACCAACTTGATTGTCCTTTTATCACAACTGATAACTGCCTGATACTTATCTAGCCAATTCATCCCTAGGATGACATCTATTCCCTGAGTACCCATTACTATAAGGTTAGCGGGAAACGCTATCCCCCTTATTTCCACACTTACATTCAAACATATGCTATCAGCTCGAATTCTACCACCAGCTGAGTCAATTTGAATGGGGGTTGACATGGCAGTAATTGGAAGATTATGCGCTTCTACCCATGATGCAGTAATAAAAGAATGCGTTGCTCCAGTATCAAATAACACTTCTGCAATATGGGAATCGACTGGGAACATACCTACTGTCATGCCGGGAGTCTCCTGAACTGCTTCAGCCTCCAAGTGGTTTAGTCTTCCATGATTATAGCGCTGCTGAGGGCGGTTGCCTGATCCAGGCTGGGACACATTCTGCTTTGCTGGGGCATTGGGGCCTGACTGCTGCTGGGCTGCCTTCTTCGGACATTGCATCACCCAGTGGCCTTGCTCTCCACAGTGGAAACATGCTCTGTTTCCAACCTGAGCTGGTGCTGCCTGATTGCTCTGCTGAGTTGCGGGGGCAGGAAGACGGGGTGTCTGCTGATTCTGCCTCTGAAACTGACCTCCTGACTGATTGCTCTGACGGTTCTGGTACTGATGCTGAGGATACTGCCTTTGGAACTGCTGATACTGCTGACGCTGCTGATGATGCTGAGGTGGACGCTGGTTCTGCCTGAACTGCTGAGGTTGATTGCCTGAAAAACGAGGACGACTGCTGCTTCCAGGCTGGGGTCCACTGATCTTGCGCTTACGATCCTCCATCTCCTTACGCTTCCTTTCTGTCATGATTGCTCTGTCAATCAGGTGCTGGAATGTCGGGAAGGTATGATTCATCAGTTGGTACTGCAGAGGGTCAACCAAGCCTCTCAAGAAACGGTACTGTCGCTTGGCGTCGGTGTTGACATCTTCAGGAGCATAGCGAGACAACTGCAGAAACCTGTCTCGATACTCACTGACAGACGATGACCCTTGCTTAAGGGCTAGGAACTCCTCCTTCTTCACTGTCATCAGACCTGCAGGCACATGGTACTGACGAAAGCTACCTCTGAACTCTTCCCAGGTGATGGCATCGGGGTCGGCATGGGTGGCGAGGTAAGACTCCCACCATGATTGGGCTGCTCCTCTCAACAGACGGGGACCATACAAGACTTTCTCCCTGTCATCACACTGAGCGGTATGCAACTCCCGCTCCACAGTGCGCAGCCAATCTTCAGCATCCATGGGGTCAGAAGAGTGAGCGAACGTTGGGGGATGACCTCTCATGAATTCAGCACGCTTGTCTCTAGGCATCTGAGGCATCTGAGGCTGGGGTGGTGCTTGCTGCTGTTGCTGCTGCTGCTGCTGAATGGCGGCCAGAGTCTGACCGATGGCCTGAACTGCCTGAGTCTGCATCAGAAACATCTGCTCGATCGACATCGGGGGCGGGGGTGGCAGGTGCTGCTGCTGAGGCACCTCATCTTGCTGACCGGCTTGCTCCTGCTGAGCACGCCTTCCTCCTCTGCGCCTATTCTCTGACATCTGCAGAACGCAACCACACATCAGAACTGATCTGGCAAATCTTGCAGCATAGGAAAAGAGTATAGAATTCTCCAACAGCACTGAACAGATGAGCATCTTCACTGATCTCCAACACAGACCACACAGCTTCTCAGATAAAGAGGAAAGTAGAATAAAGGGTTTCCCAACTATATAACTAACTCCATTAACATAATAGGTAAACCAAAATGCAGGGGATACCCACACTCTGGTGACAATCATTACAAAGATCCAAACCAAACATAGTTCATCATGACAAACATAAATGCACAGGATATAGCAAACTACCCTGTCTAACTAAGACTAACTAAAAGCGAGACTAACGCTAAGACTGAAGCTTCTATGTATATATATTTCGTATTAATTACAAGATCCAACTCTAACGATCTATGGTTCTAGATTTATCTTGGTCTTGCAGTCGGGATTGCCATAAGACTGGAGTCCACGCCGCGGTGAGCGGTACGGGTGCTGAGTCCCAACGGGAGCGGGGGAACCATCATCCAAGTGACGACGCTCCGCGCGCTCAGCCCGCAGCAGGGCGATCTCAGCACGAGCCCTACTCAGCTCGTCTAATGCATGGTCCAGCTCCGTGTTTAGCACGGCGGCTAGGTTGACTGTGCTGCTCAACCTAGGATTGTCCTCACCAGCAGGTGAAACAATCACGCCTCCTGTGCTGCCAGATGGACGGCGGGGGTAATACTTCAGATCGAGACCGTCAGCTACCCCACCGAGAACCGAGCAGTAGTGCGAAAGCGCACGCTGTGCAGCATCCTGCATGGCTGCCTCAGCTGAGTCCCGCTCAGAGATAGAATAGTGCTCTGAGCAAGCCTCCGCGCCCTGGAGACTGTTCTCCGGACGGCGCACCAAACAGGTCGCCTCCCAGCGGTCCGGGTAGACCCCGCGACTATGCTGGTAGACCACACAGCGATACTCGATGGACCAAGTACGCCGGTCAAGTGCCCGACGTAGCAGGGTGTCGAGCGCGTCGTGGAAGTGACACCCGCGAGCAGCGTCGCGAGTGATGGGTCGAGCAACCCATCCTTCCGGCTCATGGTCAGCAGAGAAGTCGATGTCGTGGCTCGAGCTGTCGTCGCCACCTCCGTCAGCTGGGTCTCCTCCAGCAGCTACTCCAGAAGCTGGGGCGCCCAGTGGTGGTGCAGGGGGCGCCTCCAGGGGAAGCACAGGAGAGCAGCTCCTCACAGACTCTATCTCCTGCTGGAGCGAGAAAGAAGAGCCCTGCTGCTCCTGTCGTCGACGTTCCTGCTCCTCATGCAGGCGGTGGTGCAGTCTCTCCAAGTGGCTGGACTGTCCGGCCACGGGACGGCGAAGCGGACGCTCAGCAAGGCGGGAGGGTAAGAAGGGGATGACGGACTTTCGTGCAGTGTGTCTAAGTCGAGCCATCTACAAAAGACATCGCAAGCAAAAGGGTGAGAACAGAACTAATATGACCAGCAAATAATGAACCATAAATAAATGAAGGATCAGAATAAAACAAAATTTTCAGCAAGGTATAATATATAGTAGAACATAGGTTTGGTCAGTAGGACCAACTTTTGAAGGGATACCAAAGTCAAGGCAGGGACAGAGGTCTATAGTCCTTAGAACAACCATTCTACTCTAGGTTAGCGGTCCTACAGTCAGCACGGCTTTGATACCACTTATGTCACACCCGGTTTTTAGAAGGTAAACCGAATGCGAACCATGTACGTGCCAGGATCAGTTATTCACGTACACAGCAGTTACATAACATGGACATCATCACACAGTGCTCAAATAGTATTAAAAGGGGAAATAATAGTCGATTACATCATACGTCTGAGACGTCCATATAGTTCTTACAATAAATCAAAGTGCAGAAAAGAAACGTAGATAACGCGGCCTTCACAGGCAGCCGACTGGGGGTTGCCGCTAACTCACGCCTAGAACTCGTCGTAGTCTTGGAACTCCTGGAAGTCTCCTTCCACAGCTTCATCTTCTCCTGAGCAGTGGTTGCAATGCTGACAACCTGGGGGAGGGGGTTTGGTGTGTAGAGCAAGGGTGAGTACACATCAACATACTCAGCAAGCATCCCGTTTGGCTGTAGTGGACTAGCTTTATGTGGGGATAAGTCAAGCAGTTGTTTTTAGTTGGTCAGGTTATTACTTACTAGTAGAAAGCCAGGTTTTAATATTAACCCAAGTTATTAGCCCAATGTATCCTTTCCAAACGGAAAGAATACCACTTACCAGCACCATAATCATAATCAGAACCATCAATCTCATTGCCACCTGTACCAAAATGTCTCTGATCAAGTATCACTAATCTCTGGAGCTCCCTTGGCCGCTCATAACCGCGAGCACGACTGATATATCAGTTTCATAACACTCTGCAGAGGTTGCGCACTTTACCCACAAGCCGTGATTCCCTCTTGCCTCGGGCTGATCAAACCCTTAAACACTACCAAGGTGAATAGGCAGGGTCTCACTACGTAGCCTTTACAAAGATTCCCCGGGGCTGTAGCCACCCGTTAGGTTTCCTAAATGTACCGCACTCCTCCCCAAGGGACAAATCAACCTTGGCAGAGCGAGCCGCATACACCGAGCCCCATTGACGGCACAACGGCTAAGCGAACTACACCCCGGTTCCTCTAATTATTCAGCTAAGGGCGTCCCATTCCACCCTCATGGTTGCACTGTTTTCCTGGGCGGTCATCCATAGAACAGGTCCTTACGGAGAGGCACTCGAGAAACCGCTCGAGTCCCCTTAAATGCCACAAGTATGATCATAAATAAGAAGGGGAAAACAGCGTATCATAGATAATCACATCATGTTCATTGATTAGAGTTGAGCAATAGCATCAAACTAAGCAGTAATAATCCGACCCAAATAGGTAAACAAGGACATGAATAACAAAAGCTAGTCAATCCTTAGGTATAAATGTGTAATGCGAGAGGTGAATTAAAGAATGAATAGGACAGAAATAGGTCAAAGGACACTTGCCCCCACCAACCGACTGCTGCTCAGGGGCTTCTCCTGCGAATTCCTCGAGCTCTTCGACCGGATCGTTCTCTATGCGAGCGCAAACATACATACATCCACATATTTAATACAAAAGAACAGCACACCATACAAGGTAACAAGTAAAGCGAATATGCATCAAGTATGACATTCGATATCGCATTCATTAAGGTTAGAAAGAAACGGGGAAAGGTCTCGCAAGGGGGGGGGTTAAAGTTTATGCACTAATGATTAGTTACAATTGGTTCTTAACAAAAGAATTCTGTGATATATATATACTAATGGAAACCTAATCATTTTTAGTTGATCAACATTGCACGGGATAAACAATTAACTAAATGAACCAACTAGCGCAACAGAATTCTAAATTAAACTTCCTATTTCCATAGCATGAACAATGATCAGTCTACCTAACATAAAGTAATTATGATCACAGAAAGTAAATAAAATAAAATAAAAAATAAATAAAAAAACAGAGGGGGGGCGGTTGAACCGGCCCTAGGGCGGTTGAACCGGCCCTAGGCGGGGCGGCCGAGCTGGGCGGGCGCGCGGGGGAGGGCGGCCGAGCTGGCCCGGTTGAACCGGCCGGCTGGGCGGCTGAACCGGCCCTGCGCAGGGGGCGCGGCCAAGGGGCCAGGGGCGGCCGGGCGCGGCCAGGGGCTGGCCGGGGGCTGGCCAGGGCGCGGCCAGCGGCTGGCCAGGGGCGGCCGGGGCCGGCTATGGCGCGGCCGGGCGGGGCTAGGGGGCGGCCGGGGCCGGCTATGGCGGCCGGGCGGGGCTAGGGGGCGGCCGGCGCGGCCAGGGGCGGCCGGGCCTTGGCCGGGCAGGGAGGGGGAGAGGAGGGGGGAGGGGAGGGGGAGGGAGAGAGGGGAGGGGCTCACCGGCGTTGGGGAGCGACGGCGAGGGGCGGCCGGCGGCAGGGGGTGGCAGCGGCTTAGGGCAGCGCTAGGGAGAGAGAGAGGGAAAATGAGAGGGAGAGGGAGAGGGTTAGGGGAAAAGGGGAGGTGGGGGGCGGCTGGGCCTCTTTGGGCCCAAGAGGGGGCGCCAGGGGCGGCTGGGCCGGCCGGGGTCGGCCCACGGCGCGGGAGAGAGAGAAAAAGAGGAGAGAGAAAGAGAGAGAAAAAGAAAGAAAAGATTATTTCCCTGTTTTTGAAATCCGATCTTCCTAGATGAATGCATTTGCACTTTCAAACAATCAAACAAAATGCAAGGTTCGGCATGGTGCATCAAACAACACAAAGTATTTTTAGAGTTTTCTTACACGGGAATTCCAAACCGAATCCCGCTAAAACTTTGGAAAAAGGTCAAGGTCTAGCGAGGGAAAAAAGAAAAAGAAAAGGTAACGCCCGAATTTTGGCGAGTAAAGAAAAGAAAAAAATTCAACTGCAAAATTCGGGGCGTTACAGTAAGAAAAGAAGAATTGTAGACAAGGCGTGTATTACGGGGAATGTTACTGTGGGGGATTTATTAGCTAAATAGATTAGTGTGTTATCCACTAAAGCTAATACATTACCTTATGGTGGTACATGCTAATATGCCCGTCTATACTATTTCAATCAATCAAAGAAGCAAATCAGACATCGATCATTAGAACAATCAACCAACATTTTTAATAGAGAAAATAATTTTAATTTCGTCTTAGGTCTCCTATCTCTTAAAAAGTTCATAAATGTAGGATTCCAAGGTGTGAAATCCATCTTGTCTTAGAGTTGAAAAGATAAGAGTAATCAGAGTATGACAGCAAAAGGTGAGACAGGATCAAGATAAGATAAGTATAGAATGAATCAGAGTAAGGTAAGTAGGTAAGGATTTGTCCATTTCTAACTAGGTTTCGTCCTACAGTCAACATTTCCTCTGATACCACTTCTGTCACACCCGGCTTTAAGGGACAAAGCCAGGTGCATCTCATACATGCGCCAAGAAGACAACATAAATAATAACTGAGTGTATAGAGATAAATGTCACAATAATCAGAGTATTTATTACATAGCGGAAGTCTTACAAAATAAAAGGTAAATATAACAGGATCTAGAATCCATCCTTGGCGCCAGAAAGTCAATTGGGAGACGACGACCTAGACCTCTCACGAGAACACAGCGCAACATCCACCATGCGCCATCCAGTGGTACCTGTTCTTGACCTGTGGGGGGTGTGAGACAGCAAGGGTGAGCTCACACATGATCATAGCTCAACAAGTTGTGGGGAACCAGTGGACATGAACTCACAAAGGTGGGAGTTCATGTGATGTGTAAGGCTAAATCAATGACAGGGGTTAAAGCTGAGCATTGCTTTTAAGTAGTTGGTCAAAATTTTATTAGCAGTTACTAAGTGTAAGTAAATACCAAACCTTAAATAAAGTAAATAGAACAAAATTAATAATAAACCCATGCAATGCAAATGACAAATTGAGTTTAGGTTCCATAATTTAATCATCGGAGAGTCCTGAGCCGCTCTTGACCGTGAGCTCGGCTAGTATACCAGTTTTACACTCTACAGAGGTTGTACCCTTTACCCACAAGTCGTGTTTCCCATGTCGCCAGGGTTAGCTAGGCCCTTAGACACTACCAAGGTGAATGGCTAGGGATCCACTACGAGGCCTTTACAAAGTTCCACTAGCTTCCGAAAACCCGCTACAGTTTATGGGAAGAGCACTTGCAAGAATCCCCCGTCTGACCGCCATCGCAGCAAAATCAACCCGAGAACCTCCTTGCATGCAACTCCCCTACTGCCCTTGCCCCTTTCGGGTAAGGTAGTCTTCCACTAGCTTTCCTAATTAGTTAGCCAAGGGGTCCCATTCCTCCCTTGTGGTGGCACGTGTTTCTCAAGTTAAGCTCCATGTTCCAATTAACAATAATATAATGATCTTGACATGAACAAAAATAGGATAACAAAATAACTGGCACATGGATATAATAGAATATAATCCCAAAACCATGTAAAGCAATAGCATAACTACCCATATGATTCAGGGGTAAACAAGGTAAAATGGATAACAGACTAGGGTGACCTATTGGGTCCCATCAAAATTAAACCTATGCATGGATAAATGACATTAAAGAATATTATTGGGTATCAAAGTGATCAAGGGCACAACTTGTCTGGCACTTGAGATTCCAGTTACCAGGGTGATTCTTCAGATTCCTCGTGACCTCACTGCTAATTGTAGCAATACAAACAAACATGGTATAGAAAAAATTAACATCACACCATACATAAAAACAAATTGCATAATAATGATCTACGTGTTGCTACGAGATCGCGGGTTCGAAAACCACTAAAATCGGAGTTAGGGTTATTAAGTTATGATTTTCTGAAGTTATTTAATGCCTAGAATAGAGTTATTCATGTGGATAATTTTTAAATTAAGTTTCATGGTTAGATAAAGATACAAGGTGATAAACAATACTTAAACAAAATAAATGCCACTGGAATGAATCAATTTGGAGTTATATATTTTAAGTTATGAATTTCTGAAGGTTTTATAAGTTTTGTACAAGATTAAATAGAATATAAATTTTAATATGACTTTCATGTGAAACAGTTGTACTAGATGATAAACCATAATATTACAAAATTATAGGAACTGGAATGGACTAAAAAGAAGTTAGTATGAATTTTCTAGGAATTAAACAAGATCTAGAATTATTTTTATACTAGAAAAGCATTTTCTGTATTAATTTATTCAATTCCCTATGTCTCTGGACTACACGCATCATTATTATAAAGTGCAGGGGTCCACACGAAAGTTTCCAGAGACTCAGACCACAGTGACTACGGATTGCGGGTTGATTCTATAAAAATAGAGGGGCTCTTATGCTATTCTGCCATGGCGAAGGGGTATGGCGCGATCTGAGTCGTGCGATCCAGCACGAGCGGCGCAGATTAGATTATGTACTGACCGATGCGGTACGCGACCCTAGCCGCCGATCCGGGATCCACGATACCGATTTTATGATGGTCAGACGAGATCACAAGCGCTCAACAGAAATTAGACGGCCCGGATCCAAAGGACGAAACGTTTTCCCCTAGATCTAATCCTACGCGCCCAATGGCATATCAACGGCCCGCAAGCCCGACCTACCCCCAACGACCCAAGACGGAGGCGCCGCCAGTTTTCACGGCGGCCACCACGCCGGCGCGCGTTGACCCCGGGCAACCGTGCCCCATTCGACACCCCGAATGGCCCTAGGCATAGAGTACGAGACAACGAATGTGTTAGGAGGTCGCTCACCGGTTGTTGATTTGTGAAGGAGCTCGGCCATGGAGGAAGGCGGGTCCGCGACGGAGTGTGAACAACGGCGAGAAATTCAAGGGCTCCGGCCGCCAATCTTCAGTAGGGAGCTCCCCGATCAATCCCCGACGCACAGCGAAACTCCCAGGGCCGAAATCATGGATGCGACGGCGGTGGACATGAAACCGGGCCGGTGGCGGCGCTGCTTCCTGTCTCGGCTAGAATGGCGCTCAAGGGAAGGGAGTCTGGGCACTTTGAGTCGGCAGGGTAATGCAAGGGAGAGTCGTGCTACGGTGTGGGGGAAAGATCCGAACGGTGATGGCCGAATTTCAAGGCGACGTTGGTTGACTTGTGTAACGCCCCGAATTTTGCAGTTGAATTTTTTTCTTTTCTTTACTCGCCAAATTCGGGCGTTACCTTTTCTTTTTCTTTTTCCCCTCGCTGGACCTTGACCTTTTCCAAAGCTAGCGGGATTCGGTTTGGAATTCCCGTGTAAAGAAAAACCCTAAATTGTTTTATGTTGTTTGATGCACCATGCCGAACTATGCATTCTTTGATTGTTTGAAAGTGCAAATGCATTCATCTAGGAAGATCGGATTTCGAAAATAAGGAGAAAAACCTTTTCTTTCTTTTTCTTTTTCTTTCTCTCTCCTCTTTTTCTCTCTCTCCCGCGTCGTGGGCCGTCCCTGGCCGGCCCAGCCGCCCCCCTGCGCGCCCCCTTTGGGCCTAATTGGCCCAACCGCCCCACCCCCTCCCCTTTTCCCCTTACCCCTCTCTCTCTCCCTCCCATTTTCCCTCTCTCCCATTCTCTCCCTAGCCGCTGCCCCCCTGCCCTAGCCCCGCCCCTGCAGCTCGGCCGCCGCCCCCTGCAGCTCGACGGCCCGACCCCGGTGAGCCCCCCCTTCCCCCTCCTCCCTCTCCCTCTCCCCTCCTCTCTCCTCGGCCACCGCCCGGCCGCGCCCCAGCGCCCCAGCCGCGCCTTGGCTGGCCCCCGGCCGCCCGCCTGGCTCGGCCGCCCGCCCAGCCGCCCCCCTGCCCGCTGGCTCGGCCGCGCCCCTGGCTGGCCCAGCCGCCCGCCCTGGCCGCGCCCTGGCCGCACGCCTGGCCGCGTCCCCCGCCCCTGCGCCGGCCGGTTCAACCGCCCCGGCTCAGCCGCCCCCCCCCCCCCCCCCCCCCCCGCGCTCGGCCGCCCCTGCTCGGCCGGCCCAGCCGCCGGTTCAACCGCCCCCAGTGCCGGTT
This sequence comes from Zea luxurians, assembly GCA_029449295.1. Classification (NCBI taxonomy): domain Eukaryota; kingdom Viridiplantae; phylum Streptophyta; class Magnoliopsida; order Poales; family Poaceae; genus Zea; species Zea luxurians. Next base: position 30,634,775 of record JAOPSE010000002.1, read on the forward strand.
CAACCGCCCCCCCCCCCCCCCCCCCCCTTTTTCATTTTTTTTATTTTATTTATTTTTGTTTTACTTTCTGTTATCATAGTTATTTTATTTTAGGTAGGCTAATCATTGTTCATGTTATTGAAATAGGAAGCTTAATTTAGAATTTCGTTGCGCTAGTTGATTCATGTAATTAATTGTTTATCTCGTTCAATGTTGATCAACTAAAAATGACTAGGTTTCCATTAGTGCATATAACAGCATTCTTTTGTTAAGAACCAATTGTAACTAATCATTAGTGCATAAGCTTTAACCCCCTGCGAGACCCTTTCCCGTTTCTTTCTAAACCTTAATGAATGCGATATCGAATGTCATACTTGATGCATATTCGCTTACTTGTTCCCTTGTATGGTGTACTGTTCTTTTGTATTAAATATGTGGATGTATGCATGTTTGCGCTCGCATAGAGAACGATCCGGTCGAAGAGCCCGAGGAATTCGCAGGAGAAGCCCCTGAGCAGCAGTCGGTTGGTGGAGGCAAGTGTCCTTTGACCTATTTCTATCCTATTCATTCTTTAATTCACCTCCCGCATTACACATTTATACCTAAGGATTGACTAGTTTTTGTTATCCATGTCCTTGTTTACCTATTTGGGTCGGATTATTACTGCTTAGTCTGATGCTATTGCTCAACTCTAATCAATGAACATGATGTGATTATCTATGATACGCTGTTTTCCCTCCTTATTTATGATTATATTTGTGACCTTCAAGGGGACTCGAGCGGTTTCTCGAGTGCCTCTCCGTAAGGACCTGTTCAATGGATGACCGCCCGGGAAAACAGTGCAACCATGAGGGTGGAATGGGACGCCCTTAGCTGAATAATTAGAGGAACCGGGGTGTAGTTCGCTTAGCCGTTGTGCCGTCAATGGGGCTCGGTGTATGCGGCTCGCTCTGCCAAGGTTGATTTGTCCCTTGGGGAGGAGTGCGGTACATTTAGGAAACCTAACGGGTGGCTACAGCCCCGGGGAATCTTTGTAAAGGCTACGTAGTGAGACCCTGCCTATTCACCTTGGTAGTGTTTAAGGGTTTGATCAGCCCGAGGCAAGAGGGAATCACGGCTTATGGGTAAAGTGCACAACCTCTGCAGAGTGTTATGAAACTGATATATCAGCCGTGCTCGCGATTATGAGCGGCCAAGGGAGCTCCAGAGATTAGTGATACTTGATCAGAGACATTTTGGTACAGGTGGCAATGAGATTGATGGTTCTGATTATGATTATGGTGCTGGTAAGTGGTATTCTTTCCGTTTGGAAAGGATACATTGGGCTAATAACTTGGGTTAATGTTAAAACCTGGCTCTCTACTAGTAAGTAATAACCTGACCAACTAAAAACAACTGCTTGACTTATCCCCACATAAAGCTAGTCCACTACAGCCAAACGGGATGCTTGCTGAGTATGTTGATGTGTACTCACCCTTGCTCTACACACCAATCCCCCCCAGGTTGTCAGCATTGCAACCACTGCTCAGGAGAAGATGAAGCTGTGGAAGGAGACCTCCAGGAGTTCCAAGACTACGACGAGTTCTAGGCGTGGGTTAGCGGCAACCCCCAGTCGGCTGCCTGTGAAGGCCGCGTTATCTACGTTTCGTTTTCGCACTTTGATTTATTGTAAGAACTATATGGACGTCTCAGACGTATGATGTAATCGACTATTATTTCCCTTTTAATACTATTTGAGCACTGTGTGATGATGTCCATGTTATGTAACTGCTGTGTACGTGAATAACTGATCCTGGCACGTACATGGTTCGCATTCGGTTTACCTTCTAAAAACCGGGTGTGACATAAGTGGTATCAAAGCCGTGCTGACTGTAGGACCGCTAACCTAGAGTAGAATGGACGTTCTAAGGATTATAGACCTCTGTCCCTGCCTTGACTTTGGTATCCCTTCAAAAGTTGGTCCTACTGACCAAACCTATGTTCTACTATATATTATACCTTGCTGAAAATTTTGTTTTATTCTGATCCTTCATTTATTTATGATTCATTATTTGCTGGTCATATTAATTCTGTTCTCATCCTTTTGCTTGCGATGTCTTTTGTAGATGGCTCGACTTAGACACACTGCACGAAAGTCCGTCATCCCCTTCTTACCCTCCCGCCTTGCTGAGCGTCCGCTTCGCCGTCCCGTGGCCGGACAGTCCAGCCACTTGGAGAGACTGCACCACCGCCTGCATGAGGAGCAGGAACGTCGACGACAGGAGCAGCGGGGCTCTTCCTTCTCGCTCCAGCAGGAGGTAGAGTCTGTGAGGAGCTGCTCCCCTGTGCTTCCCCTGGAGGCACCCCCTGCACCACCACTGGGCGCCCCAGCTTCTGGAGTAGCTGCTGGAGGAGACCCAGGCGACGGAGATGGCGACGACAGCTTGAGCCACGACATCGACTTCTCTGCTAACCATGAGCCGGAAGGATGGGTTACTCGACCCATCACTCGCGACGCTGCTCGCGGGTGTCACTTCCACGACGCGCTCGACACCCTGCTACGTCGGGCACTTGACCGGCGTACTTGGTCCATCGAGTATCGCTGTGTGGTCTACCAGCATAGTCGCGGGGTCTACCCGGACCGCTGGGAGGCGACCTGCTTGGTGCGCCGTCCGGAGAACAGTCTCCAGGGCGCGGAGGCTTGCTCAGAGCACTATTCTATCTCTGAGCGGGACTCAGCTGAGGCAGCCATGCAGGATGCTGCACGGCGTGCGCTTTCGCACTACTGCTCGGTTCTCGGTGGGGTAGCTGACGGTCTCGACCTGAAGTATTACCCCCGCCGTCCATCTGGCAGCATAGGAGGCGTGATTGTTTCACCTGCTGGTGAGGACAATCCTAGGTTGAGCAGCACAGTCAACCTAGCCGCCGTGCTAAACACGGAGCTGGACCATGCATTAGACGAGCTGAGTAGGGCTCGTGCTGAGATCGCCCTGCTGCGGGCTGAGCGCGCGGAACGTCGTCACTTGGATGATGGTTCCCCCGCTCCCGTCGGGACTCAGCACCCGTACCGCTCACCTCGGCGTGGACTCCAGTCTTATGGCAATCCCGACTGCAAGACCAAGATAAATCTAGAACCATAGCTCGTTAGAGTTGGATCTTGTAATTAATACAAAATATATACATAGAAGCTTCAGTCTTAGCGTTAGTCTCGGTTTTAGTTAGTCTTAGTTAGACAGGGTAGTTTGCTATATCCTGTGCATTTATGTTTGTCATGATGAACTATGTTTGGTTTGGATCTTTGTAATGACTGTCACCAGAGTGTGGGTATCCCCTGCATTTTGGTTTACCTATTATGTTAAAGGAGTTAGTTATATAGTTGGGAAACCCTTTATTCTACTTTTCTCTTTATCTGAGAAGCTGTGTGGTCTGTGTTGGAGATCAGTGAAGATGCTCATCTGTTCAGTGCTGTTGGAGAATTCTATACTCTTTTCTTATGCTGCAAGATTTGCCAGATCAGTTCTGATGTGTGGTTGCGTTCTGCAGATGTCAGAGAACAGGCGCAGAGGAGGAAGGCGTGCTCAGCAGGAGCAAGCCGCTCAGCCGGATGAGGTGCCTCAGCAGCAGCACCTGCCACCCCCGCCCCCGATGTCGATCGAGCAGATGTTTCTGATGCAGACTCAGGCAGTTCAGGCCATCGGTCAGACTCTGGCCGCCATTCAGCAGCAGCAGCAGCAGCAACAGCAGCAGGCTCCACCCCAGCCTCAGATGCTTCAGATGCCCAGAGACAAGCGTGCTGAATTCATGAGAGGTCATCCCCCAACGTTCGCTCACTCTTCTGACCCCATGGATGCTGAAGATTGGCTGCGCACTGTGGAGCGGGAGTTGCATACCGCTCAGTGTGATGACAGGGAGAAAGTCTTGTATGGTCCCCGTCTGTTGAGAGGAGCAGCCCAATCATGGTGGGAGTCTTACCTCGCCACCCATGCCAACCCCGATGCCATCACCTGGGAAGAGTTCAGAGGTAGCTTTCGTCAGTACCATGTGCCTGCAGGTCTGATGACAGTGAAGAAGGAGGAGTTCCTGGCCCTTAAGCAAGGGTCATCATCTGTCAGTGAGTATCGAGACAGGTTTCTGCAGTTGTCTCGCTATGCCCCTGAGGATGTCAACACCGACGCCAAGCGACAGTACCGTTTCTTGAGAGGCTTGGTCGACCCTCTGCAGTACCAACTGATGAATCATACCTTCCCGACATTCCAGCACCTGATTGACAGAGCAATCATGACAGAAAGGAAGCGTAAGGAGATGGAGGATCGTAAGCGCAAGATCAGTGGACCCCAGCCTGGAAGCAGCAGCCGCCCTCGTTTCTCAGGCAATCAACCTCAGCAGTTCAGGCAGAACCAGCGTCCACCTCAGCAGCATCAGCAGTGTCAGTAGTATCAGCAGTTCCAAAGGCAGTATCCTCAGCATCAGTACCAGAACCGTCAGAGCAATCAATCCGGAGGTCAGTTTCAGAGGCAGAATCAGCAGACACCTCGTCTTCCTGCCCCAGCAAACCAGCAGAACAATCAGGCAGCACCAGCTCAGGTTGGAAATAGAGCATGTTTCCACTGTGGAGAGCAAGGCCATTGGGTGATGCAATGTCCGAAGAAGGCAGCCCAGCAGCAGTCAGGCCCCAATGCCCCAGCAAAGCAGAATGCGTCTCAGTCTAGATCAGGCAACCGCCCTCAGCAGCGCTATAATCATGGAAGACTGAACCACTTGGAGGCTGAAGCAGTTCAGGAGACCCCCGGCATGATAGTAGGTATGTTCCCAGTCGACTCCCATATTGCAGAAGTGTTATTTGATACTGGAGCAACGCATTCTTTCATTACTGCATCATGGGTAGAAGCGCATAATCTTCCAATTACTGCCATGTCAACCCCCATTCAAATTGACTCATCCGGTGGTAGAATTCGAGCTGATAGCATATGTTTGAATGTAAGTGTGGAAATAAGGGGGATAGCGTTTCCCGCTAACCTTATAGTAATGGGTACTCAGGGAATAGATGTCATCCTAGGGATGAATTGGCTAGATAAGTATCAGGCAGTTATCAGTTGTGATAAAAGGACAATCAAGTTGGTGTCCCCACTAGGAGAGGAAGTGGTGACCGAGTTAGTCCCGCCTGAGCCAAAGAAAGGAAGTTGTTATCAGATGGCTGTCGATAGCAGTGGAGCAGACCCAATTGAGAGTATCAAGGTTGTGTCTGAATTCCCAGATGTGTTTCCAAAGGACTTACCGGGTATGCCACCAGAGCAGAAAGTTGAGTTTGCCATAGAGCTTCTTCCTGGAACCGCCCCTATCTTTAAGAGAGCTTACAGAATATCTGGACCAGAGTTGGTTGAGCTTAAGAAGCAGATTGATGAGCTGTCAGAGAAAGGTTACATCCGGCCAAGCACCTCGCCTTGGGCCGCCCCTGTCTTGTTTGTGGAGAAGAAAGATGGCACAAAGAGGATGTGTATCGATTATCGAGCTTTGAATGAAGTCACGATCAAGAACAAGTATCCCTTGCCCAGAATAGAAGATCTGTTTGACCAGTTGAGAGGAGCCAGTGTGTTCTCCAAGATTGATCTGAGGTCAGGTTATCATCAGCTCAGGATCCGACCTTCGGACATTCCGAAGACGGCATTCATTACCAAGTATGGTTTGTATGAGTTCACAGTGATGTCTTTTGGTTTGACCAATGCACCAGCGTTCTTTATGAACTTGATGAACAGTGTATTCATGGATTATCTTGATAAGTTTGTGGTGGTATTCATTGATGACATTCTGGTTTATTCTCAAAGTGAAGAAGAACATGCAGATCATTTGAGGATGGTATTGCAGAGATTGCGAGAGCACCAGTTGTATGCAAAGTTGAGCAAGTGTGAGTTCTGGATCAGTGAAGTCCTGTTCTTGGGCCACATAATCAACAAAGAAGGATTGGCTGTGGATCCGAAGAAAGTGGCAGACATTCTGAACTGGAAAGTGCCAACGGATGCTCGAGGAATCAAGAGCTTCATTGGAATGGCCGGATATTATCGGCGATTCATTGAAGGGTTTTCGAAGATTGCGAAACCAATGACAGCGTTGCTAGGCAACAAGGTTGAGTTCAAGTGGACCCAGAAATGTCAAGAGGCCTTCGAAACGCTGAAAGAGAAGTTGACAACAGCGCCTGTCCTAGTCTTGCCTGATGTGCACAAGCCCTTCTCTGTGTACTGTGATGCTTGTTACACAGGTTTGGGATGCGTGTTGATGCAAGAGGGAAGAGTTGTGGCGTACTCGTCCCGACAGCTGAAGGTTCATGAGAAGAACTACCCAATCCATGACCTAGAGTTGGCAGCAGTGGTTCACGCACTGAAGACATGGAGGCACTATCTGTATGGACAGAAATGCGATGTTTAAACAGATCACAAGAGTCTGAAGTACATATTCACTCAGTCAGAATTGAACATGAGGCAGCGAAGATGGTTAGAGCTGATCAAAGACTATGAGTTGGAGATCCATTACCATCCGGGCAAAGCCAACGTAGTGGCAGATGCTTTGAGCAGAAAGAGTCAAGTCAATCTGATGGTCGCTTGTCCGATGCCTTATGAGTTGGCCAAGGAGTTCGACAGGTTGAGTCTCGGATTTCTGAACAATTCGCGAGGAGTCACAGTTGAATTGGAACCTACCTTGGAGCGAGAAATCAAAGAAGCGCAGAAGAATGATGAAAAGATCAGTGAGATTCGGCGACTGATTCTAGATGGCAGAGGCAAAGATTTTCGTAAAGACGCAGAAGGTGTGATATGGTTCAAAGACCGCTTGTGTGTTCCCAATGTCCAGTCTATTCGGGAGTTGATTCTCAAGGAAGCTCATGAGACAGCCTATTCGATTCACCCTGGCAGTGAGAAGATGTATCAGGATCTGAAGAAGAAATTCTGGTGGTACGGAATGAAGAAGGAAATTGCAGAGCATGTGGCTATGTGCGATAGTTGTCGAAGAATTAAGGCAGAGCACCAGAGACCTGCTGGATTGTTGCAACCGTTGCAGATCCCTCAGTGGAAATGGGATGAAATCGGTATGGATTTCATAGTCGGATTGCCTCGCACTCGAGCCGGCTACGATTCCATTTGGGTAGTAGTGGACCGTTTAACCAAGTCAGCCCACTTCATACCAGTCAAGACCACCTACAGTAGTGCAGTACTGGCAGAGCTGTATATGTCTCGGATCGTTTGTCTTCATGGTGTGCCAAAGAAGATAGTGTCAGACAGAGGAACGCATTTCACCTCTCATTTCTGGCAGCAGTTGCATGAAGCCTTGGGCACACATCTGAATTTCAGTTCAGCTTATCATCCGCAGACAGATGGTCAGACCGAAAGAACCAATCAAATTCTTGAAGACATGTTGAGAGCCTGTGCGCTGCAAGATCAGTCCGGATGGGATAAGCGATTGCCCTATGCAGAGTTTTCCTATAACAACAGTTACCAGGCCAGTTTGAAGATGTCACCATTTCAAGCGCTTTATGGAAGGAGTTGTAGAACTCCGTTGCAATGGGATCAGCCTGGAGAGAAGCAAGTGTTTGGGCCAGACATTTTGCTTGAAGCCGAAGAGAACATCAAGATGGTCCGGGAGAATCTGAAGATAGCGCAATCGAGGCAGCGAAGCTATGCAGACACAAGGAGAAGAGAGCTGAGTTTTGAAGTCGGAGACTTTGTCTATCTGAAAGTGTCACCGATCAGAGGAGTCAGAAGGTTCGGAATCAAAGGCAAGCTAGCACCCCGCTACATTGGTCCGTATCAAATTCTCTCAAAGCGTGGAGAAGTGGCCTATCAGCTCAGTCTGCCAGAGAATTTGTCAGCTGTGCATGATGTCTTTCATGTGTCTCAGTTGAAGAAGTGCTTGCGTGTGCCAGAAGAGCAGTTGCTAGTGGAAGGTCTGGAAGTCCAGGAAGACTTGACCTATGTTGAGAAGCCAGCTCAGATCCTTGAGGTTGCAGACAGAGTCACCCGAAGGAAGACCATCAGAATGTGCAAAGTCAGATGGAGTCACCACTCTGAGGAAGAAGCAACCTGGGAGCGTGAAGATGATTTGATGGCCAAGTACCCAGAGCTCTTTGCTAGCCAACCCTGAATCTCGAGGGCGAGATTCTTTTAAGGGGGATAGGTTTGTAACGCCCCGAATTTTGCAGTTGAATTTTTTTCTTTTCTTTACTCGCCAAATTCGGGCGTTACCTTTTCTTTTTCTTTTTCCCCTCGCTGGACCTTGACCTTTTCCAAAGCTAGCGGGATTCGGTTTGGAATTCCCGTGTAAAGAAAAACCCTAAATTGTTTTATGTTGTTTGATGCACCATGCCGAACTATGCATTCTTTGATTGTTTGAAAGTGCAAATGCATTCATCTAGGAAGATCGGATTTCGAAAATAAGGAGAAAAACCTTTTCTTTCTTTTTCTTTTTCTTTCTCTCTCCTCTTTTTCTCTCTCTCCCGCGCCGTGGGCCGTCCCTGGCCGGCCCAGCCGCCCCCCTGCGCGCCCCCTCTGGGCCTAATTGGCCCAACCGCCCCACCCCCCTCCCCTTTTCCCCTTACCCCTCTCTCTCTCCCTCCCATTTTCCCTCTCTCCCATTCTCTCCCTAGCCGCCGCCCCCCTGCCCTAGCCCCGCCCCTGCAGCTCGGCCGCCGCCCCCTGCAGCTCGGCCGCCCGACCCCGGTGAGCCCCCCCCTTCCCCCTCCTCCCTCTCCCTCTCCCCTCTCCCCTCCTCTCTCCTCGGCCACCGCCCGGCCGCGCCCCAGCGCCCCAGCCGCGCCCTGGCTGGCCCCCGGCCGCCCGCCTGGCTCGGCCGCCCGCCCAGCCGCCCCCCTGCCCGCTGGCTCGGCCGCGCCCCTGGCTGGCCCAGCCGCCCGCCCTGGCCGCGCCCTGGCCGCCCGCCTGGCCGCGTCCCCCGCCCCTGCGCTGGCCGGTTCAACCGCCCCCCCCCCCCCCCCCCCCCCCCCGCGCTCGGCCGCCCCTGCTCGGCCGGCCCAGCCGCCGGTTCAACCGCCCCCACGGCCGGTTCAACCGGCCCCCCCTTTTTTCATTTATTTTATTTTATTTATTTTTGTTTTACTTTCTGTTATCATAGCTATTTTATTTTAGGTAGGCTAATCATTGTTCATGTTATTGAAATAGGAAGCTTAATTTAGAATTTCGTTGCGCTAGTTGATTCATGTAATTAATTGTTTATCTCGTTCAATGTTGATCAACTAAAAATGACTAGGTTTCCATTAGTGCATATAACAGAATTCTTTTGTTAAGAACCAATTGTAACTAATCATTAGTGCATAAGCTTTAACCCCCTGCGAGACCCTTTCCCGTTTCTTTCTAAACCTTAATGAATGCGATATCGAATGTCATACTTGATGCATATTCGCTTACTTGTTCCCTTGTATGGTGTACTGTTCTTTTGTATTAAATATGTGGATGTATGCATGTTTGCGCTCGCATAGAGAACGATCCGGTCGAAGAGCCCGAGGAATTCGCAGGAGAAGCCCCTGAGCAGCAGTCGGTTGGTGGAGGCAAGTGTCCTTTGACCTATTTCTGTCCTATTCATTCTTTAATTCACCTCCCGCATTACACATTTATACCTAAGGATTGACTAGTTTTTGTTATCCATGTCCTTGTTTACCTATTTGGGTCGGATTATTACTGCTTAGTCTAATGCTATTGCTCAACTCTAATCAATGAACATGATGTGATTATCTATGATACGCTGTTTTCCCTCCTTATTTATGATTATATTTGTGACCTTCAAGGGGACTCGAGCGGTTTCTCGAGTGCCTCTCCGTAAGGACCTGTTCAATGGATGACCGCCCGGGAAAACAGTGCAACCATGAGGGTGGAATGGGACGCCCTTAGCTGAATAATTAGAGGAACCGGGGTGTAGTTCGCTTAGCCGTTGTGCCGTCAATGGGGCTCGGTGTATGCGGCTCGTTCTGCCAAGGTTGATTTGTCCCTTGGGGAGGAGTGCGGTACATTTAGGAAACCTAACGGGTGGCTACAGCCCCGGGGAATCTTTGTAAAGGCTACGTAGTGAGACCCTGCCTATTCACCTTGGTAGTGTTTAAGGGTTTGATCAGCCCGAGGCAAGAGGGAATCACGGCTTATGGGTAAAGTGCACAACCTCTGCAGAGTGTTATGAAATTGATATATCAGCTGTGCTCGCGGTTATGAGCGGCCAAGGGAGCTCCAGGGATTAGTGATACTTGATCAGAGACATTTTGGTACAGGTGGCAATGAGATTGATGGTTCTGATTATGATTATGGTGCTGGTAAGTGGTATTCTTTCCGTTTGGAAAGGATACATTGGGCCAATAACTTGGGTTAATGTTAAAACCTGGCTCTCTACTAGTAAGTAATAACCTGACCAACTAAAAACAACTGCTTGACTTATCCCCACATAAAGCTAGTCCACTACAGCCAAACGGGATGCTTGCTGAGTATGTTGATGTGTACTCACCCTTGCTCTACACACCAATCCCCCCCCCCCAGGTTGTCAGCATTGCAACCACTGCTCAGGAGAAGATGAAGCTGTGGAAGGAGACCTCCAGGAGTTCCAAGACTACGACGAGTTCTAGGCGTGGGTTAGCGGCAACCCGCAGTCGGCTGCCTGTGAAGGCCGCGTTATCTACGTTTCGTTTTCGCACTTTGATTTATTGTAAGAACTATATGGATGTCTCAGATGTATGATGTAATCGACTATTATTTCCCTTTTAATACTATTTGAGCACTGTGTGATGATGTCCATGTTATGTAACTGCTGTGTACGTGAATAACTGATCCTGGCACGTACATGGTTCGCATTCGGTTTACCTTCTAAAAACCGGGTGTGACAACTTGGTTGCATTGGGTCACGCGTGATGTCCGCCTGGTTTGTTGGGGAAGAAGCAGTCCTGGCAGAAGGGCCCCACGCGATAGAGGAACAATGCGCGTGAGTGAGTGCGGGTGCAGTATTTAGGTGGGCTGGAGGGGCTGACCTGCGGGGCCCACCAGTCAGCGACGTTTGGTGATTGGGCTGCGCTGTGGCAGATGGAGAGCGTGGGCCAAGCGAGGTGGAGAATGAAGATGGGCCGAGCGGATAAAGGGTGATAGTGGGCCGCGCCAGGAGAATTGAGCCCATGCTTCCTATTTTCCTTTCTCTTTTATTTTTTTAATTCTGTTTTGTTTTTCCTTTCTAGATTGAAATTCAAATTTTGAATTCAAAATTTTGTTATGAGTTTTCCCATTTATTTTAAATATGCAATTTCAAATACTGGTCTAAATTAGTTTCTTTATTTGTATATTTATTTTCTCTATATGTTATAGTATTTTCCTTCTCTTCTCAAATTATAGAATTTCCTTTAGAATTTCAAATTCTAATTTGGGTATCAACATATTTCTTTTTATATTATTTTTATATTGTCACAAAATGCTAACAAAGCAAAGTATCAGCATGATGCATATTCCATTTTAGTATTTCTTATTTTAACTAATCACCCTTAATTATAGGTATGCTCTTGTTATGATGAATACATGGTACACAACATAAGGAGATTTACTATATCCTCATCGTATACATTTTTGGGTATTACAGTATTGTATTGAGACTACAGAAATACTACGTTGCCAAATAGGTCCTTATTCTGAAATAAGTTTTTAGAAGACATATTATGAGCAATCAGTCAACTAAGGCACCTCTAACCATTTCCCCAGTCTAACCCACCCCTTGTGTACTTTATACTTATATTTCATCATTACCAGCTCCACAAGATTCTTCCCTCTATAAGTTAACTACTCCGACCATTCCCTCCACCATTTCACCATTCACCAGCTACCATCCTTTTCTATCATGTAATTTAATTCATAATACATTACTAGGTATGTGTCCATGCGTTGCGACAGCGTATAAATTATTCGATAAATATTAGTGCACAATGATTACATGAAAACGAACAACATATATATCATCGACCCCATATCTCACAAATTAACATTAATGACATGAAATTTGTGCGCAATTCAAATAGTGATAAAATACATTGATATGCAAAAGTATTATGTGTTATTCTATACTTTTATTAGCATCACCAAAAATGGACGTTTACATATCTTAAAAGATATATAAGATTGCGCATGTGCTTTGTCATTGATAAAAAATAAACAATGATAAATATGTAGCGAATATTAATCGACACTGATTACATAGAAGGATATTATATTATATAAGTCTCGTGAGCGTCCCAGGTAATGGTATCGTCGAAATCAGGAAACAAAACAATAAAAGGGGGACAACAACAACAACTGAGCACATACTTGAATAGCATACCCTAATTATTCATGCCCATTAGCAGTACCATGTACTTAGCATTGCCGGATTTTATGAACTTTATGTGGACTGGATAGATATTTTCAAAAGGAACATCTCATCTCTCACCTGGAAAGAGAAATGGTTGGATATACTCTAACATGATCAGAAAAAAACTGAGATGTACTCTAATGATAATGGACTCAAGAAATGGCTACTAACATTAGCTCTTGTCAGAACAATCTTGTTAGAAACAAAAATTAGCAGCACGATTTTTTGCTACTTCATTCGATAGATCAAACCAGGGAAGAGCTTTGCTTCATACTGGGAAGTGAAAGGTCGAGCAAAATGTGAGAACAGTAGCAGGAAAAATCAACAAGGTGACTGAGAGAATTATGTTTAAAAAAGGATGAGGAATGCAACTTACCCTGAAATCAATTCATAATTAAAATAAAGAGAGGTCAGGAATTTGTGTAGCAGCCTGATAGATAAATTGGGAAAAATAGTGATACCCTTAAATCAATTCACAAAAGTGTGAAGATAGACATAGTTGACTCACAATTAAAATAAAGGGAGATCACGAATTTATGCAGCAGACTGATAGTTGAATTGGGAAAAACAGTGATACCCTTAAATCAACTCATAAAAGTGTGAAGGTAGACAACTGTGTCGCAACACATTTTCTTCCTAATTCAACAATTTACCGTGACTAAGAATGGCATTAGATGGGAGTACTTTACCATATACACGGAAGTTCAGGATAGAGACACCAAACTGAAACAACACAGTGTATAGAAGTATGGACTAATAAGACAAAGGATAGGGCTAAGGGAATTGGATCACCTTGAACAGGTTAATCTTCGTGATCTGACAGGAATGACAACATGTTGAATAGATTAACCTAGTATATAGGACATAGTTTGAACCATCAAAAATTTTGGATAAGTCTACAGTTTCATATAAATGTCATGATCTAACAGGAACTACAGTTTCATATAAAGGAAAACCATGAATTTTGAGGTCAGGTAGATATATTTTTAGACAAAATTCTAGACACCATACTTTATATCATATTAATGTTTGTGAAGAGAGGGGTGGTGTTCAGATTTGAGTGACTAATGTTTTAAAAAATAAAAAATATGACAAGTACTAAAATAGCTCATGTGGTACACTCAATATACAAAATGTCGCGCAGGACACATTGCCCACAAATATTGATTCAACTACAACTAAAACTCTATTTATTTATGGAAAGGGTGCACGGATGATAAAGCTACAGCCAATTAGAGAAAAGGAAACATATATAAAACTTAGAAACACAAACCTGAAATTGCTAGATGAACAGCCACACGAGTAGTTTTCTATTTTGTAAACCAAGTCAGTTTGTGTTTCAGAGAGGTATGGTGTTCATATTTGAGCGCTCAGAGAGGTGTCTTCCATCTTATACTCGAGCATCGCAAGATCTGGGCGAGGCTGGCGCGTAGAATGGGAAGTACTCGAGCATCGCAAGATCCAGGCAGGGCTAGCGCGTAGAATGGGAAGAATGAGATGGCGGGGTGGTCCTACACTTGCGATGGGATGCGGGCCGATGGTAGTCCTGTGCACTAGATGGCGACGAGGGGATTGGGTTGCGATTCCTTCCATGGTGGTGAGGCGTGGATTGCGTTTGGGGTGCGGAGATATGGGCGAGGCATCCGCGGTGCATGGGAAGAGCGATTGGGCAGGGTGGTTTCTACGCGCGGGTCGTCGGCGATGGGATTCCTGTATGCTGGATTGCTGCGAGGTGTGGATAGCGGCGAGGGGATGTGTTTTCTTCTATGGTAGTGACAGGATTTTTCCTTCCATGGCCGATTGCGGCTAGGACCATGCGGATGCAGGGGTAGAGGCGGAGGGCGCGCACGGGGAGGAAGGGAGACACTAAGGGTGCGTTTGGTTGAGGAGTGGGGGAGAATACAGTGGCTCCATTCCAATTTTTTGGATGTTTGGTTTCCAACAAAATAAGAGTGAAGCGGCTCCTGGATCTTCATATGGAAATTTACTATAAGTAGTCGGAACGCTCCTGCTCCACAAAAACGACCGGATGTGAGCACTCTCTCAAATGTGAGCGCTCTCTCTCCTCTCCTCCCCTCCCCTCTACACTCATAAAGCTCTCGAACTAAACAAAGAATAGAACGACTCCGCTCTATTCTACTCTTCAACCAAACACAAAATGGAATGTATGGATCTGTTCTATTTGCCAAACGCAGAATAGAACGACTTCATTCTCAAAATCTGGAATGGAACCGCTCTATTCTAGTTGACTCTTTAACCAAACGCACCCTAACATGTGGGTCGTATGCGCCGTAAGGAGGTAACCGTGCACCACGATCTATGTTAGGTTCTTATAGAGTAGTAGAGATACCAGTATACATATTCGTCATTTATGAGGCATACACTTGTTAATGAACATGCAGAAATAATGTATTTTTCCCTCGCAAATTGCTACGGACGAAAATAATGTTCTATTGTTGTGTATTTGAACAATACCAAACATTGCATCGGTCGTATTGTAACTATACTTGTACGTCCCACAATACGGTTGTATCTTCTTCCCGAAGGAACCCCACCATAAGAAGATCAATGTGGCCTAGGCCACCCGTTGCCAGCCATGGATCTAGATTGGAGACCAAATCGGCCACTACCTCGACCGGTGGCTACGTCGGATCTACTAGGAACGCCAGGGCGACGTAGCCGGAGCTCCAATGATCGCCTCCGCTCTGCTCATGGAGTTCCCAGCCGATGAGTCCACACCACATATGGGGCCGGCGACGAAGCGAGTCACCATACTTGGGAATGGATGGGGAGCATCGTTGGAGCTGATGGGGTGGACACCGTACACGATTGTGGGGTGGAGTGAGCTATGGAGCGAATTGTAGAGCTAGCCTAATATCTGTCTCAGCTGAGAATGAACTGAACTACATGTACAAAAAACTAACCGATTTGTATACACTGAGAAAAGTGATTATGTGAGAATGAACTAAATTGTAGGTACAAAAAATAATGTGACATGATAAAATGGTAGGAAAGATCGAGAACAATGACATGATATATATATAGTTGCTTCTACAATTAGAGAGTGAGGAGGAGATTTCATGTAGAATATGATATGGATGCTTCATGGTGTCGAACTAGGTGGTGTGGCTACTCAGTGGTACTTAGCTTGCTTGGATAGTAAGCTAGGGAAGACTTGGAAAGAAAGAAACAAACATGTAGGATTGGTGAAGGAGAAAAAACTTTTTGTGAAATGTTGGTGAAGAAAGAAATTAGGGCTTGAGGGGTGTATAGGTTTCTCCTGTCGATAAAATTTTTTTGGTGCATGTGAAGTATGGGATAGTAGGATGTTTTTGTGAGAAGTTGTACATGCTTGATGGATGTTGTGTGTTTTTTAGGTGTGTTCTTCATAAACTGTAATATATTATCTCCTTTAGTCTTGTCGACAAAAGATGTTTTGGGTATCAAGTGTAGAAATTTTTCAAATTCTTGATTAAGTCCTAGCATAAAGTGTCCCAAAATCGTCAGTTCTGTCCATCACAATTATGGTTCTATTCGAGCCATCTAAAATAGGTGGAGCCAATGCTACTCCTAATGACCCTTTGGTTGGAATGAATGACCTCTTTTTTGAGAGCTCCAACTCAAAATTTGGGGAAAAATTTCGAGCAATCCAATCACCGCCCACATGCTATTGGCATTTGAAAGATCATGTTTCTACCTGTCTATGATAAAGGGACCACCAAAAGGGCTTCTATAACAATGTCTCATTATTCACCGATCATTTGATAGCAATACATGAATGAGGTAGAATATCTCCATGTGTTATTTGCAATGTTAGAGTCTGTTGTTGCCTAGTGTGGTACGAATCCGGTAGAACTAAATACTCACAGAGGCTGTTGCAAGTCATCATGAGTTAGATATGTCGAACATCATGCATGGTCCTAACAAATTTGCACATCTATCTATCAAGTTGTGGGTGCATAGAAACTCGAATGTATATGAGTTGCCTATAAATATATGGTATGTATGAGATATATATATGCCAAGTGGAACAAAAAACATGGGTTGTGACCAGGAATTGGTCGTTTGTTGGCTATTAAAGAGTAGGCAGTGTTCCTTCCATGTTATCATTGTCTCAAACTACAAGCGTGCCCTGGCTTGAAGTTATTTCACATCTTGTTAAAATATGCTAGTGATTGATGTTGTGTGGAGCGTTTCGCTCTCGCTGCTACTGGAGCAGCATAGAGTAATTAATGCATGTATAATTTATCCTTGTTAGCACATCTCATGAAGACTATACTTGACCTAATTTATGGTTATTTAAATATTTTTTACAATTGCAAATGTTGATAGTTTAGTCGTAATTTACGACCACCAACTAAATTGTTTGCTTCATTTGAAATTAGAGAAATTGGATATATGGCCACATTCATGGTTTCCTCACCTTCCAATGAATGTGTTCGGCTGCAAGAAAATTCATCAAACATGCTTGGTGTCCATCCTTAGGCCTAAAGTAGAAAAATAAGTTTCTAGCCAGTGCTTTAGGTCAAGAAGGTTACAATGCTATTCAATATTTGCTCATTGTTCATTCAATCCTCATGAGTCTGCTTTGGCTAACCACATGTAAATTAAAAACACATATAACTAAAGGTGTCCAAAGTAAAGCTTCAGTGACGACAATGGAAACCTCATCTATAGGTTATACCCAAAAGAAGCTTCAAAAGAGAGAATATGTGTGTGAAACATTTGTATGGTGAAATATCATAAATGTACACCCTCGAATGTGAAGCGTTACTATATAAAAAGAGAGAGAGACAAAAATGCAATTTCATAAAAGGTTGTACAGGGGCTCAACCCTATAAATAGATGAATAGTGTGACCGTCAGAAGGGTCGATCATTTGTGCAATTTGTATATGTTTTTACTCTTGTGCCATCCAAGAATCTCTGAAGGTATAATATCAGATGCCAAAATTTTCGTTTGTGATTGCTTATATTAAATGAAAAACTCTATATCACCCTTTCACCTTTAGAGGGTAGTCCACTTCACCCTCTCACTTTCAAAACCGGTTGTTTAACCCCCTCAACTTTATAAAACTGAGCAAATAACATCTTGGCGGTTTTAGTGAGTGGTTTTGGTTATGCGCAATGCCACCATGGATGTAGCTACTCCTAGTGGTTTGTTGGCTATTGACGTGGCATTGCCACTTTGGAACTGGTTTTGTCTATTTCAGTTCTTGATTTATATATATATATCCAAAATTTCTATAATTTTGCACAGAAGTTGGTAATCAGATATTATATTTTCCCCATTTTTCTAGGATTTTAGGAGTTGCAGCTTAATTATAAAAAATACATGAAAAGAGCTTAATCTTTTTGCCTCGGACTCATTTCTTATTTTGTGAGACTAAGAATTTTATTATAGGTAAATAATACTATTACGAACTACTAAAATTTTGGTTGATTTTTTTAAGAAAGTTAAGTGACCTTTCCTCTAATTACTAACAAAATCCAGTTACATTTGTTCTTTTATAATTTTTTCTAACAAAATTTAGACCCATATAAAGTCCTTAGAAATATTTGTGTAAGCTATTTTAGCAGAGGAGATCTGTGTAAAATTTAAGATCTTTTATTATTATTTGCTAAGTGTTTCTGTAAAAAAAATTATAAAATTGATGTAGTTAGTAACTATAAGAAAGACCACTTAAATTTCCTAATGAAATCAACCAAATCGTCAGTGGTTTAGTAGTTATATTTGTTACCTCTAGTAAAATGTTTAGCCTCAAAAGATAAGAAATGAATCTGGGACAAAAAGACTAATATTTTCTTGTAGTTTTATATTTTTATTAATTAACCTGCTACTCCTAAAAATCTAGAAAAATTAGAGCAAAAATAATACTAGATTTAAAATATGTGTTCAAAATTATATAATTTTTTTATCATAGAATTTAAATAGATAAAATCTGGGTCACGGTGGTAATGCCACATTCGCAAAACCACTCACTAAAACCACCCATGAGGTTAAACAACTAGGTTTGAATGTGAGGGGTGAAGTAGACTACTCCATAAAGATGAGAGGGTTATGTAGACTTTTTCTTAAATTTAGTTCTCGCATGTTCGCTGGTTATGTTTTTCCGTATCATATACTTTTCCTTCGAATTATTGCATGTTATGATAGTCTAACTGTTATAAAAAATAACCATATGAGTATGTTTGAATGTGAAACCCGATACTTATCAAGAGGGAAATTAATATTATAACAATATTGCTCTATTGTTGTTTTTTTAGAATTACATTAGGTTTCCAACAGTTAGCCTCTATAGGGAAGATTCAGGGCCAGCTGGGGTGGTGGCCTCATGGGTAGCACAACTAAACGTGCCAATTAATTGAGTCCAAGTTCATAAGTACTACACACTAATGCGATCAAACATTTTACATATGTGTGATATTGTGTCACTCCCATTGTTTTCATGACTAAATCAATTTGATGCAACTTTAGGAGCAGATTATCAACCAATCTGTGAACTTAGATATGTAGCAAGCACCTTCAAATTGCTAGATTTAAATTCATGTACTACCGTATTGGTGCGAAAATTTCGTCCAAATCTAGAAATATCTAATATCAATAATTGATTTGACATCTACTGCCCTCTAGCAATATATATTGGGATGGTTTCACTACCGGAATCCGAGGCTTTGCCGAGTGTTGTATTCTTTGCCGAGTGCCTTTTGTCGGGCACTCGGCAAAGAAGGCTTTGCCGAGTGCCGCACTCGGTAAAGTTAGGCTCTCGTCAAAGATCCTCTTTACCGAGTGCTGAACACTCGGCACAGGGCGGCACTCGGCAAAGATTAGTTTGCCGAGTGTCAAACACTCGACAAAGGGGGCTCTCGGCAAAGGGCTGTCAGCGGCCGTCCCAGAGCTGACGGCTGTCAGTCTTTGCCGAGAGCCAACGGCTGGCACTCGGCAAAGAGGCTTCTTTACCGAGTGTCACCCTTTTGACACTCGGCAAAGCATTCTTTGCCGAGTGTCACCTGTTGACACTCGGCAAAGTGTATTTTCATTTTTTTTAATTTTGTCTCCCAAACTTTTTGTGGTATGTTCCTACACTATGTAGACCTACATGTATCATTTGTGGACAATTATAACATAATTTCCATAGTTAGTAGATTTAGTTCGTTTATTTGAATTTCTTCGAAAAATTCAAATTTGAACTGCAGGTCACTCGAAACTTGGAAAACCGTGCATGAAAAAATGATATCCATGTTACTTAGCATAAGTTACGACCGATTGCAGAAGCGTACCGAAAACTTCGAGCAACATGCTCACTAAACATGGTCGTGAACTTGGCATCCACATGTTTAAAAATTGTATAAAACACAAACAAAGTCAGAAAATCATGAAACTTGTCTACGTGTCATGATATCATATGTACAGGCTGTGATAAAAATTTTAGAATGTTTGGAGAAAGTTGTGAGACACTATGTGTAGAAACCTAAGAGATCCACATTGAAACTCTTTGATTTCATGTGTAGTCCTCTAGGTTTCTACACATAGTGTCTCACAACTTTCTCCAAACATTCTAAAATTTTTATCACAGCCTGTACATATGATATCATGACACGTGGACAAGTTTCATGATTTTCTGACTTTGTTTGTGTTTTATACAATTTTTAAACATGTGGATGTCAAGTTCACGACCATGTTTAGTGAGCATGTTGCTCGAAGCTTCCGGTACGCTTCTGCAATCGGTCGTAACTTATGCTAAGTAACATGGATATCATTTTTTCATGCACGGTTTTCTAAGTTTCGAGTGACCTGCAGTTCAAATTTGAATTTTCCGAAGAAATTCAAATAAACGAACTAAATCTACTAACTATGGAAACTATGTTATAATTGTCCACAAATGATACATGTAGGTCTACATAGTGTAGGAACATACCACAAAAAGTTTGGGAGACAAAATTTAAAAAATGAAAATACACTTTGCCGAATGTCAACAGGTGACACTCGGCAAAGAATGCTTTGCCGAGTGTCAAAAGGGTGACACTCGGCAAAGCTTAAGGACAGAATCTTTGCCGAGTGTCTCCCGGTTGACACTCGGCAAAGGCGCCTTTGCCGAGTGCCGCATCTAGGGCACTCGGCAAAGTGTACTTTAAAATTAAAAAAAAAATCTTTGCCGAGTGCCAGATCGCGGGCACTCGGCAAACACCCTATACATACGCCAGTTAACCTTTCTTCCTCACTTCACTCTCACTCTCTCACTCACCGTCGCCGCCGCCGCGCCCCCCGCCCTCGAGCTCGCCGTGCCGGGGCCGCCCGCCCACGCCATCGCCGCGCCGGGGCCGCCCGCCCGCGCCCCTCGCCCGCCCGAGCTCCTCGTCGTCGCCCTCGCCCGCCCGAGCTCCTCGCCGCGCCGAGACCGCCGCCCGCCCGCGCCCCTCGCGCTCGCCCTCGCCGTCGGTTTCACCGCAGCCGCGCCCCTCGCCCTCGACGTGCCCCGCCCGGCCGCGCCGCGCCGCCGCGCGCGCTGCTCCGGGGCCGCGTCCCTTGCCCTCGCCCTCGCCGCGTCGGGGCCGCCTGCCGCGCCCACGCCCCTCGCACTACCGGAATCAGCTTCTTTGCCGTGTGTCTGAGACACACGGCAAAGGCTATTTTACACTCGGCAAATGCTTTGCCGAGTGTAACACTCGGCAAAGAACGCTCGGCGAACTGTACATCGGCAACAGCATCTTTGCCGAGTACTTTTTGTCGGGCACTCGGCAAAGACTTTGCCGAGTGCCATTTGGCACTCGGCAAAGAAAAGTCACCGTCACGGCGCCAAGTGACGGTGACGGATCCTTCGCCGAGTGCCCACGGCGACACTCGGCAAAGGAGGTTTATTTGCCGAGTGTCTGGTGGACTGGCCCTCGGCAAAGAACCCTCCAGTGGGTCCCTTTGCCAGTCCCTTTGCCGAGTGCCTTGGCAGTGGCACTCGGCAAAGACATCTTTGCCGGTTCCCAGGTTTCCTTCTTTGCCGCGCCCGCCCGGTTCGCCGCCGTCGCGCCCTCCACGCCCTCGCAAGCCCGCCGTCGCGCCCTCCACGCCGTCGCGACCTCCACGCCGTCACGCCCGTTCGCCGTCGTGCACCGTCCACGCCGAGCAACTAGGTATAAACTTATTTTGAGATTTTAGTTGCTAAAT
Source organism: Zea luxurians (assembly GCA_029449295.1). NCBI lineage: Eukaryota > Viridiplantae > Streptophyta > Magnoliopsida > Poales > Poaceae > Zea > Zea luxurians. The sequence goes on from JAOPSE010000002.1 coordinate 30,656,254, forward strand.
ATTGTCAAATAAATGTTTATGTGGTTATTTAGGCATTAATGTATATGTGTGGATATGTATATGTGTGGATGTCAGCCATCGTGCTGCTACTTATATTTACAGGCTTTGAAAACCTCCCCGTGCAGGGGAGGTGCTGCCGGATTTTTTTGTTGATAAGCTTTGAAAACCTCCCCGTCAATTTTTTTTGTATTAACAGACTTGTGTTTCTTTTTTACAGAGAAGATACTTGTCTTCCTAGCCGCTGCGGGTCTGTCTGCACTGCGTCCCGTCGCCACTGCACCGACCCGCCACAGCCCCACTAGCTTGACTCCACCGCCACCCTAGGTATAACCTCTACATCCGCATCATGGTCGTAGATCACCTAACCCAGTTAGGCGTCTCCCGTTCGAAAGTGATACGGTGTAGATATGCAGATCTTTGCATGTCTACAAATGTATCAGTTTCGAATTGTCCACGTTTTTTAGACAGCCCGCGGTTGCGTAGATGGTGTTAGTTTCATGCTCTACTCCGGTCCAAGATAGAGTTTCGGCGTCACCTCCCTGTTGTTCTCCGGACAGTACACTCTCCCAGCCAGGACGTGTATCCGGAGAACAGCGGGGAGGTGCTGCCGAAATTCTATCTCGGATCGGAGTAGAGCATGGAAACTAACTCCATCTACGCAACCGCAGGTGGGATTAGGACCTATCGTCACCTATTAGAAGGTAGGAACGTAGTGTACATGCATTACATGTCTATATTAAACTATACTCAGTTATATATGTTAGAGGATGGAGGACCGTGAGTGGATGTACACGGGCCGTAGAGGAAGGAACGATGTCACCACTGAATGGATTAGAAAGACCGATGATTTCGTGGAACGGGCATATGGCGAAGCTGCTAAAGGAGCGAGTCTAGTCCCATGCCAGTGCAGCAAATGTGACAACCGGAAAAGAAAACCAAAGAAGACCATGGTAGAACATATTTGTAAGAATGGATTTACGCCGGGCTATACTCAGTGGATATTTCATGGTGAAGCGCATCGTACGAGAGAAGAGGTGCTGAGACAACGTGTCGAGGATTATGACGCGGATGCGGGGGTAGCGGATATGTTGAACGACTATCAAGAGGCACAGTACACGGGAGGATCTATGGATGACGAGCCAGAGCCGACTGCAAAGGCGTTCTACGACATGTTCGACGCGGCACAGAAGCCCCTTCACGGCCAGACAAAGGTTTCTCAACTGGATGCCATTGGGCGTGTAATGGCGTTCAAGTCGCAGTACAACATCAGTAGAGATGCATTCGATGGCTTGTTGACGGTTATTGGGAGTCTGCTTCCGGATGATCACGTTCTACCAAAGAGCATGTACGAGGCACAGAAACTACTTCGTGCACTTAAGATGACGTATGAGCAGATTCATGCTTGTCCGAAGGGCTGCGTGCTATTTAGGAAAGAATACGCGGAGGCAAAGTACTGTCCCAAGTGTAATTCGTCTAGGTTTATGGAGGTAGACTCTGGTGATGGACAGAAGAGGCAGCTCGACATCCCCTTGACAATCCTACGACACCTTCCGTTCATACCGAGGATCCAGCGTCTTTACATGACAGAGGAATCCACGAAACAGATGACATGGCACAAAAATGGAAAACGATACAATCCTGACAAGATGGTGCACGCGTCAGATGGTGAAGCATGGAAACACTTTGATGACATTCACCGTGAGAAAGCCGAAGAGGCTCGTAATGTACGTGTTGCGTTGGCCACAGATGGGTTCAATCCCTATGGAATGAGCGCTGCCCCGTACACATGTTGGTCCGTGTTTGTTATCCCAATCAATCTCCCCCCTGGTGTGTGCTTTCAAAGGCAGAATATATTCGTGTCATTGATAATTCCCGGACACCCGGGGAACAAAATGGGCGTGTACATGGAGCCTTTGATCGATGAATTGGTACGTGCCTGGGAGGAAGGGGTATGGACATATGACCGAGCTACAAAGACAAACTTCAGAATGCATGTTTGGTACCAGTACTCCATGCATGACTTACCGGCGTATGGGCTATTCTGTGCCTGGTGTGTTCACGGTAAATTCCCATGCCCAGTTTGCAAGGAAGCTCTCAGGTTCATTTGGTTGAAAAAGGGTGGCAAATATTCGTCCTTCGATAAACATCGACAATTTCTTCCTGCTGACCATCCATTCCGCCTAGACATCAAGAACTTTACGAAAGGTGTCGTAGTGACATACCGCCCACCTGCAACGATGACTGGTGCCGAAATTCGTCAACAGATAGATGGGCTCGTGGCCAATACAGAAGGTGGTTTTGTGGGATATGGTGAGCAGCATATGTGGACACATAAGTCTGGCTTGACTCGGCTCCCCTATTATGATGACCTGCTCCTTCCACACAACATTGACGTGATGCACACTGAAAAGAATGTTGCCGAGGCACTGTGGGCAACAATTATGGACATTCCTGATAAGTCAAAGGATAATGTGAAGGCAAGAGTGGATCTGGCAGCGTTATGTGATAGACCAAAACTAGAGATGAAGCCGCCAAGTGGCAGAAAGACGTGGAGAAGGCCTAAGGCCGATTTCGTCCTAAGCAGGGCCCAGAGGAAGGAAGTACTTCAGTGGATAAAGATGTTGATGTTCCCTGATGGATATGCAGCTAACCTGAGTAGGGAGGTGAACTTATCTACTATGCGAGTCTTAGGGATGAAGAGTCATGACTTCCACATATGGATTGAACGGATTCTTCCTGCGATGGTTCGAGGCTATGTCCCTGAGCATGTCTGGCTAGCGCTTTCAGAGTTGAGCTATTTCTTCCGTCAGCTTTGTGCAAAAGAGTTATCTCGGACCGTGGTTGCAGACTTGGAAAGATTGGCCCCCCGTGTTACTGTGTAAGCTTGAGAAGATATTACCACCTGGCTTCTTCAATCCAATGCAGCATTTGATTCTTCATCTCCCCTATGAGGCATGAATGGGGGGCCCCATGCAGGGACGTTGGTGCTATCCAATCGAGAGATGTCTAAAGACTATTCGAAAGAAATGTAGAAATAAATGCAAAATCGAGGCTTCCATTGCAGAGGCATACATTCTAGAGGAGGTCTCAAACTTCACAACAACTTATTATGGTGACAAACTACCGAGCGTGCATAATCCACCCCCTCGTTACAATGATGGCGACAATGAATCGAACCTTAGCATATTTCGAGGCCAACTCGGAAGCGCAAGTGGCTCGACCACCAAGACCCTGACACATGAAGAGTGGCGGCATATCATGCTATACGTATTGACCAACCTTGAAGAGGTGACGCCATACACGGAACAATTTCTTCATGAATTCTGGCGTCGATCAAGGGACCCCACTCCACAGGAATATGACGCTCTTCTTAGAAAGGGTGCGAGAAATGGGTTGCCCAATTTCATTTCCTGGTTCAAACATAAGGTACGTGCTTAGTTTGTAAAAGAGATACGTCTTTAAACTCAATTTAGCGTCTTTTAACTTGCGAATACTTGCAGGGCCAAAGAGATCCGTCTATGAGTGCCGAATTGAGACAAGTAGCCAACGGCTTTGCTTATAGGGTCAAGAAATATTCTGGGTATGACGTCAATGGATACCTTTTTCGCACAACACACTACGACAAAAGTCGGCCCAATCGGAAAACAACGTGTTCTGGGGTCTTTACGCCGGGCCTTGACAATGTCGATTATTTTGGACGAATCGAAGAAATATATGAGCTCAATTTTTATGGTTCCAAACCTCTTACTCCAGTGATATTCAAATGTCATTGGTTTGACCCTCAAGTGACGAGATGGACACATTCTAATCTTGGGATAGTCGAAATTCGACGAGATTCCACCTTAGCAGGAGACGATGTCTATATCGTTGCCCAACAGGCCACACAAGTGTATTATCTCCCATATGCGTGTCAAACGAAAGAACATCTTAAGGGTTGGGATGTTGTGTATAAGGTATCGCCGCACGGGAGGTTACCTGTTCCTAACGATGAAGATTACAACTTAGACCCGGACACATATGATGGAGAGTTCTTCCAAGAAGATGGGCTAGAAGGGCGATTTGAGATAGACTTAACCGAAGCTATCGGAATGGACGTAGATATTGAAATGGTTGTTGATGAGGAGGATGATGAGGTGCAAAATGATAATGACTTAGTAATCCTTGAAGGCAATGACATTACTGACGAACTTGCGTCTTCCGATGGTGTGGAGATTGAAATGCTTGATAGTGATGATGAGAGTTATGATCCGGCTAACCCCGACACATATGAAGATTATTTTTAATCGATGTAATGCTATATGACTTTTTATTTCACACCTGTTTTTAAATACATCTTTTTATATGTGCTTATTTGTTTACTCTTAATTGCAGGTTGTTGGACAAATATGGTGGGCAGTTTCCTGAGGAGGAGGAGGGGGAGGAGGAGTAGGACGGCGGACGATGCAGAGCAGGCAGCGCAGCAGGACGAGGCAGAGCAGGCAGCGCAGCAGCAGGCGGCACCTCAGGACGACGACGACCAGCAGCAGGACGACGACGACCAGCAGCAGGACGCCTCAGGTTCAGGCGGCTCTAGTTCGAGGAGCATCTACCTGCGAGGCCCCGCGAGTCTCCCTCAGCGTCCCATACTTCGGGACAGACGGCCGCTGATTCGGCCGGAAGGGGAGAGGTATGTAACTTTATGTTCTTCATTCTTGTTCATATTATGTGTTCAAAATCATAATATAAACTAATACTTTTTATTTATCACTTGGACAGGTCTTGGACGGTTTTGGATTATGCTGGGGGTCATCGTCGCCCCCCCCCAATGGCATCCTCGGCCTGCTGTGCAGGGAACACTTCCCTGGACTTGTGGAGTACGCCGGAGTGACAGGCCCAGCTTTCACCTTCGACCACTACGCCGTCGCCCCCGATGCAGTAGACCGGGACGGCAGGGAATTCAATAACAAGGCGGAGCGGGTGAAGCAAGAGCTGTGGGTAAGTCTTAGTATAATGTAAAATATGTCGCATTCGTTGCAAATTCTTGAAATAATGTATGGATACATCGTTTTTGTATGCAGGATTTCTTCAGATGTGATGCTGGATACGAGGCTAGGGCGGATGTGGTGGCCACCACGAGCTGTAAGAAGCTCGTCGTGGACATGCACTATGAGGCCCGCATCTAGGCCATCATCACCTACCACGGCTCCGTCCTTGGGGAGAAGGTGACCAAAACTCAAGCCCGAACCATGTCGTTGACCAGGGAGCAGTACCTGCAGGTAAAGTCATGCATGTTTGGTACCAGTACTCCATACATGAATTTTATTTTATCTTCTCATATGCACTTTACGTGTTTACTTTGCAGATGATTCCACATTGGTGCGCCGCACATCCTCTGTGCTGGGAGCAGATGGTGGAAAGGTGGTGTTCGGCTGAGTGGGACGAGGCGCACATAGCTAGCCGGGAACGGCGTTTGATGATGCAAGGCCCCTCCCACCACCAAGGCAGCCGGAGCCTGGGCCAATATGCCGAAGCATGGGTACGCCACCTTTTTTATTTAGATATATAGCACTAAGTTAGATATTATTTCTAACTATCTCGTTGGTTTTCGTTGCAGTCGGCGTCACATGGTGGCAGGCCTTGCTCCACCTTCTCGGCCTATGCTATGGCCCATAAGGGTAAAGCGACGTCTGACGTCACCTACAACCCGGATGACGGGCCCGAGGCCTACACCAACCCCGCCGTCTACAGCCGCCTCCATGACTACACCGCCATGGCGCAGGAGGTCCATGGCCCAGACTATGATCCGAGCACCGAGCCGATCGACACCGATGTGCTCATGAGGGTCGGAGGAGGCAAGAGACATGGGCGGTACTGGATTGCCGACGGGGCAATCGACTCGTCCTCCACTCCCACTCTGTCTTAGGTGAGAGCAAGGAGCACGGGCTCGAGTCCAGCCATACGACCTCGGCACGACAGCTCACAGCATCGCATACAGCAACTCGAGGTTAGTGCTTCTGTAACTCGTCCTTTCTTGAGTTATATACCTTCTCTTTGAGTTACTATAACGTTGGCTTGTAATATTACAGACCCAACTAGAAGAAGAGAGGAGGGAACGTCAAGAGATAGAGGCGAGGATAATGGCGGAGCGGGCGGCGGCTGATCAGAGGATGGCGGAGATGTTCCAGTACATGCAGAGCCTTGGCGCCGCACAGGGCATCCCTCCGCCACCTCCATTGTTCCCTCCAGTTGACCCTACTCTCTTCCACACTCCTGTGAGTATCAAAATTGTAGTTAGATGTTTGTAATGCATCTGGTATAACACATGCAATCTCTTCTCTGTGCAGGGCCAATCTGGGGCGGCATCCAACAACCCTCTAGAAGGGTTCAGCCCAACGCAGCCCCGGTCAAACCGCCCACCTCCATGAGTGTTGTGTTTCCATTGTTTTAGACTTCAGAACTTATGTATAATACTTATGTCTGTGTTTGATACTTATGTGAGAGCTTGCGACGTTTGAGACTTATGTTTGTGTTTAATACTTGTGTTGAACACTTATGTTTGTGATGGATATGTTTGTGGTGACGGTTTTATGTTTGTGTTGGCTATTTATATCTGTGATGATATCTGTGATGTATATATGTGATATATATGTGATATCTTCTGTTTGTGTGGATGGAATACAAAAAACAAATTAAAAAGGTATATACTGGTCACTTTGCCGAGTGTCAGGGTCATAACACTCGGCAAAGAGCACAGACCTGGGCACCGGCTTAGGTTCTTTGCCGAGTGTTATGTCCCTGGCACTCGGCAAAGCCGACCTCTTTGCCGAGTGCCACTTGGGACACTCGGCAAAGAACCTGACATGGGGACCCTCCCTGGCGGGTTCTTTGCCGAGTGTCCCAAGTGGCACTCGGCAAAGATGGATTCTTTGCCGAGTGCTGCACGGAAGACACTCGGCAAAACTAACTTCTTTGCCGAGAGCCGCCGTCTCCGTCACCCGACGCCGTAACGGCCGCTTTTCTTTGCCGAGTGCTCTCTGGCACTCGGCAAAGATCTTTGCCGAGTGCCCGAGAAAAAGCTCTCGGCAAAGAAGGCTTTGCCGATGCACTGTTCACCGAGCCTTCTTTGCCGAGTGTAACACTCGGCAAAGCTTTTGCCGAGTGTTTTGAAGGCTTCGCCGAGTGCTTCAGGCACTCGGCAAAGCTATTGATTCCGGTAGTGTTTACTTCATATGCAATAGTGTATGGATTCACATTATTACACCACCTCCTCATGAGTTGTTTCCCTCTTTCTCTAATCTTCGTATAAATGCAGTAGAATCCAGTGTTTTTCTGTCTTCCAAATGGCCTTGCTATTGGAAATTGATTGTACATAGCAGTAGTAGAAGCGTCAGGATCACCAGCATTACTACTCTTCAAAGAAGTAGGATAACTATAAGTAGTAGTGTAGACACACCAATACAGGAGGATGTGGTGGCCACTCTATGTATCGATGCCATTGATAGCCTTTATTTGAGTACTGGATGGTTGCTAACTTATTCATATATATGCATGTAGCGGTAAGTGCAAGGGATCAGTTTTCTCTACTTCCTCGTGAACTGTTTTAGTGTTACTAACTCTAGTTGGTCCATTGATGTTTTCATAGATATCACACATAGAAGTAGGAAGCATCAGGAACACTTGCATTACTTAACTTGCCGATGCCATCGATGAGACATTGGTCACTCCTGATCCAATGCCTTTAGATGGGCTGGTGCTGAAGTATGCAGATCTGATTTTCGAAAGGTTGGAGACGAGGAATGTATACCACATCACTAGCTTGTAGCATTCAGTGAATGGTGGGGACTGAGTAGTAAATAAGGGTATGTTTACAAGGATATATTTGGTTTATAGAATGTGGTAGGACTTGTATACTCCAAATCGTGGGGATGCTATTGTAGCTTGGCATCAGTTAAATTCTTTGGTCAAACTTATTTTTACAAGACTGTCAATTATCCAAGGCATAATTTATTGTTCAATTGTGAATAAGTGTATTTTTAGTTATATGTAGATGTTCAACTTAATAGTCTCCATCAAAATATTAGTATATTAAAACAGTAGTACACTTGAGAGTATTATTTACGTGCTTTGAAATATTTGGTGGATATTGTTGGTTTTATATGGGCTAGCCCATTTAATTTAATCACTATTGCATGATCCATAATAATGCTAGAGAGTTAAGTGGGACTTTGGGGTTAGTTCTACATTGAAACAGGAAGAGGACTCTAACCAATTTAAGAGGTGGACTTTACGTATGCCTTGTACGATGTTGGAAAAGAAGATTGGTGCCACACAATTGTGCTATCACAGCGTGGGCATGGGTGTAGGATTGGGCAGAAAACCCGATACCCATCTGAACCTAAAAAATCCGAACTGAAAACCTGAATAGTAATTTGGTAGATGGTACCTGAATTTATATATACAATTTCAGGTAAACAATATCGGTACCCGAAGTACCCATGTACCCGAATGTGCACATGCTTAGGTTAATCCTGTACCGCGGGATTCCCTGAAGCCCCTAACCAGCATCGACTGACCCTGATCCTCTCTCTCAGGCAGGCAGCGACTAAACCTCTCTCTCTCGTGCAACCCAAGATCCACGCGTAGGGGTGGGCACTTTTTTACCACAAACCGAAAACCGAACCAAAATTTTGGTGTTTTCGGTAGTTCGGTTCGGTTTCGGTTTTTGTATCTAAAAAGTTAGGTTTTCGATATCATAATCGGTTTTCACCATATACCGAACCGAAATACCAAAAAAAACCGAATACCAAACTTTATCAATTCTAAAATTTGACTATTCGGTTATGTGAACTACATGTGTGATGCAATTAAATTGTTATTCACTTATTTATATGTGATGTACGATGTATCACTAAATATTTGTTCCTATATATTTTTTACTTTTTAAAATTATGTATAATCTATCATTTAACTTGTTGTATGTATTGTCTTTAGTATATGTTTGGTATTCGGTTTTTTACCGAAAAATCGAAGTAAAAAACCGAAACCGAACTTCTCAGTTTTTCATTTTAAAAAACCGATCGGTTTCTAATGTCTAGAAAACCGAAGTTTTTTATAACTAAAAAAATAAACCAGAGTTAAAAAAATCAAATGCCCAGACCTATCCACGCGAACACGCCCTTTCTAGCGGCGCGGGCATGCTGTAGTACCGCACCACCACTCCGCCCGTTGAGCAACGGCCCCCGCCTGGCCACCTGCTAGCTCGAGCTCGTGCTCGTTGCATCTCGCCTGACGCCCGTCGCCCATCGCCCGGCCGCCGGTCGCCCGGTGCCCGGTTCACGTCGATCTGTGTGCTGTACCTGTACTGCTGTGTGCGAAGTGTCGCGGTGCCTGACACTGCCGGTCCACTGCTAATTGGATTCTCTTGCATCTTTGTGTGTTAGTATATTGGTCCACTATCTCCTTCTGTGTATGCCAATTTGTAACGATACCGGTGCATTCTGAAATCAGAATATGCATAATGCATGTGCAGATTTTGGTACTAGACTACTAGCAGTGGTAGTCTGCTGCATGCTACTGCATTCTTGTTCTTATGCATATGTTGTACAGTTGTAGGCTGTCCTGCATTCTTGTTCTGTGTATTGCAATATTGCACTCTTCATATATTATATTCATGTTTGGAGTGGACGATGGACTAGGGTCCAGGGAGCAGGGAAGTCCGACGTAGCCTGAGCCTGAACGCCTGGTAAACATGAATGCATGCACATGCTATGTTTCAATTAAAAAAATAGGTAATTTTTTTTTACCTAATTGGTTTTCGAATTAAAATGAACCGTAGAATGCCTAGATATCTAACATGTGGTGGTTATAAGTTTTTGGAGAACCAGATTGTACCTCCCCATCGCTTGTGTAGCGATCTCTCAAACCTTGTCTAGATATAAAACAACAGGCAAAGGAAGCAGAAGTCGCCAGTAGTGTTTCTGAAACTCTAGCTGCTCCTCCAATCTAGTATGTAGTGATCAAAGAACCCTTTGCAGATAAAATATTTGATGAGTATTTTTTGCCGAGTGTAACACTCGGCAGGCTTTGCCAAGTGTAAATTAGACACTCGACAAAGAACGTGAGTCCGGTAGTCACTACCGGAATCCGAGCCTTTGCCGAGTGCCGGACGCTTTGCCGAGTGCCTTTTCTCGGGCACTCGGCAAAGATGGCTTTGCCGAGAGCCGCACTCGGCAAAGCTCGGCTCTCGGTAACGAGCGTCTTTACCGAGCGTAGGACACTCGGTACAGGTCCACACTCGGCAAATACATGTTTGCCGAGTGTCAAACACTCGGCAAAGGGGACTCTCGGCAAAGGGCCGTCAGCGGCCGTCCCAAAGCTGACGGCCGTCAGTCTTTGCCGAGTGTCAACTGGGCGACACTCGGCAAAGAAGACTCTTTGCCGAGTGCCAACCATTGGCTCTCGGCAAAGAACCTGACATGGGGACCCTCCCTGGCGGGTTCTTTGCCGAGTGTCCCAAGTGGCACTCGGCAAAGATGGATTCTTTGCCGAGTGCTGCACGGAAGACACTCGGCAAAACTAACTTCTTTGCCGAGTGTCACATGGGACACTCGGCAAAGTTGCCGTCTCCGTCACTCGACGCCGTAACGGCTGCTTTTCTTTGCCGAGTGCTCTCTGGCACTCGGCAAAGATCTTTGCCGAGTGCCCGATAAAAAGCTCTCGGCAAAGAAGGCTTTGCCGATGCACTGTTCACCGAGCCTTCTTTGCTGAGTGTAACACTCGGCAAAGGCTTTGCCGAGTGTTTTGAACGCTTCGCCGAGTGCTTTAGGCACTCGGCAAAGCGATTGATTCCGGTAGTGAGTGGGGGTAGGAAGTGTCAGGAGCACCCGCTTTAGTTTTGCATTCATGTTCTCCATGAGAGATACATCCTCTGTGTGCTTACTCGATATGACAATGGGCACAAACTAGCTACCACGACAACATGACATGGTGGATTGATCTATGCGTGCCCCAGAGGTGCCATGTTGGCGCTACGTGTGGTTCAGGCGATGCGTGTCTGTTGTCCTCATGGCCAGTGATCGTGTCAGTGCAGCTCATGTGCTGCAGCAACAACATGCACGAGATAGAAGTAATGAGAATAGTGCCCATGTTAAACTCCCTAATATTATTTACACCAACAAGATTATCTCTCTATGATGCCCAAGATAAATTAATTTTTATTTATTTCTTTTACATTTTTTACCACTTTGAAATGATTGTTTTATCCTCACACTTTTATTTGGCTAAGTTCTTTCTCTTCTCTCTCCATTCTAACATGGCCTATTTGTGTCATCTACTCTACAGATTGATATCTACTAGAGGGTGTTTTATTTTTGTTTCATTGGTTGTCTACTTTGATGTGTTGTCCTTGGATTTTTTTAATAAAAGTTCTATTATAAAAAAATATTAAGCAATCATGATGTCATATTCTAATTCTCATATTAGTGAACGCCTGATAACTTGATAAGGCACCAGCTATGCTTGAACTTTCCATTTGATACCGAAATTTCTTTCATATTTACTACCTAGCTACATTTCAATGGAATCTTATTCATATTCATAATAATCTCCAGACATGTTCTGATATGAGAATCGAATCAACATTTACATCGTGACTAAAATTCAATGTATGGTTATTCGTATACTGTGTTGGATTTAAATGGGCTAGCCTATTTAATTTTTTCAATATTTTATGGTCCATTAATAATGCTAGAAGTTAAGTGAGGTTAATCTTACATTAAGGCTTTGTTCGGTTAATCCTATTACCTATGGATTGGACGAGATTGGAAAAAATTATGAAGAAATTTGACTTGTTTGAGATTTAAACCCACTCAATCCCACTCAATCCACATGGATCGAGAGCTAACCGAACAAGCCCTAAAAGTGGAAGAAAACTCTGACCAAATTAAGAGGTGGATTTTTTTATACACTTTATGTGTTGCAATGAGATGAATGTTTCACCATTTCAGCGTTTAATTGGGTCTCAAAAAGGAATAGCTGATAACATAAATGGCCTCGCTATTGAACTGTGACTTACCATTAATTGTCTGATCATTACCTATAAACTGTTATATGTAACTGATGACGGTTTTATGACCATCAACGCATACTAGAGGGTGTCCAGGTTTAGTGAACCGATCTCTTCGTGCACCTATAGAAAAGGCAGGCACCATTTCTACTCTCTCAGCTAAGTCACAACTCAACTCATAGATACTCCTTTTTAGGAGCTATCTCTCTCTCTCTTCTCCTCTATGTTCTTCTACTCGCAATAATTTTGCATCTCTAGTGCCACGGCTCTACGTGCACAGATCTAGCAAGAGCAGGACTCCAGAGCCCTGTCATGCTGAAGATTTTACTCGGGTTAAGCAGGACAATTAGATTTTTAGAGAGCATCTTCACATGACTGCTCATTATACGGCTACTTCTAGAGCCCTTGAATAACTACTTCCTTGTGTCTATTCAAGGGACTGCACAACATCAACTCTTCAGTTAAAGCCTACTCCAATTGGTAACGACGCGTATGGTGCCTCTTGTTGGGCACCAAAAAAAGTCTAGCGAACGGTCCGGCTCTAAGGCCGGACGGTCCGCGGTGGTGGCGCGGACGGTCCACGCGTGCGCAGAGTCAGTTAGAGTTCCTAGTTTCTCGTGGGATTTGTTACCTAAAACCGCGGGATTAACTCGGGAAACAGTTTGAAGCGGATCCAGACCTCCCCTTTATATAGATGAAAGGCTATGGCCGATTGAACCCCCAACAATCGATCAAATCAAGTCTATTTCTCGTTTTTACCTTACACATTAGGAGTAGTTCTAGTTTAGCCCTAGTTTAGTATTCCAATCCCCAAATTCTTCGCTTCTCTTCGACTCAACGTCGATTAGAGGAGTCTAGGTCGACCCGCCGAGCCTAGACAACCCCTAGGATCTCTCCTCCTGATGGGGTCCCTCCCGGGAGCGATATATAGGTGCCCCCGGCGACCTTCGCTGCCCCTGCGCACGCACGGACCGTCCAGCCTATAGGCGCGGACCGTCCGGCCGTCAGGCAGGAAACCCTAGCCCATGTACCAGGTCGCGGATCGTCCGGCCCCTGGCCGCGGACCGTCCGCGCCTCTGCAGAGGGCACCGCCGCCGGTTCTCACACAGTGATTGGCGCCCCCAAAAAGGCATCAACACACTTTTGGCGACTCCGCTGGGGACTAGGTGTCTAGACCTACTAAAAATCGGCCTATAGATGGCCAGTTCTAAGGATCACACCAAGATCTCCACCACCAACATCATCAAGCTGACCATGGAGGCGCTCCCGGTTGATGACCAAAGACCCTTTGAAGACCTCGTAATGCGCAATGAGAAGGAGGTGATGCGGCAATGGAACGAACAACGCGACAAGGAAGAGGCGAAACTGCTGCATAAACTCTCCAAACGGCACAAGGAGGCGGAGGAAAAGTACTTGTCACACTTCATGGTGGATCGCCACCAGAAGATCATCTGTCAAGGGGAGATCGATATGGAATCTCTCCTGCCTCCACTTCAGGGTCCCGCTGTAAGTGCTCCAGATCTATCTCTTACGACTTTCATGGATCAACGAGGAGACTAGTTAAAGCAATATGTAGATAAATCTATTAAAATGCATCTACGTTCATACGAGAAATCAGTTGCTCCTAGCTTTCCATCGCGAGAGTCTAATACAGAGCCACCCGCGTCAAACACATCGGCTATAAACGGGTCACCCTTGACCCAGCCATCATATGGTATGCCGATGCACTCTTTCGTGTCACCATCACAGCCACAACCACTAGGCATGCGGCAGGTACTGGACACGGTCGGACCGTCCGAGCATCATCTCAGACAGTTCGGTTATACCACGGACTGTCTCGTGTATTTCGCCGGACCGTCCGACCCGATGCAGGCCCACACACAAAACGCTCAGGTCGCACCGTACATGGCCAGACCATCAGGGTACAACCCCGAACAATTCGGCCCCATCACGTACCGTCCGGTGCATCACGTCGGACCATCCGGATATGTTGCGGACCATCCGCTATCTTACGTCGGACCGTCCGGATATGGCATGAACCGGCCGACGTATTACGCTGGACCATCCGACTCTACACAAGTCCACGCGTAGACTGCCCAAGTCACGCCATATATGACTGATCCGTCCGGGTACAGCCCTGGACCATTCGGCCCGATCGTGGACTGTCTAGTTCTTTACGACAGACGGTCTGGGTACGAGACTGCCTAGGTAACACCATATACGGCTGGACAATCCGGATATACCTTCGGACCATTTGGCCCGGTCGCGGACCATCCGGCCTCTTACGCCGGACCGTCCGGATATGCATACGCAGAGCTAAGAGCTACAATACGCACAGTTCCCACATTCATCATAGCAACATTATGGTGCCCCATTAGCAACACATTATAATCATGCCATACCACCTCATGGACATAGGGCTGAATACTGTTCAGCTACAAGAGAGCCTGAGAGGTATAGGTCAGGAGCTGGTGACATTAATAAGACACCTAACACACACCTCAAACATCCCTGGGAGGAAAGCCGACAGAGTGATGTCAGGCAACCTGAGATTTCCACCCACAAACTCAATGGATGGTCGCTAGACATGGCGGAGAGGATCAGAGACGAGGTAGCCAGGATGTTCAGGGACAAACTCGGTGTTAGTGTGTCAGGTACAGGGCAATCGTATCGGAAGCCTTATAGCCACCGATTCGACACCGTGCGGTATCCACAGGGAACTAGAATACCAGACTTCTCTAAATTTTCTGGTGAAGGTAGGAAAAGCACACACGAACATATTAGCTAATTCATAGCACACTTGGGAGAATTGGCTGATGGGGAAGCCTACCACGTTCGTTTATTCTCGTTGTCCCTTACTGATACTGCATTCACATGGTACGCAGCTTTTCCACCAAACTCTATTAACTCTTGGAAAGAATTAGAGCGAAAATTTCATGAACACTTCTTCTCAGGAGAACATGAATTAGAATTGGCTGACTTAGCTTCAGTCCGACAGGGGCCTAAAGAATCGGTTAATGACTATATCCGGAGGTTCCGGGACACTAGAAACCGATGCTTTCAGATCCATGTCGTAGAAAAACAACTAACAGGGCTAGCTTTCAATGGGTTGCGACCCTACTTAAAAGAAAAATTAGATGGCACCCAATTCTTTTCGCTAGTGCACTTACACCAGCGGGCTATGACCTGTGAAAGCCGAAGTAAGGAAACATCAAAATCGGCTAGCCATAAGATGCATCTAGTGGGATATGATCATTCGGACGATGAATCCATGGATGTATACACCGCCAAACTGGTTTGGCCAGGATAGGCTAAACCTTCAGTGTGTTCTGCTTTACAGTTGATTTGAAAGAATCGACAAGAAGAAGTTAAGTTTACTTTTAATGTTGCCAAATGTGATAAAATATTTGACGAGTTACTAAAAATGACAACATTAAATTAACTCATACTATTCCTCCTCCTGATGAATTAAAAGGCGTGCTTATTGTAAGGGGCATAATTCTTTTTCTCATGCCACCAATGATTGTAATGTTTTTCGTCGACAAATACAATTGGCCATAAATGAGGGCAGATTGGCTTTTCAGGAGATGCAAGTAGACACACAATCTTTTCCTATTAATACAATAGAACTCACATGCAAAAAGGTCTTGGTTCGGCCCGAAATGGCCGATAAAGGCAAAGGCAAGGGCATCGTCATTGGCGATCCTCGCATTATATCACAAAAGGAGATTGCTCGAAAGGCTTCGGACGAGAAGGCTAAAAAGTCCGAAGGCGCTGGGGGCAGGCACAATTGATGAACCAAACACATCTACCTGGCCTGAGCATCGCAGATGGTCCGGCACCTACGTGCGGACGATCCGGTGCTCAGACAAACGGTCCGGCTAACTCAGCCGGACAGTCCACCTATGACCGAAGGCATCAGCTTTTAAACGAAGCAAGGAAAGAGATGCAAGGGCAAAGCACATATAGTCAGCTGATTAAAGCCGACTCTACTTTTGATCAGTTGCTCTCCAAAAATGCTAAAAAAAGACTGTTCCACGTGATCGGTCAACAAAGAAACCCTGGTCACCTGCTAAAACGAAACGGCCAAACAAAACGGCCCAAAAGGCGATGCGACAAGCATCGCCTGTTCATCCTATAAGACTAGGGTACTTTCCACCCGTTTATTCATGGTCGGTATATTATCCTACTCAAATGTGGAATGGCACGACGATGAATCCATGGTACATTTATAGTCCCTTTGTCTATCCAAGCTGGGGGCACCTCCATTCTATTCATTTTGATTCTTTGATCAAATGGTCATGGTCGAGAAAGATACAATCCATAACGGCCTTTATACATTGATGCTTTATTGAATGATCTCCATATTGAAAAGCCGGTGACTTACATCAGGTTTAGTTCATATGCTTTTAGTTCGTCAACCTTCACCAAAAGGCAGGGGGCATATGTTGGGCATAAAAAAAGTCTAGCGGATGGTCCGACCCTAAGGCCGGATAGTCCACGGTCCGGACAGTCCGTGGTGGTGGCGCGGATAGTCCGCGCGTGCGCAGAGTCAGTTAGGGTTCCTAGATTCTCGCAGGATTTGTTACCTAAAATCGCGGGATTAACTCGAGAAACGGTTTGAAGCGGATCCAAACCTCCCCCTTTATATAGATGAAGGGCTACGGCCGATTGAACCCTCAACAATCGATCAAATCAAGTCTATTTCTCGTTTTTACCTTACGCATTAGGAGTAGTTCTAGTTTAGCCCTAGTTTAGTATTCCAATCCCCAAATTCTGCTCTTCTCTTTGACTCTACGTCAATTAGAGGAGTCTAGGTTGGCCCGCCGAGCCTAGACAACCCCTAGGATCTCTCCTCCCCGACGGGGTCCCTCCCGGGAGCGAGATCCAGGCGACCTTCGCCGCCCTTGCGCACGCATAGACCGTCCGGCCTATAGGCGCGGACCATCCAGCCGTCAGGCAAGGAACCCTAGCCCCTGTACCAGGTCAGGGACCGTTCGTGCCTCTGCAGAGGGCACTGCCGCCGGTTCTCACGCAGTGATTGGCGCCCCAAAAAGGCACCAACACCTCTGGTAGACCCGCCTCACGGTATATTGAGAATTTATTGTAGTTCTTATTCTTTTGTTCATTCATGTTTAAAAGGCCGTTGAATATGAACACATACACATACACATACACATGCTATGTTTCATGTTGGTCACATGTTCCGATATCTAAGAATGAACCAAAATAGGGCAACACAATTAATGATGAAAAACATTTGTTCCTTTAATTTATTCAAAGGATGGATTAAAGAAAGAAGATCCTAAGAATAAAAGACTTTTCAATCAAATACAATTTTTCAAAGGGGACAATTACTGTCATGTTTTTATTGCTGCTTGTCCTCGAAATGAACTATTATAGAAGTACCTTCATAGATATAAAAAATAGGAGATCATAGCTTCGAAGGCAAAGTCAATCCCATCCTTTTTCTCATCGTACATCCATTTATAGTTGAGACTCACAGTACATCATCGTATAAAATTATCATACCCTATAGGATCGTATGACGCTAGAATAGGCCATCAGAATAGGCCTTGTTGGGGACTTGTTCTCAAATGCTATGAATTAAGAACAAGGCAACATAAAATGTTAAATATTAATGCCCTTCGTCCGCTGAAGCATTATCTCCCCAAGGATTTAATGAACTTCGGACGAAGACCATGAGTGAAGTATCACGAAGGTCATACCTTCGTGATCAAACTTACAAAATAATATGAAATAATATATAAAACATGAGACATTAAAGATAGATGTATCAGAAATAAGTAACATCATTCACATATTTTATTATATGAACATAAAAATGTCAGAACATAGAGTTTAAGTACATTTATACCTTCTTCTTGACAGATAATAATTCCCGGGCAATGCGTTTGCAATTACAGGAATGCGTGAACAGTAAAGGAATATTGTTCACTATTTATAGACACAGGACACAGCCTGTAAGGAATTACAATCATGCCCCTTATAAAAGTTTACAACAATGACTCAGACCCTTATGGGCTAAAAGGTCATTCTATCTTTAAGTCGGTTCGATCCTTCGTCCTCGGGCATGCTATAACACCGAAGCTTCATGAGTGGTAGCTTCGGTCATCATGTATAAGCAGCTTTAGCCGAAGCTGTTTCTTCCTGCAGGACCTTCGGCGACGAAGCATGGCCCCAACAGACCTATAGGATCGTACCCTATATGATCGTATGACTGGCTTTATATGGGATTAGGCTCAAAGCAGTTGCATTTAATATATCGATTTTTATTATTAATATAATCCAGGTTTTAACATTATTTCCAAATTATTAGCCCAAGGGATATCTCCTTATAGAGGAAATATCAGTACATGTATTCATGTTCACAACAACTAAAAGTATCATCATAATTATAACCATTGTAACTCTAATCAAAGGAGCTCTCAAGGCCCCTCTTAACCGTGAGCACGACTGATATACCAGTTTCTAACTCTCTTCAAAGGTCACACACTTTACCCATGAGTCATGATTACCTCGCTAGCCTGGCCTTGCAAGAGCCAATATTCACTACCGAGGTGAATGGCTAGGGATTCACTACGTAGCCTTTACAGAGATTCCCCAAAGGTATAACTGATCATTAGGTTTCTCCGAGTTTAGTGAACACAATACCTCTCCCCAAGGGGGTGACTAACAAAACCAAAAGAAAGATCCCTGTACTTGGCCTCAGTAAAGCAAGCACTATGCCTCAGACTGCATTAACGACACGACGGTGAAGCAAACTACACATCAGGTTTCTCTAATTAATTGGCTAAGGAAATCCCATACCACCCTTATGGCTGGACTATTTTCCTAGGTGATCATCCAACAAATCGTCGTCCTTACGGAGAAGTACTATGGGTACAACCCGAGTCTCCTTTAGTGCCATAAGTTCATAATCATATCCAAAATATAAGCATCATATCATAATCGGTCTCATCATGTTCATTAACTAAGATGAAGCACTAACATAAAACTAATCATCATAGCCCAACCCAATAGGTAAACAAGGACATGATAAATAGAAAGCTAGTTAATCCATAGGTTGAATCATGTTGTGCGAGAATATAAATTCTCATGTGAATAGGACATAATAGGCCAAATGACACTTGCCTTCTCCGAACTGTTGCTCAGGGTCTGCTCCTTCAACTCCTTTGGTCTCCATGAACTACGATGGCAAACATACATTGAGCACACTTAAAAAAAGAACAATACACCATATAATGGAAAATATCATTAAATCGTGCAACGTGACATATGACTCGCTTCTACGGTCATGTGAGAAAAAGAAATGCGAAAGTCGGAGCTATGGTCGAGAAGATATAACCTTCAGAGGATTTACGTGATTAATAAGCGTAAACTATATTTCTAACTTGATTTTAATTAGTATAAATCATTTGTAGGAGATATCTCATTCCGCTTTAATCCAAATCAATAGTTTGAATAGAAAATATATTTGAAACTCACTAAGCTATATTTATAAATCGTTACATAGAATTCGTAACACCTAAACATTTGATCTTAGAAAGAACGCGACACGTAATTAGGACTAATTGGTATCATGTCTACACTAATAAACATAAATTAAAATATTTTGAATTGGCATACTTATATTAATAGATTTTTACAAAGCACATAATTAAAATTACAAATTTGTTTTGATTGAATTGTTATTTTAATAACTGACAACTAAACAAGTAATTAATTAATTAACATGTGTGATATAGAGAAACGATTTTAGTAACACGCACCAACAACGAAGTGTAAGAGCACTCCCAATGCTCCAACTCATATGGTTTCCATAGAATTTATTAGACTGCCATGTTAGTTTTTTGATGATGTGGCAAGAGATTTATTGTGGAAAGAGAAGGAACCAGTTTCTTCCCTGAGAAACAAAGTCTGCTCTCGCACCAAGACGCATGGAAACTACGAAAATAGCGTTGAGCCCCGTCGATGGTTTCCATCCTCGTTTTCTTCCCCTTCCCCCCCGATCTGTTGCTCTGGCGGCTCCTCCGCGCATGCCAAATCTTTGCCGCGAAATCCTTCCCCGCACGCGCCAAATCCCAACCATGAAAGCCTTCCCCCGCGTGCTTTTCTCCCTTGCGTGCGGCTGCCAATCTACGTCGCCTGCTCCTCCCCAACGGCGCAGGTCATCCCCAAGCGTGCAGCTCCTCCCGATCTCCATCGCCTGCTCCCAGGTTTGCCTCCACTGACCTACGCCTCATCCTTCCCCAGTGCACCACACCAAGACCTAACACCCAATTCATTCCTAATGCATCTGTAGGGTAGCCGATTCATGTTTGTGATGGATCCCTTAGGTCAGCAAGGTTCACACCAAAAGAGATTAAAGAAGGCCTCTTCAACATCCAGGGCTGCAGTAAATTCAGGTGTTCCAGCACCTCCAATTGCTCTGGGTGTTGCCAGTAGTCGAGGAATTGCAGACCCACTCATGGGTGCTGGAACTGCTTCTGCATTTTTGAGGGGAATGCCACTTGGGGGTTCATTCTTGTCTGAATCATCTCCTAGCAGCTCTGAATGGTATGCATTAATTGTTATGGTTCAATTGTTAGTAGACTCGTTTGTTAAGGTTGAATTGTTAGTTTCATCAGGATGTTAGCCCTGGTGGATGTAATTGGTGATACTAGCCTCTGTTAGATAGGCTCTAAAGTACTGCAATATGATGTGTTTTTCCCTATGTGATATATGTTGATTGTTTCCCTATTGTAGGCTATATCCACCAGGTGGGTTTGTGAATTCTTTAAGGATGCCATATCCTTATGCAAACTATCCAGAGAACTCCCATTTTGTTGGTTGTCCAAGCTCTATAGGGACTCTATCAACAATTAATGACACAGAAGTACATGAACCAATTGAAATTGATGTCGATGACACACTTGAGCCTAGTAGAACTGACAAGCGATTGAACTGGTCACATGATGAAGATGTCACATTGGTAAGTTTCATTTCCTCCTCCCAAGTAATTCTACTTGTACACAAGTGGTTCATTAACATAGTTATTATAACGCCCTGAATTTGGGGGTAGAATTTTTTCTTCTTTTCTCTCACCAAATTCGGGCGTTACTCTCTTTTCTCTTCCTGTTTCGCTTCTTCTTCCTAATTTCAAACTAGTATAGTGACAGGAGTCCGTGTCATGTAAAAAAACCAAAACCTAAGTGTCATGGGTGTTGCATCATGCCGAAGCACATTTCTTTGTTTAATGTCGCGTGTTCGTCTTGTTCCGTTTCGGTTTTCGGTTCGCGATTTAATTCCGTTTGATAGTCGTGCGTGTCGTAGATTTCGATCCGCAGAGTGGCTCGGCCCAACCCAGCCCGGCCCGGCCCGGCCCTCCACGCCCCTGGCGCCCCACCTCCCCCCATGCGCCCCCTCCTCTCCTCTCTCTCTCATTTGGATTTCCCGCGCAGCAACCTCTCTTCCCCATCTCTCTCTCTCTCCCTCCCGTGGTGCCCTAGGGTTTGGAGTCGAGATCGCCGGAGTTGGATCCCGAAGTGAGCCCCTCCCCTCCCCTCTCGCTCTCTCTCCCTCTCTCCCTCTCTCCCTCTCCCTTCTCTCTCCCCCTGCGCGCGCTCCCTCTTCTCTCCCCTGTGCGCGCGCGTCCCTGCGCGGCGGCGTGCCTTGCTCCCCCCCGCGGCGGCGCTCGGCCGGCCCCTTCCCTCCTCGGCGGCGCGGCGCCCCTCCCCTTCCCCTTCCCCGACGCGGGCGCGGCTCGGCGGGCGCGGCCCCGGCGTGGTCCTCTGCCCCGGCACGGCGGTTCGGCCCCTGCGCGTGGCTTCGGCCCCCTGCGCGCGGCGTCCCGGCCCCCGGCGCGACTCGCGTAGCCCCGTTTACCCCCTAACGCGTTCTCGCGTGCACAAACCCACGCGCGCGGTGATTATTCTTGATTTTTTATTTAGTTTCAAACTCCGTTAGTTAGTGTGCTGCGTCACGCGCTTCGTCGCGCGACGAATTTGTCTAATTTCAGATTCTATTAATGTGTTGCGTCGCGCGCTCGGTCGCGCGACGATTCAATTTAAATTTGTGTTTATTAATGTGCTGCGTCGCGCGCTTCGTCGCGCGACGATTCTTTTAGTTTATATTCATTTAAGTGTTGTGTCGCATGCTTCGTCGGGCGACGATATATTTTAATTTCAGGATGTTTGAGGTGCGATGTCGCGCGTCCAGACGCGCGATGTTCCACTTTAAACTCAGCCCTGTTAACGTATGCCGTCGTGCGTTTCGTCGCACGAAGTTTAACGTCTCTTTATAATTAATGCAAAATGTCTCGTTGTGCGCTCGGTCGTGCGACGAGTCGTTGGTTTCTTAATTCGATTGAGAGTGCTATGTCGCGCATCTCGCCGCGCAACAGTCCTTTTAATTTATCTCCATCTGCTTATAATGATTAGACATGAAACATGACTTTACTTTATGCTAAACGTAGTGTCTACATTAATGCCTTTCAATTGAGCGAGTGGTTTAATTCATAATAATGTAACATGATCGTTTCTCGACTGTCTTTTCCTCTTTCTCTCTTAACCGTAATTGCGAGCCCGCGTGGAACGTCTGTTTACTTACTGCATTCTATTGTATGGTGTACTGTTCTTTTGTATTAAATATGTGGATGTATATATGTTTGCGCTCGCATAGAGAACGATCCGGTCGGAGAACCCGAAGAACTCGCAGAAGAAGCCCCTGAGCAGCAGTCGGTTGGTGGAGGCAAGTGTCCCTTGACCTATCTCTGTCCTATACATTCTTTAATTCACCTCCCGCATTATACATTTATACCTAAGGATTGACTAGCTTCTGTTGTCCATGTCCTTGTTTACCTATTTGGGTCGGATTATTATTGCTTCGTCTTATGCTATTGCTCAACTCTAATCAATGAACATGATGAGAATTATCAATGATACGATGTTTTCCCCTCTTTTATTATGATGTTATACTTGTGTCCTTCAAGGGGGCTCGAGCGGTTTCTCGAGTGCCTCTCCGTAAGGACCTGTTCGTTGGATGACCGCCCGGGAAAACAGTGCAACCATGAGGGTGGAGTGGGACGTCCTTAGCTGAATAATTAGAGGAACCGGGGTGTAGTTCGCTTAGCCGTCGTGCCGTCAATGGGGCTCGGTGTATGCGACTCGCTCTGCCAAGGTTGATTTGTCCCTTGGGGAGGAGTGCGGTACATTTAGGAAACCTAACGGGCGGCTACAGCCTTGGGGAATCTTTGTAAAGGCTACGTAGTGATGCCCTGCTGGACCACCTAGGTAGTGGTCAATGGGGAGTAGCTCTCTCCGGGCAGAAAGGGAAATCACGACTTGTGGGTAAAATGCACAACCTCTGCAGAGTGTATGAAAAACTGATATATCAGCCGTGCTCGCGGTTATGAGCAGCCAAGGGAGCTCCAGTGATTAGTGGTACTTGATCAGAGATGTTCGGATTACAGGTGACAATGAGACTGATGGTTCTTGGTTTTGACTCTGGTAATGGTAAGTGGTACTCTTTCCGTTTGGAAAGGAGTATGTTTGGGTTAATAACGTGGGTTAATTCTAAAACTTGGCTTTCTCTACTAGTAATAACAATCTGACCAACTAAAAGCAACCGCTTGACTTACCCCCACATAAAGCTAGTCCACTACAGCCAAACAAGGCGCTTGCTGAGTATGTTGATGTGTACTCACCCTTGCTATACACACCAAACCCCCCCCAGGTTGTCAGCATTGCAACCACTGCTCAGGAGAAGATGAAGCCGTGGAAGGAGATTTCTAGGAGTTCCAAGACTACGACGAGTTCTAGGCATGGGTTAGCGGCAAACCCCCAGTCGGCTGCCTGTGAAGGCCGCATTTATCTACGTTTCTTTTCCGCACTTTGATTTATTGTAAAGACTATGTGGATGTCTCAGACATATGATGTAATCGACTATTATTCCCTTTTTAATACTATTTGAGCACTGTGTGATGATGTCCATGTTATGTAACTGTTGTGTACGTGAATTGCTGATCCTGGCACGTACATGGTTCGCATTCGGTTTACCTTCTAAAACCGGGTGTGACATAGGTGGTATCAAAGCCGTGCTGACTGTAGGACCGCTAACCTAGAGTAGAATGGTCGTTCTAAGGATTATAGACCTCTGTCCCTGCCTTGACTTTGATATCCCTTCAAAAGTTGGTCATATCGACCAAACCTATGTTCTACTATATATTATACCTTGCTGAAAATTGTGTTTATTCTAATCCTTCATTTACTTATGGTTTATTACTTGCTGGTCATACTAGTTCTGTTCTCACTCTTATGCTTGCGGTGTCTTTTGTAGATGGCTCGTCTTAGACACACCGCACGAAAGTCTGTCATCCCCTTCTTACCCTCTCGTCTCGCGGAGCGTCCGCTTCGCCGTCCCATGGCCGGTCAGTCCAGCCATTTGGAGAGGCTGCACCACCGCCTGCATGAGGAGCAGGAGCGTCGACGACAGGAGCAGGAGCAGCAGGGCTCTTCTTTCTCGCTCCAGCAGGAGATAGAGTCTGTGAGGAGCTGCTCCCCTGTGCTTCCCCTGGAGGCGCCCCCTGCACCACCACTGGGCGCCCCAGCCTCTGGAGTGGCTGCTGGAGGAGACCCAGACGACGGAGGTGGCGACGATAGCTCGAGCCATGACACCGACTTTTCTGCTGACCACGAGCCAGAAGGATGGGTTGCTCGACCCGTCACTCGCGACGCTGCTCGCGGATGTCACTTCCACGATGCGCTCGACACCCTGCTACGTCGGGCACTTGACCGGCGTACTTGGTCCATCGAGTATCGCTGTGTGGTCTACCACCATAGTCGAGGGGTCTACCCGGACCGCTGGGAGGCGACCTGCTTGGTGCGCCATCCAGAGAACAGTCTCTGGGGTGCTGAGGTCTGCTCAGAGCACTATTCCATCTCTGAGCGGGACTCAGCTGAGGCGGCCATGCAAGATGCCGCACGGCGTGCGCTTTCGCACTACTGTTCAGTGCTCGGTGGGGTAGCTGATGGTCTCAACCTGAAGTATTACCCCCGCCGTCCATCTGGCAGCACAGGAGGCGTGATTGTCTCACCTGTTGGTGAGGACAATCCAAGGTTGAGCAGCACAGTCAACCTAGCCTCCGTGCTAAACACGGAGCTGGACCATGCATTAGATGAGCTGAGTAGGGCTCGTGCTGAGATTGCCCAGCTGTGGGCTGAGCGCGCGGAACGTCGTCACCTAGATGATGGTTCCCCCGCCCCCGTCGGGACTCAGCACCCGTACTGCTCACCTCGGCGTGGACACCAGTCTTATGGCAACCCCAACTGCAAGACCAAGATAAATTTAGAGCCATAGATCGTTAGAGTCGGATCTTGTAATTAATACGAAATATATACGTAGAAGCTATAGTCTTAGCATTAGTCTCGCTTTTAGTTAGTCTTAGTTAGACAGGGTAGTTTGCTATATCCTGTGCATTTATGTTTGCCATGATGAACTATGTTTGATCTGGATCTTTGTAATGACTGTCACCAGGATGTGGGTATCCCCTGCATTTTGGTTTACCTGTTATATGTTAATGGAGTTAGCTATTTAGTTGGGCAGCCTTTTATTCCACTTTCCTCTTTATTTGAGAAGCTGTGTTGGTCTGTGTTGGAGATCAGTGAAGATGCTCATCTGCTCAGTGTTGTGGAGAATTCCATACTCTTTTCTTATGCTGCAAGATTTGCTAGATCAGTTCTGATGTGTGGTTGCGTTCTGCAGATGTCAGAAAACAGGCGCAGAGGAGGAAGGCGTGCTCAGCAGGAGCGGCCAGCTCAGCAGGATGAGGTACCCCAGCAGCAGCACCTGCCGCCCCCACCCCCGATGTCCATCGAGCAGATGTTTCTGATGCAGACTCAGGCAGTTCAAGCTATCGGTCAGACTCTGGCCGCCATTCAACAGCAGCAGCAGCAGGCCCCACCTCAGCCTCAGATGCCTCAGATGCCTAGGGACAAGCGTGCTGAATTCATGAGAGGTCATCCCCCAACGTTTGCTCACTCTTCTGACCCCATGGATGTTGAAGGCTGGCTGCGTACTGTGGAGCGGGAGTTGCATACCGCTCAGTGTGATGACAGGGAGAAAGTTCTGTATGGTCCCTGTCTGTTGAGAGGAGTAGCTCAGTCTTGGTGGGAGTCTTATCTCGCCACCCATGCCCACCCCGACACCATCACCTAGGAAGAGTTTAGAGGAAGCTTTCGTCAGTACCATGTTCCTGCAGGTCTGATGACAGTGAAGAAGGAGGAGTTCCTGGCTCTTAAGCAAGGGTCATCGTCTGTCAGTGAGTACCAGGACAGGTTTCTGCAATTGTCTCGCTATGCTCCTGAAGATGTCAACACCGATGCCAAGCAACAGTATTGTTTCCTGAGAGGCTTGGTTGACCCTCTGCAGTACCAACTGATGAATCATACCTTCCCGACATTCCAGCACCTGATTGACAGAGCAATCATGACAGAGAGGAAGCGTAAGGAGATGGAGGATCACAAGCGCAAGATCAGTGGACCCCAGCCTAGAAGCAGCAATCGTCCTCGTTTCTCAGGCAATCAACCTCAGCAGTTCAGGCAGAACCAGCGTCCACCTCAGCAGCAGCAGCAGTTCCAAAGGCAGTATCCTCAGCACCAGTATCAGAACCGCCAGAACAATCAGTAAGGAGGAGGTCAGTTCCAGAGGCAGAATCATCAAGCGCCTCGTCTTCCTGCCCCAGCAAACCAGCAGAACAGTCAGGCAGCGCCAGCTCAGGTTGGAAACAGAGCATGTTTCCACTGTGGAGAGCAAGGCCATTGGGTGATGCAATGTTCGAAGAAGGCGGCCCAGCAACAATCAGGCCCCAATGCCCCAGCAAAGCAGAATGTGTCTCAGCCTGGAGCAGGCAACCGCTCTCAGCCTCGCTATAACCATGGGAGACTGAACCACTTGGAGCCTGAAGCAGTTCAGGAGACCCCCGGCATGATAGTAGGTATGTTCTCATTTGACTCCCATATTACGGAAGTGTTATTTGATACTGGAGCAATGCATTCTTTCATTACTGCATCATGGGTAGAAGCACATAGTCTTCCAATAACTACCATGTCAACCCCCATTCAAATTGACTCAGCCGGTGGTAGAATTCGAGCCGATAGCATTTGTTTGAATGTAAGTGTGGAAATAAGGGGGATAGCGTTTCCCGCTAATCTCATAGTAATGGGTACTCAGGGAATAGATGTCATCCTAGGGATGAATTGGCTAGATAAGTATCAGGCAGTTATCAGTTGTGATAAGAGGACAATCAAGTTGATGTCCCCACTTGGAGAGGAAGTGGTGACGGAGTTAGTCCCGCCTGAGCCGAAGAAAGGAAGTTGTTATCAGATGGCTGTCGATAGCAGGGAAGCAGACCCAATTGAGAGTATCAGGGTTGTGTCCGAGTTCCCAGATGTGTTTCCAAAGGACTTGCCAGGTATGCCACCAGAGTGGAAAGTTGAGTTTGCCATAGAGCTTCTTCCTGGCACCGCCCCCATCTTTAAGAGAGCTTACAGAGTATCAGGACCGGAGTTAGTGGAACTTAAGAAGCAGATCGATGAGTTATCAGAGAAAGGTTACATCCGGCCAAGCACCTCGCCTTGGGCCGCCCCTGTCCTATTTGTGGAAAAGAAAGATGGCACCAGAAGGATGTGTATCGATTATCGAGCTTTGAATGAGGTCACAATCAAGAACAAGTACCCCTTGCCCAGAATAGAAGATCTGTTCGACCAGTTGAGAGGAGCCAGTGTGTTCTCCAAGATAGATCTGAGGTCAGGTTATCATCAGCTCAGGATTCGACCTTCAGACATTCCGAAGACGGCATTCATTACCAAGTATCGGTTGCATGAGTTCACAGTGATGTCTTTCGGTTTGACAAATGCACCAGCCTTCTTTATGAATCTGATGAACAGTGTATTCATGGATTACCTTGACAAGTTTGTGGTGGTATTTATTGATGATATTCTAATATATTCTCAAAGCGAAGAAGAGCATGCAGATCATTTGAGGATGGTATTGCAGAGATTGCGAGAGCACCAGTTGTACGCAAAGTTGAGCAAGTGTGAGTTCTGGATCAGTAAAGTCCTGTTCTTGGGTCACATAATCAACAAAGAAGGATTGGCTATGGATCCGAAGAAAGTGGCAGACATTCTGAACTAGAAAGCGCCAACAGATGCTCGAGGAATCAAGAGCTTTATTGGAATGGCCGGATATTATCGGCGATTCATTGAAGGGTTTTCGAAGATTGCAAAACCAATGACAGCGTTGCTAGGCAACAAGGTTGAGTTCAAGTGGACCCAGAAATGTCAAGAGGCCTTCGAAGCGCTGAAAGAGAAGTTGACTACAGCGCCTGTCTTTGTCTTGCCTGATGTGCACAAGCCCTTCTCGGTGTATTGCGATGCCTGTTACACCAGTTTGGGATGCGTGTTGATGCAAGAGGGAAGAGTTGTGGCTTACTCGTCCCGACAGCTGAAGGTTCATGAGCAGAATTACCCAATTCATGACCTAGAGTAGGCAGCAGTGGTTCACGCATTGAAGACATGGAGGCACTATCTGTATGGACAGAAATGTGATGTTTACACAGACCATAAGAGTCTGAAGTACATATTCACTCAGTTAGAGCTGAACATGAGGCAAAGAAGATGGTTAGAGCTGATCAAAGACTATGAGTTGGAGATTCATTACCATCCAGGCAAAGCGAACATAGTGGCAGTTGCTTTGAGCAGGAAGAGTCAAGTCAATCTGATGGTCGGTCGTCTGATGCCTTATGAGTTGGCCAAAGAGTTTGATAGGTTGAGTCTTGGATTTCTGAACAACACGCGAGGAGTAACAATTGAGTTGGAACCTACCCTAGAGCAAGAAATCAAAGAAGCGCAGAAGAATGATGAGAAGATCAGTGAGATCCGGCGACTGATTCTGGAAGGCAAATGCAAAGATTTTCGGGAGGATGCAGAAGGTGTGATATGGCTCAAAGACCGCTTGTGTGTTCCCAATGTCCAGTCTATTCAGGAGTTGATTCTCAAGGAAGCTCATGAGACAGCCTATTCGATTCATCTTGGTAGTGAGAAGATGTATCCGGATCTGAAGAAGAAGTTCTGGTGGTACGGAATGAAGAGGGAAATCACAGAGCATGTGGCTATGTGTGATAGTTGTCGGCGGATCAAGGCAGAGCACCAGAGACCAGCTGGATTGTTGCAACCGTTGCAAATCCCTCAGTGGAAATGGGATGAAATCGGCATGGATTTCATAGTTGGGTTGCCTCGCACTCGAGCCGGCTACGATTCCATTTGGGTAGTGGTGGACCGCTTGACCAAGTCAGCCCACTTCATACCAGTCAAGACCAATTACAGCAGTGTAGTATTGGCCGAATTGTACATGTCTCAGATTGTTTGTCTTCACGGTGTGCCAAAGAAGATAGTGTCAGACCGAGGAACGCAGTTCACCTCTCATTTCTGGCAGCAGTTGCATGAAGCTTTGGGCACACATCTGAATTTCAGTTCAGCTTATCATCCGCAGACAGATGGTCAGACCAAAAGAACCAATCAAATCCCCGAAGACATGTTGAGAGCATGTGCGTTGCAAGATCAGTTCAGATGGGATAAGAAGTTGCCCTATGCAGAGTTCTCCTATAACAACAGTTACTAGGCCAGCTTGAAGATGTCACCATTTCAGGCGCTCTATGGGAGGAGTTGTAGAACTCCGTTGCAATGGGATCAGCCTGGAGAAAAGCAAGTGTTTGGACCAGACATTTTGCTTGAAGCTGAAGAGAACATCAAGATGGTTCGAGAGAATTTGAAGATAGCGCAATCAAGGCAGCGAAGCTATGCAGATACCAGAAGAAGAGAGCTGAGTTTCGAAGTCGGAGATTTTGTCTATCTGAAAGTGTCACTGACCAGAGGAGTCAGAAGATTTGGAGTCAAAGGCAAGCTAGCACCCCGCTACATCGGTCCGTATCAGATTCTCGCAAAGCGTGGAGAAGTGGCCTATCAGCTCAGTTTGCCAGAAGGCTTGTCCGTAGTGCATGATGTCTTTCATGTGTCTCAGTTGAAGAAGTGTTTGCGTGTGCCAGAAGAGCAGTTGCCAGTGGAAGGTCTTGAAGTCCAGGAGGACTTGACCTACACAGATAAACCAACGCAGATCCTTGAGATCGCAGACAGAGTCACCCGAAGGAAGACCATCAGAATATGCAAGGTCAGATGGAGTCATCACTCTGAGGAAGAAGCAACCTAGGAGCATGAAGAAGACCTGATGGCTAAATACCCTGAGCTCTTTGCTAGCCAACCCTGAATCTCGAGGGCGAGATTCTTTTAAGGGGGATAGGTTTGTAACGCCCTGAATTTGGGGGTAGAATTTTTTCTTCTTTTCTCTCACCAAATTCGGGCGTTACTCTCTTTTCTCTTCCTGTTTCGCTTCTTCTTCCTAATTTCAAACCAGCATAGTGACAAGAGTCCGTGTCATGTAAAAAAACCAAAACCTAAGTGTCATGGGTGTTAAATCATGCCGAAGCACATTTCTTTGTTTAATGTCGCGTGTTTGTCTCGTTCCGTTTCGGTTTTCGGTTCGCGATTTAATTCCATTTGATAGTCGTGCGTGTCGTAGATTTTGATCCGCAGAGTGGCTCGGCCCAACCCAGCCCGGCCCGGCCCGGCCCTGCGCGCCCCTGGCGCCCCACCTCCCCCCATGGACCCCCTCCTCTCCTCTCTCTCTCATTTGGATTTCCCGCGCAGCAACCTCTCTTCCCCATCTCTCTCTCTCCCTCCCGTGGTGCCCTAGGGTTTGGAGTCGAGATCGCTGGAGTTGGATCCCGAGGTGAGCCCCTCCCCTCTCCTCTCTCTCTCTCCCTCTCTCCCTCTCCCTTCTCTCTCCCCCTGCGCGTGCTCCCTCTTCTCTCCCCTGCGCGCGCGTCCCTGTGCGGCGGCGTGCCCTGCTCCCCCCGCGGTGGCGCTCGGTCAGCCCCTCTCCCCCCCCCACCCGCGGCGGCGCTCGGCCGGCCCCTTCCCTCCCCGGCGGTGCGGCGCCCCTCCCCCTCCCCTTCCCCGGCGCGGGCGCGCGGCCCCGGCGTGGTCCTCTGCCCCAGCGTGGCGGTTCGGCCCCTGCGCGCGGCCTCGGCCCCCTGCGCGCGGTGTCCCGGCCCCCGGCGCGACTCGCGTAGCCCCGTTTACCCCCTAACGCATTCCCTCGTGCGCAAACCCACGCGCGCGGTGATTATTCTTGATTTTTTTATTTAGTTTCAAACTCCATTAGTTAGTGTGCTGCGTCGCGCGCTTCGTCGCGCGACGAATTTGTCTAATTTCAGATTCTATTAATGTGTTGCGTCGCGCGCTCGGTCGCGCGACGATTCAATTTAAATTTGTGCTTATTAATGTGCTGCGTCGCGCGCTTCGTCGCGCGACGATTCTTTTAGTTTATATTCATTTAAGTGTTGTGTCGCGCGCTTCGTCGCGCGACGATCTATTTTAATTTCAGGTCGTTTGAGGTGTGATGTCGCGCGTCTAGACGCGCGACGTTCCACTTTAAACTCAGCCCTGTTGAAGTATGCTGTCATGCGTTTCGTCGCGCGAAGCTTAACGTCTCTTTATAATTAATGCAAAATGTCTCGTTGTGCGCTCGAT
Organism: Zea luxurians; assembly: GCA_029449295.1. Classification (NCBI taxonomy): domain Eukaryota; kingdom Viridiplantae; phylum Streptophyta; class Magnoliopsida; order Poales; family Poaceae; genus Zea; species Zea luxurians. The sequence goes on from JAOPSE010000002.1 coordinate 30,687,943, forward strand.
CGCGCGACGAGTCGTTGGTTTCTTAATTCGATTGAGAGTGCTATGTCACGCATCTCGCCGCGCGACAGTCCTTTTAATTTATCTCCATTTGCTTATAATGATTAGACATGAAACATGACTTTACTTTATGCTAAACGTAGTGTCTACATTAATGCCTTTCAATTGAGCGAGTGGTTTAATTCATAATAATGTAACGTGATCGTTTCTCGACTGTCTTTTCCTCTTTCTCTCTTAACCGTAATTGCGAGCCCGCGTGGAACGTCTGTTTACTTACTGCATTCTATTGTATGGTGTACTGTTCTTTTGTATTAAATATGTGGATGTATGTATGTTTGCGCTCGCATAGAGAACGATCCGGTCGGAGAACCCGAAGAACTCGTAGGAGAAGCCTCTGGGCAGCAGTCGGTTGGTGGAGGCAAGTGTCCCTTGACCTATCTCTGTCCTATACATTATTTAATTCACCTCCCGCATTACACATTTATACCTAAGGATTGACTAGCTTCTGTTGTCCATGTCCTTGTTTACCTATTTGGGTCGGATTATTATTGCTTCGTCTTATGCTATTGCTCAACTCTAATCAATGAACATGACGAGAATTATCAATGATACGCTGTTTTCCCCTCTTTTATTATGATGTTATACTTGTGTCCTTCAAGGGGGCTCGAGCGGTTTTTCGAGTGCCTCTCCGTAAGGACCTGTTCGTTGGATGACCGCCCGGGAAAACAATGCAACCATGAGGGTGGAGTGGGACGCCCTTAGCTAAATAATTAGAGGAACCGGGGTGTAGTTCGCTTAGCCGTCGTGCCGTCAATGGGGCTCGGTGTATGCGGCTCGCTCTGCCAAGGTTGATTTGTCCCTTGGGGAGGAGTGCGGTACATTTAGGAAACCTAACAGGCAGCTACAGCCTCAGGGAATCTTTGTAAAGGCTACGTAGTGATGCCCTGCTAGACCACCTACGTAGTGGTCAATGGGGAGTAGCTCTCTCCGGGCAGAAAGGGAAATCACGGCTTGTGGGTAAAGTGCACAACCTCTACAGAGTGTATGAAAAACTGATATATCAGTCGTGCTCGCGGTTATGAGCGACCAAGGGAGCTCCATTGATTAGTGGTACTTGATCAGAGATGTTCGGATTACAGGTGACAATGAGACTGATGGTTCTTGGTTTTGACTGTGGTAATGGTAAGTGGTACTCTTTCCGTTTGGAAAGGAGTACGTTTGGGTTAATAACGTGGGTTAATTCTAAAACTTGGCTTTCTCTACTAGTAATAACAATCTGACCAACTAAAAGCAACCGCTTGACTTACCCCCACATAAAGCTAGTCCACTACAGCCAAACAGGACGCTTACTGAGTATGTTGATGTGTACTCACCCTTGCTCTACACACCAAACCCCCCTAGGTTGTCAGCATTGCAACCACTGCTCAGGAGAAGATGAAGCCGTGGAAGGAGATTTCCAGGAGTTCCAAGACTACGACGAGTTCTAGGCGTGGGTTAGCGACAAACCCCCAGTCGGCTGCCTGTGAAGGCCGCATTTATCTACGTTTCTTTTCCACACTTTGATTTATTGTAAAGACTATGTGGATGTCTTAGACATATGATGTAATCGACTATTATTCCCTTTTTAATACTATTTGAGCACTGTGTGATGATGTCCATGTTATGTAACTGCTGTGTACGTGAATTGCTGATCCTGGCACGTACATGGTTCGCATTCGGTTTTCCTTCTAAAACCGGGTGTGACAGTTATGTAATTGTATGTTAGTGTTTGGTTGCTCAATTCACTAGACTCAGTATATGGAAATGATAAGAAGTCAGATTATTATTGGGCAGCTGTTACTGATACATACAACAACACCACACTAAGTAATCGTAGGAGAAACTATAACCAATTGAAAATTCGTTGGGACCGTGTTAAAAAACCATTGAGTGAGTTTCATGGCTGCTGGGTAAGGACCACTGGAGTATTCCAAAGTGGGCAGAGTGATGGCCAAAGGACAGATAATGCACTGAAGCTATATGCATCTGAACATGGGGGGAAGCCTTTCTTGCTGCAACATATATGGAGAGTAGTGCGGCATGAAAGGAAGTGGGCTGCTTATGTGGACAAACTTATCAATGGAAAGGACAACAGTGCAACACCAACTCCTATTGTGAATGTAGAAGACTCCCCTAAAAAGCGTCCTTTAGGGAAGAAAAAGGCCAAAGAAGAGCGCTACGGAAAACGGAAGACACCAGAAGCAATTTTTGCAATTAGAGAGAAACTAGATAAATTTCTTGAAGCAAGCAACAAGGCTGAGAAGATGGCAGAAGTTCAACAATCTTTGGCTAACAAGAAGCTAGAAGTAGCCAAGATTAATCATAAAGCAGTCCAAGAACAGAAAAGAGTAAAATGATTGACCTTTACAAAGATCTATTGTGTGGTTCCACATCTGATCTGAGTGAAGAAGCATTGGTTGAGAGATCAAAAGCTTTGGAGTGTATGAGGTTGGCTTTGTTTGCTCCAGATAATTAAGGTACCACATACTATACTTTCCAAGTTATTTTTGCTATATTGTCCTAGTTATTTCTGCTATATTATTTTAGTTGGAAATCTGTATAGGCTCTGCTATATAATTAATTAGTGTGAACATAGTCTCAACATTGACACAATCAGTATGCTGAATCTGAACATTGTATAATTAATTAGTGTGAACATAGTCTCAACATTGACTAACCAGGCGAAGTGGAACAAGAAGGTATGTTGACAGGACTTATGCTGAATCTAAACAAGGGCTGCTGAATAACTACTTTGTAGATGAGCCAATATACAATAACACAATCTTTCGTAGAAGATTTAGAATGAGGAAGCACGTGTTCTTAACCATTGTTGAAGATTTAGGCAATTGGAATAAGTATTTTACTTTGAGAATGGATGCTCTTAATCGTCCTGGGTTATCTCCATTGAAAAAAATGCACTGCCGCTATTCGCCAATTAGGAAATGGCAGCCCTGTAGACCAACTTGACGAGTATCTCAAGATAGGAGAAAGTACTGGAGTGGAGTGCTTGAAGATGTTTGTCCAGGGTGTGATTGAAATCTATGGTGAAAAATATTTACGACGACCCACTGTAGAAGATGTTGAACGCTTAGTGCAGATTGGTGAGTGTCGTGGGTTTCCTGGCATGTTAGGAAGTATAGATTGCATGCATTGGCATTGGGAAAAATGTCCTGTGGCATGGAAGGGAATGTATACCCGTGGTGATCAAGGTGTTCCTACAGTCATTCTAGAAGCAGTAGCTTCGCATGATCGTTGGATATGGCATGCCTTCTTTGGAGTTCCTGGATCCAACAATGATATCAACGTCCTTAATCAATCACCTTTGTTCGTTCAACAACTGAGAGGGGAAGGGCCTCATGTGCAATACATTGTGAATGGAAGGCAATACAACACCGATTATTACCTTATGGATGGCATATATCCGGAGTGGGCTGCTTTTGTAAAGTCAATATGCTCATCACAATCAGAAAAGCACAAATTATTTGCAGAACACCAGGAAGGGGCAAGGAAAGATGTTGAGTGCTCTTTTGGAATTTTGTAATCTCGTTTTAGTATTTTAAAACGACCTGCACGTCTTTATGAACAAGGGGATCTTGAGAATATTATGCTAGCTTGTATCATCCTTCATAACATGGTAATAGAAGATGAGAAGGATTTGGAAGAGATTCCTATAGATTTAAATGAGGCAGCAAGCACATCTAATGTGCAAGAAGCTAGTATTTCTCAAGGACCTAACCCGTTGATGGAACAAGTGATAGAAAGAAATTCCGTTATTCGTGATCGTAATACACATAAGCAACTTCAATCAGATCTGGTTGAGCATGTATGGCACAAGTTTGGAAATTCAAATGTATTAGGTAATTATCCATCATTTGAAGTCTTTTTCAGTCTGTGTTGCACTGTTGAATATACTAGCCAACTAGTGTTTACCCATTGATGTAGAATGTTGTGACATCCCTATTTCAGTGGCACTATTACAACATCTTGTAATTCTTTTTGATTTTTTTACAACTAACAAAGCTTTTTTTCCCCTGCAATAGGAGCTTGAAGGGAGAGATTGATGTGCATGAAGAGACCGGATATGTGCTTGGAAATACTCACTAGTAGAAAAAGGCTCAAAGCATGCGGGACGATATATTTTTACAGACGGATTCGGTTATCAACTGACTGTGCTATTTTTAGTGGCGGTTCCTTAATAAAACCACCACTAGAAATCATATTTCTACAGGCGGTTCCTTAAGAAAACAGCCTGTAAAAATCCATGATTTCTAGTGGCGGTTTTCTTAAGAAACCGCCTGTAGAAATCGATTTCTAGTGGCGGTTTTCTTAAGGAACCGCCACTAGAAATCATTTGTATCCTTAATTTTTCGAGTTTTCCAAACGACCTCATATGACAAAACCAGCAAAATAAAAGTTGTAGATCTATAAAAGTTATAAAACTTTGTAGCTGACAACTTTTTTATTTGAACTCAATTCGGTTCTCAAAAATTGAATCTAAGTATGTCAAATTTAAAATCCAAATTTTGCAAACTGCCTCGGATGAAAAAAGTGTCAAAATAAAAGTTGTAGAACTTCAAAAGTTATTCAACTTTGTAGTTGACAACTTTTTTATTTGAATTCGTTTACGGTCTCAAACAAACAATTTACACTCAAATGGTTGTAATATGTGGACAATAAAACTACAAACTAGACACAAAGCATGTCATAGATGGAGTGGTAGTGGAGGGTACACGCGAGGGTAGGGTCGACGGTTCGATTACTAACAACCGCGTAGCGCGTGAAAAATGACGCGACTTGCGACTTTGACGGAGACAGGTTGGTGGGGTGGAGTAGGCTGAATCTTCTCCTTAAATAATTTTTTTGCTATTTTAAAAACCCGTTTAATATTTCTAAAAATAATTTTTACTAGCGGATTTATTACGTCGACCGCCAGTGGAAATCGATTTCTACTGGCGGTTTTCTTAACTCAACCGCCAGTGGAAATCGATTTCCACAGGCGGTCCTCAGTTACCCGCCTGTAAAAATAATGATTTTTACTGGCCTCTAATACCGACGGTTCTAAAAACGCCAATAAAAATAGGTTTAGAACTGCCACTATAGTGCTCCTTTATACTAGTGACTGGAGCTGGGTGTCCATGGATTCTGAAGTCGATGTCAAGTTTATTTGCATCCTCATATCATTGCTACCGATATATGAAGACCAGTTTGCTCTAATTACATATTATTACGTACTATGAACTTGCTTTTCTTCTCAGCATGGATATCATTTCACTACGGATTAATATTATATAACCTATGTTTTGATATCATATTTTTGGTTGCTATATGTTCTGTGATTCAAACTGTGGCAACAAGAAGTATACGAAGTTCATTGCCACAGCCGATCAAGTCTTTTTCTGCTTCTTTTGTGAAGTCATTAAATGTGTTCTCTACATAGAAACTGCTTTAAACCATTTACATTGAGAAGATTAGTTTCTATAAGTGGTTCTTTGACTAGGTGGCAGCTATGGAAACCACTGAGCAGTTTGTGGGTTGGGAGTGCTCGAGGGCACGGAGCTAAGCGATGGCACGGAGGAGGCGGCAGCGCGACACGCGGCATAGGCGGACTAGGGCGGCCACAGCCGTGGGCTCATACGGCAAGGATTGAGCAACATGTGCGAGAATGGCACGACAACTGCGTGTTTGACGTCGTGGGCTCAAACTGCGCTATCGGGTTTGGCAGGACGACTTCGAGCAGTAGGGGTGGGCACTTTTTTACCATAAACCAAAAACCAAACCGAACCGTACCGAACCGAACCGAAATTTCGGTTTTTTCGGTAGTTCGGTTTCGGTTTTTTTTATCTCAAAAGTTCGGTTTTCGCCGTATACCAAACCGAAATACCAAAAAACTGAATTACCAAACTTTATCAATTCTAAAATTTGACTATTTGATTATGTGAACTATATGTGTGAAGCAATTAAATTGTTATTCACTTATTTATATGTGATGTATAATGTATCTCTAAATATTTATACCTATGTAATTTTTACTTTTTAAAATTATGTGTACTTTATCATATAAATTTGTTGTATGTGTTGCCATGAGTATAAGTTTGGTATTCGGTTTTTACCAAAAAACCGAAGTAAAAAACCGAAACCGAACTTCTCGGTTTTTCATTTTCAAGAAAACCGATCGGTTTCTAATGTCTAGAAAACCGAAGTTTTTTAAAACCGAAAAACCGAACCGAAGTTTCAAAAAAACCAAATGCCCAGCCCTATCGAGCAGCCACGTGCACGAGTAGGGCATGGATGATGGTGGTGAGCTCCTGGCGGAGGCATTCGGTAGGGCTCCGGGCATGCACGGGGGCGCTCAAACGGTGGTGAGGCGAGCACGCGTCGAGACGCGCGTGCGTGGGGCAAGGATGCTGAGCGCAGACGTGGCCTCGTCCAAGCGCGATGTCCGGCGAACTGCGAGGCGCTGACGCTGGCTCGACGAGCACACAGCTCGACGGTGAGGTGAGGATGGCAAGGCATGGACGAGGCAACACGTAAGCACGAAGGTGAAATGAGGGAGGGGAGAGCAGAGCGCGGATGACTATTACGTATGGAGGTGAGATGTGGGCGTCGGGTTTTGAAACAGAGGCGGCGTGAGCGTGTGCCGAGCGGGGAGGCAGTTAAAAAGAAGATGACTAGGAAACGGTTGTGTGGGGGTGGGTATTGGGCAGCTGACGGGTGAGGCCCATGTGTAGGGCAGCGACTAAACGCGGCCTGGGTGCGAGGTGCGGATTGTTCGAGCTGGGCTAATGCGGTCGTGGGGGCTAGCGCGGGGTTCGCGCGCTAGGTCAAGCGGAGCCGGAGGAGGGTTCGCGCGCTATGCGGTGGCTGGGCTGGGGCGAGGTGGTTGCTGAGTTGGGTCGAGTACGGCGTGTTGTGTCGACGCAAGAGGAGTGGTTTGTGGCCAAGAGGGTCGCGGTGCTGGGTCGAGGAAGACAGGCTGGGCTAGCGAGAAAGGAGGAGGGAACCTATGGGCCTTTTCCTTTTATTTTCTTCTTCTTTTCTTTATCTATTTCTTTTCAAACTCGAGCGCAACTCACAAATCTAAAAGAATGCACAACAAAATCACTCATTAAACAAAATTGTGTATATATATATATATATATATATATATATATATATATATATATATATATATATATATATATATATATATATATATGCTCTAGCATGATGTATCAACCATAACTTCCTGTGTTCTGTGTTTTGTTTTCCAGATAATATATAAGCAAAATAACTCTATTCTTTCAAGAGATGACTAAAGGGAAAGGCAAAAGATAGGTAACACCTAAATTTTCATTAGTATTAGGAATGAAATTTTATACCCCTAAATTCAGGATGTTACAATGGTTTTACATGAAGAATAATCTAAAAGGCAAGGATGACATCAAGGGCATTATCCAAAGGCCTATCAAGCCTAGCTTCGGCATTAAGAGGTTGATTCATTATATAAATATTGAAGCCTAGGTTACCATGGTTGCCTTCAACACTATTTGTGCTTATATCGGTACCGGAGACCTGATTCAGGAGCACCTGGCATTCAACATCTAGCCTCTAAGGGCTGAATGTGTAATGTCTAAATCGGGTCTTGTTAGATTGAAATATACATACAAGATTGAAAGCCAATTTGGAGAGCCATGTGACGAATGATTGGAACCTATTGAGGATATGTGTAATGAAATTCTTAGAAATTTTAATAAGAAAGAAGACGAAGTACTAAGTGGCGCCTTCAGAGCTAGAAAGAAGCGACGGCTAAACTGCGTGGGGGTAAGAAAAGAAAACAAAAGCAAACAAAGGCCACCACGAAGAAAGCAGCTTCGAAGAAAGAGCGACCGTTATCGAGCTAAGGCTAACCATGTGTAACACTCCGTCCACTCCTGGACCGGCGGTATTTACTCCTGGCAACACTTTATGACCATATATTATCCCCACATATCAACACGAGTCTTTTGTGCGCACTTTGTCCTCACTCATGTGTACCTGAGAAAACTTCTCGGCTGGTCACTCATCCCAAATTGCTCTAAGCCAAGCACGCTTAACCTAGAGGTACTTTCGAGATAGGCTTCCAAAAAATAAGATGGACCTTGTTTGTATGAGTACACTATTAATTATATTAAGCCTTGGGCCAGGATATCATCATCCACCGGGGCCAGTACATCACACCATTGGAGCTTCGGAAATGCCAAAGGTATAAAATGGCATTTTTGCATGACTTATGCTAATATTTGAAATTCATTGTATACGATTTTCTTAGATGGCTTGCATATATAGAAAAATCTTGAAGTTGATGAAGTTGTTGAGTTACCTATACTTAATGAAGCTCCATAGTTGAAATGCAGCCGGAGCCGGAAAAAAGGCTTCGACTCCGACACCTGCAACAAGAACATCAAGAAAAGGCGAACAAATAGCGCCTGTGATGAACGCTTTCCTTTATGACAAAACTACCAAGGAGGCCCCTAAGGAAGATGACCACCACGACAGTGATGCACTACAGTAAACGACAAAATTTCCGACGGCTAAAACCGTCGGACATAAGAGCTAAACCGTCGGACATAAGCTATGTCCGACGGCAGTACCTTATCTCCGACGGTTTTAAGCGGTCGGCGTTAAAGCGTCGGAAATAACATTATGTCCGACGGCTGCCGTCGGACATAGTTTATGTCCGACGGCCCCATCCGACCGTCGGAGATAAGGCGGAGTAACGGTTTTAACCGCTGCCTGGGCCCACAACGTCTATGTCCGACGGTTTAAAGCCGTCGGACATAACATATAGCATATGTCCGACGGCTTAAAGCCGTCGGACATAACATACAGCATATGTCCGACGGTTTACACGAAAGCCGTCGGACATAACGTTTTTCAGAAATTGCAGAAAAATCTGAATTTTAAAAAATCTGACATTTGCAAATACAAAACAGAATTCATACACATATACACATTCACATTAACAAATATACTCACATAAGTATACACATTCACAAATATAATCACATAAGCATTCACATTCACAAAATTTAACATAACAACATAGTTCCAAATGGTTGCAATAAGTGTTTACATAAACATAGTTGTCCAAACTCCAAAATGAACATTATTCGACGGGTAGGCTTTCACATGAAAGGTTTCAACAAGTGTTTTACATCAGTATCACTCATATCCATCGCCACCTCCTCCGGCTGGACTATGCATGCTGAAAAGATTGTTCACCCACGAATGTGTTAGGTCGTCCTGACCAGACCCATCTCCAGGTGCGGCAACTGAAGCGGGTGGTGTCTGAAATCCCTATAACACAAGCACATGAAATAGTAACCACTCAGTTGTTCATTTAAACACATAAGACATCTATGAACATGTCACACACGCATATGTGTACATACCATAGGGAATTGTGATGGAGGCGGAGGCGGTGGTGGAGGCGCCAACATTGGCATTGGCAGTGCAAACTCCGGAGGCGGCATCCCATATGTCGGCATCGGGACGCCCGCTTGTTGGGCTAGTTGCTACAAATTATATACAAGTCATTGTTGAGCTAATAAGATACACATCAAGTGTTTTGCAAAATAAGCTACAAAATGTTACTTCAGCTTACCGAGAGAAGAGCTTGATTTTGGGCCTGGAGGTTTGCATAATACTCGTCCCTCTTCTTCTGGTACTCGGCTTGTTGCCTCTGGTACTCAGATTGTTGCCTCTGGTACTCCAATTGTTCCCTCAAGACTGATTGATGGTACTCTGCCTGTTGACGCAACACTGCCATCTCTATGTCGTGGGCGGATGATCGTGAACGGGACGACTGTGAAGACGACGATGTGGACTGTCGTCCACGGCGTCTTAGCTCTCTGGAATCAATCGTAGAATCAAAAATACCCAACCTACAAGAGTGAACCATGCACTTAGTATAGTAACTCATGCCTCAGTTGAATCGCAAGCATATGATGCCAATTTTGTAATCCAAATTAAATAATCTCACCGTCCGTGGGCTTGTCCTCCTCCGCTAGCATATGCTGCCTGAGGGTCGATTGGCTGGCTCCTCCAATCGTACTCCTGCCCATGGCGTTGAACCATCTCCTCCCCATACGAAGCCTGGAGGCAAACAATATCAAATATAAGTGCATAACCCCTATATATGCCCTTGCAAACAATATCAAACACATAATAGAGTATCAAAAACTCACTAGACGGTCGGTGGCCGTCTGAGTGCATAACACATCAGGATTCTGAGGATCAGAACCCCTATGCCCTTGCATATACACCTCCACATCCGTGGGCGTACGACCGAATTTGACTTCCTGTACATAAAAGTTACAATGACACATTTCTATGTAATTCAAAAGTTACAACAAACTGTGACTTACCATTCGCTTAGCCAAGCGCACATGACCATCACCACCGTAGTTGTGGAACGACTCGGTCCCACGGTTTCCCCTGTTCCTTTCGGAAATGGCACGAAACTCAGGGGAAGCCCACCATCTGCACAATGCCCGATAACCCTCCGATCGGGTGGCCATCCACGGCACCGACACCTACATGAAATTTTTTAAATAAAGCAAGCAAATACATGGCTTCGTGCGATTTGAGAGGCAAGAACCTGTTTACCTCTAGGTATTGCTCCTCCGTCAAGTAAATTGATGACCACTCGGCCTTGGTATTTGGCATCGGTCGATCATCAGCATTTGCTCTGTACCATGCCTTTATAGCCTGAATTCGTGCATAGTACATTGCATCTGCAACGACATCGTTCGCGTTATACTCAAACACGTAACGAGCGTTCATATCATATGATCCATCGTCCGGCAACTTGTACCGTTTCTGCAAAAAAAATTAGTGTTATCATAAAAGCAAACATGTATGGAATAACTAAAATAGTATAAATAATTCATACCCAGAATGCATCCCAAACTAGTGCCTGTGTGTTGCCAAACGTTCTACAGACACCATAGCGATAATGCTCCCAAGTGGTGGCGGGGACAGACTCGCCAGTAGGCAAAGTCACAACACCAGGCCAGTGCAGACGAACAAGATTACCAAGCACCATGTTCACCTGCCTGTAGTGTCCTGTGCCTGTGAACGAGTCGTCGATCCAAGACCTGGAAATAGTATACACAATGTGGAAATTAAAACATAACTTTCAATAACATTTAAGCAAAGACATGTCACTCACTTTCCACTAGGCTTTATCAAAACCCGAGATTCGGGTGGAAGCTCTGGAGGTGGTCCAACAAAATGCAGCTTCCTCATTCTCCTAACTCGAGAAGTTCCAGACCCAGCTGCAGAATCTCCACCAGCCCCAGAATCCCCAGCATCGTCTCCAGCATCATCTCCACCATCATCTCCACCATCATCTTCAACATCATCTCTTGCATGATCCTCTACCACTGGTTCCTCAATTTCAGCATCCTATGAAACAAATACCGTACATCATACAATATTAAGTAACTCAAATAATGTAATTTAACAACTAACTTACATCTTGTGGAGGCAAATGTTCTGCCAGCGCTCTCCGTCTGCTCATGGTAGAACCTGAGCCCTGAAAAACTGAATCCTCACCCCTCGAGCTGCTCCTCGAGCTACTCCTCGTCCCAAGCAAACTACGAGCAAAAGACTTCATTTTCTTTGACATCCTATTTTAACAACAACAAGTTAGTACATAAATCGACAATAAAATATGCAACAAAATCATAAAATATGCAATAAAATAATAAAATATGCAATAAAATCATGTTCCATACTCGTCAATCGTAATCGTAATCAAAATCAGGATCTAGTTGCTTTCGTCGATTTAATGGACGCCAAGTAGCTTTCTTCTTTCTCGTCACTCGTTTTCGTTTTGGAGGAACCTCTACATCATTTTGATCACCTAATTAAGATTCTTCCAACATTTCAGTTTGTACATTAAACGTGCTTGTAAGTTCTTCGTCTTGGAAAATCTCAGCAGCCCCCACTTCGTGCTCGATTTGACTTTCAACATAACCAGCATCACCAGGAGCATATAGTCGTTCACGAGGATTAACTTTGTACACTACCCTCCAATCAACCAAACCCTTTTTCTTAGATGGATATGTCATATAATACACCTGCTCGCATTGGTGGGCAAGGATTATAGTGTCGTGGCCTTTTAATCTGTCGTTGTGTTTGACTTCCACCATGCCATATTGATTTTCTCGCGTTGAGTTTGGAGAAAACCAATCACAATCAAAGAACACCACTTTGAGTTGTTTATCTCCAAAAAACTTGTACTCGATTATATCATTAATGACTCCATAATAATTAGTCACATTCCCTTCATCATCGACAGCTCTAGTTACAACTCCGGAATTTGTCGTGGCTGCTAGAGGATGATCATCTTCGAACCTTGTGGAACGGAATCTAAAACCATTGACATCATACCGACCATAACATCTGCCAGTTACTGCTCCTAGGGATAATTGTCGAAGGTCCGGGTGTATATTGTCATTTTTATCTACATAATCTCGAAACCAACACAAGAAATTAAGTCCCCCATCTTTTCCCTCTCGACGAATCTGGTCACGTTCACAGCCAGAGATGCAATTTTGAGAATCAAATTCCCTGTTAGTACAAGGAAACAAACATTTTAGTCTCACAACAAAAATTCTAGCGGCAATGACTAAAATAAAGTTTACACTTACAGGAGAAACTGACTCATCTCTTCCATGTTGTTATACATGTAGAGTAAAGCAGTCTTCCATTCGTCGTTGGTGAAACAGTATGTTGTGCTGGGTCCTACAGTTTTGCCCCTCCATTGAAAAATTTCAATATCACTGATAGGGGGCTCGTCGACATGATACCGCAACGTATGGGCATTGACATTGTGTTCCTCTGCAAAGTACAGGCCCGTGAACGATGCTATCTCTTTATATTTGAATTCTTCAGCGATGCACCCTTCAACTCGTCTCTTATTACCAACCATTGCACGTAGCTTCTTTAGTGTCCTTTCGATGTGATACATCCATCTATATTGCACAGGACCTCCTACCTTAGCTTCGTATGGTAGGTGAACAAGTAGATGTTGCATCGGATTGAAGAAACCTGGTGGAAATAGTTTTTCAAGTTTGCATACCAAAATCGGTATTTGTTGCTCAAGCTTCTCCATCATCTCTTTCTTTATTTCTTTGGCACAAAGATGTCTATAAAAGTAGCTTAGCTCCGCTAATGCTTTCCATACATCATTTTTTACAAAACCACGAAACATAACAGGAAGGAGTCTTTCCATTATTATGTGGTAGTCATGACTCTTCAACCCAGAAAACTTGCCCGTCTTCAAATTCACAGACCTTCTAAAGCCCGCGGCGTAACCATCTGGGAACTTTAATAATACATTAAATACATTAATATTAAATACCTTACGGCGGGCGGGCGGGGCGGGCGTCGACGGCGGGCTGGGCGTGGCGGCCGACGGCGGGCGGGGCGGCGGGCGGCCGCGGCGGGGCGGCGGGTGGCCGGGCGGCGGGGCGGCGGGCCTCGACGGCGGCGGCGGCGAGCGTCGACGGCGGCGGCGGTGAGCGGGCAGAGAGAGAGAGAAGCGAGAAGCGAGCGCGCGCGCGTGAAAATGAACCGCGCCGGGCCGGTACCGTGTGTTAAAAAAGCTTATGTCCGACGGCTAGTTACGAGGCCGTCGGACATAAGATTATGTCCGACGGCTAGTTACGAGGCCGTCGGAGATAAGCTTATGTCCGACGGCCTCGTAACTAGCCGTCGAACATAAGTCTTTATGTCCGAGAGCCCCTGTTGGCCGTCGGACATAAGATAATATCCGACGGCTGCGTAGGAAGCCGTCGGAGATAGAGTGACCGTCGGAACTTTCTTCGTTTACTGTAGTGATGGTGGTTGAAGAGATCGATGCTTGCATGGCGATTATTCCATCAGTGGTAGCCGAAGAGCTGCTCGTCGCCGCACCATTTAATTCCATGTCCAAACGTCAGCTTTTGACAAGTTGAGAAGCGATAGGGAATTCCTTTTGAGTTTACGTTAGTGTTTAAATTGTCGGTTGGGCAGTAAGTTTGTGTCGTGGGCCTAGCTCAGTCTGTATCGTATAAGGGCATGTACAACCTAGACACTGCTGCACGGTACTCCAAGTATAAGACACAACTAAAACACAATATAATACAGTGGTCATGTCTAAAACATGTGTCTTACCATATTCATTGTACCAATCAGAGCATTCAATAAATTAAAGTGACCAATCAGATAGTCTCCTGTCTCGAATATAGAGCTAAGACACTGTGTCTTCGTCAAGATACATTTTTTGAGATTTTTTACATTCAACCCCCTAGACACACTCTAAGACACAACTTAAAACACCCACTGTACATGCCCTAAGTTACTCTAGTCTAGTAGAGACAGAGAGGGGCATCGACAATACCAATCAAACTCGTGATACAGTGATACCTTTTTGCGTCACAAGTTTGAAGCCAGCAGACTAGCTCACTGGCGACCCCCGTAGCCTCTCACGTCACCAGCGGTAGCGCGCGCGTGTTGGTTAAGGGTCGTTACATATAGTTCCTAGAAAAAAAGTTATATTTTTGCCGGACGCATTATATTAAGAGTAACACCATAATATTCTTTTATTGTGGACATCATAGGGTACGTTTAGTTCAGCTATGAGATATAAAAAAAGTTGTTGTGAGTTGTTTGATGTGAAAAGCTATTGTGAGTTGTTTGCCATAAAAAAACTAAAAGTTGTTTTATTCAAACTGTTGTGAGTTATCTACTGTGAACAAAATATATATGGTTTATATGTACTTTATTTAACTATATCTATTAATCATTGGATTTAACTAATAAATCAATTTCATATTTGTGTTCCCGATATTTTTAAAAATAAAACTAGACTCTACTTGCTATATAATTTTTTTATTTAAAAATATATGTTTATTTCATTTATTCTAACAATTAATTTTTTTATCCCATTTAATTTTTATTTATTCATTAATTTAATGAATTAATAAATCAATTTTACAATTCCACTTTTAATAATTTTTATTAAAAATATATATTTGTTTTATTTATTATAACACCTAATTATTTTTAATCCTATTTTAATTTCTATTTACTGGATCTCTTTATTAATATATCGAACAACCTAGATAAGCAACAAAAACATGGTCAAAACTGCTTTAAAATTTGTACTATAAAAAATGTTTTTTAAAGTAGCAGCTGAAAAGCTAAACCCTTTTGGTTCAGCTTCTGTTTTTCAAAGCAGAAACAGATTCGTTAATTTGAAAAATGAGGACACATGGCCGCCATCATATAGTTGCCTCAACTTCTTACTGAGCTGAGGTGCAAGCGAAATGTTAAACATATATAGTTTTTCCGCCATGGGAGTAATTTACGGCCACGTGTGCGACCTCATCAGCGCCCAAACTAATGGCGTTAACTGAGAAGTTACTTAACTACAAAACAGTAATAGAGCCAAATATTTTCACCGACGTCGTATTATCGATTCTTGGTGAGGAGGGGGTGTCCATAAAAGAACAAGTAGAAGGAACACCATGAGCACCATCCTAACTCTTGAGTATGAGCTCTTGCTTCAGCTTCGTTTTTATAATACTTCTGAGAGGCCCCTTCACTCTTTTTCTATAGTAGGCTCGAGATTCACTCGTTCTTGTTACAGTGGGACATGGTTATTCAATGGATGATATGTTGGTGACTCATTCATGACTCATGAGTGGTAATTTGGTAAGTCCATGCATTCAAATTGTGCATCTTCTTTTTTCCAAAGAATATAAAGTAGCAAGGAACGGAGCAGAAAGCCAGTGTTTCTCTGGCTGCCCAAGTGATATTGCTATGGAAATTGTGTATAGCTAGGAGTGGGAAGCATCAGGAACACATGCATTACTACTCTACCACAAGCAAGATGGGTAGAGATAGCAAGTGGCGTCAAATCACAGACACCCCCTCACTCATATTCGATGGGTCGGAAGTGGCTATCTTTAGATGGCGCTAAATGGATGGCTGGAACAGTATGGTCTCTTGCAACCACACATTTGTGCTACCCACCTAGATCATAGGATTGTACATATGGTCGATGATAATTTTGCTAGCCAATGAAATCACTCAAGATGACACGCGTCAATGACCATCAATGTCTTGTCCTGTAGAGAGGAGGAGCCATGGGGGTATGGACATCTGCGTCAGGGGTGTAACAAACCACATCATTGTTGTCTAGAACAAGAACAAGAAACAAAACTGACTATTATTGATATGTTTAGTTTTATCCTATGCTAGGCATGTAGCCATACACTTGTGTGTCTTTGGATCATACACTCCAGGTGTCGAGGTGAAGAAGAGAGGAGCAGTGAGATCAGTTTGTGGTAGTAGTTTCGCTGGTGCTTGACTTGCTATGATTTGGGACCAGAAACAATAGAGATGCATGGGGGAACTAGGTGCTATTAGTGCTTGGATTGAGGCACAGGCGTGCAGTTGCACGCCCTACGCGAGGAGCAAACAGAGAGATGGTATTCTATGCACCGAGCTCTTTCGACTCGTGCGGATCTGCTTGCCGCGCTCCGAACGCCATTGTTTTGTGCTAGACTGAAGCTCAAGGTCTCCAAACTCCCACCAAGCATGGGTTCTACTAGGCGTAGCGATCGTCTTGTAGCCATGTCTCGTGAGGCGAATCCTGCTTCCCGAGTGTGGAACATCCTGATGCCATTTTTAGAGCCTGAGGCAAGGTAGTGCCATGTTTATTGGCTTTCTATATTGCAAGTTGGTTTACTTATGTCGCCGAGAAACATCATCTGCTGGAATGTGGTCATGCATGTCGTAGCATTGTGAATTGTTTGCAACAATCTTGTACGTTAACATACAAGGTACACTTACAAATATGACCACATACATGTCTAGTGATTTGCAACTCATCACCCAACACTTCACATATGTATCTTGTTAGCAAATAAAATAGACATAAAGATTTACGTGGAAAAATATCCTCTAAGGCCCTATTCGGTTATACCAAACTAGGTCTGGTTTAATCTGGATTAGGATCCAATCCAGCCCACAATCCAAGCCAGAAAACAATCCTGGATGATTTATTTTTTCCCTTCGGTTAAGCCCAGTATGGTTTGTAGCCCAGAGGCTTGGATTGTTTTTTACTCTTGTACTCCTAGATTACAACCCTAGCTCGTTTGTTCTGGAACAAATCCAACTCGCCGCACGTGACTAAGCGCGCCGCCGCCCTCGCCGCCTCGCCTTGTCTCGCCGTCACCGCCTCGTCGCCATCTCGTTCTCGTCCTGCCATCATCGTCTCGTCCCTGCCTCTCGATCGTACGCCATGAGCAACAGGAGTTACGTCCGGCGCTGGAGCTGAGCCTGGAGGTAGGTCCTGGCTAGAGCTGTCCGTGCTGCTGGCTAGATCTGGATGTGGTTTGACTTCCCTCGCAACCATACTACCTTGTAATACCTGGAATTTTTATTTATTTTTTTTGAAATGTTATTATGTGTTCTGTAAGCTTTGTAGGTTTTGTAAGTTCGCATTTGTCAAAGTTACTGGATTTTATGATCATTGTGAACATACAACTTAACTTTAGTTCAAAATTTAGCTGAAATTTTATTTCTTCAGAGAAACAGTTTTATTAACCACTTGAAAATATCGTTACACTTTGGTGGCACTTGTTTCTATTGTTTTTTACACATTGTCGTTTGGTGTTTATTGTACTGATATCATGTGTTTATTGCATTTATTGGTTTGAATTTAAATCATGTGTTTTGTTTCTTGTAATAGTCTTTTAATTTGGTAACAGATTGGTGTTCATTATTGTATCTATTTTCAGGTTGTCCCTACTCTTGTGAGAGTCACGAGGACGAGCTTTCCCCTTCTTGAGATTCGATGTCTAATCCATTTTTCAAGGTGCTATGTGTGCAAAATTTATAGTCTTAAAGTTATATGAAGTGTGTAACTATTTTTGTTAACTTGATTTCCTTGTGTTCCTTGATATTGCTTATAGTTTTACAATGGATATGAGTACTATTAGAAAGAGGAGGGATGATGATGATGATGACCTCATGCTTTTAATTCTCCCTACTCTGCATCTCTTGGGCTATATTGGAGATAGTGAAAAAAAGTTGCGACATACATCAACGCTAACTGGAGAGGAAAAGGTTAGGGAGCTACTTGAAGGCCACATCAAGAATTGTAGGACATCATTTAGGATGGAACCTTACATCTTTAAAGCCTTGGTCAATTATCTTAGAAGCGAAGGGTTGGTTAAAGACACTAGAATCAAGGTCAAGGAGAAGCTTGGTTTCTTTTTATATATGATTAGTCACAATGCGTCATTTGAGGATCTCCAAGTATTCTTTGGTCACAGTAATGATACATTCCATCGTGTGATCAAACATTTCTTTGACATAGTTATCCCTGCCCTCAGCATGCGGTTCCTAAAACCTCCCTCCAATCAAGTACATGCAAAAGTTCGCGAAGATAACCGATTTTACCCTTACTTTAAGGTGATTTCTTTTAACTCTTATGTGTCAATCTTACAAGGTACTCAACCTTAAATGATCTTAGAAGATCATTTCTTTTTTTTTACTTTTTTGTAGAATTGCCTAGGTTCAATAGATGGAACCCACGTTCCAATATCAATGTCACCTAATCAAGCTGCACCATTCAGGAATAGAAAAGGGACACTTAGTCAAAATGTGATGTTTGTTTGTGATTTTGATCTCAAAGTCACTTATTTGTCAACTGGATGGAAAGATTAGCAACAGATTCAATGGTTCTTAGATCTGCAATGACCAATTCTATAGGAAAGTTTGAAGTACCTTCCAGAAAGTTCTACCTAGTAGATGGTGGTTATGCCAATATAGCTTCCTTTCTTGTGCCTTATCGTGGGGTTAGGTACCACTTGAAAGAGTTTGGTCGTGGCCACCGAAGACCTCAAAATCATAAGGAGTTATATAATCATCGCCATGCCATTTTAAGAAATCATGTAGAGAGGGCTTTGGGTGTCATAAAGAAGAGATTTCCAATCCTCAAAGTTGCTACTTTCACAAAATAGAAAACCAAGCCAAATACCTTTAGCCATTGCAGTCTTTCATAACTTGATTCGATCACTAAATGGTGATGAGAGGTGGCTAGAAAATGATCAAGGAAATATCAATCCACAAACTTTTGTCAACCTACCTGATGGAGACCAAGGAAATGATGAAGGAAATTTAGAAGGGAATAACTTAAGAGATACAATAGCATATCATATGTGGTCTGACTACCAACAGCGCATAAATTAGTGAATACTTCTATGCTGAATAAATATGTTATTTTTATGTTGTAGATAAGATTTTTAGAGGTTCTCCTAAGATAGTAGCTTTATCTAAAGCTGCTCAAAAGAAGGCTTCTCCTAAAGCTGCAAAATCAAAGAAATGTGGCGGTAATAACGTCATATTTATTTGATAAAAGCTTTTACATGATTTGTTCATGGTTGACATTTATATGATTAGATGTGCCTTAATTTTTAATTTTAGGTGGTGTTGAGAGAGCTGCATGGAATGTTGAATTAGAGAAGAGTCTTGTTGACTTGTTGTTTGAACACAATATGCCTCCACATAGGGCTCAAAATGGATGAAGTCCAGATGCTTGGAATAAAATAGTTTCTGGATTCCACAAGAAGCATGAATATGTTACATTCAACAAGATCGAAATTCAAGAAAGGAGAAAGAATTAAAAAGGGAATACAAGATATTGAAGGAGGCAAGAAAACAAAGTGGAGTTTCTTGGAATGAAAAAAGATGCATGATCATTGCTGAACCAACGATATGGGACAACATTATCACTGTAAGAAGCATATGCTTTATCCAGGTTCTTATTTCAGTTTGCTGCTCAAGATGAATTAGTAGCATGTTCGTATTGTTTCAAAATAATAATTTCAGTTTCAGTTTTTATGAAATAGTCTTGTGTTCACATTGCAGACATTTCCTAGAGCTAAGAAGTTCCGCAAGAAGTCTTTTTCCTCTCTTTGATGCCTTGGGTGAATTATATGATGGTCACATTGCACAAGGGACTTGGAACATTACATCTACTCAACCACTACAAAATTCTTTTGATGGAGAGAAATTTAAAACCATAGAAGTGGAAGATGAAGATACTAATGAACCACAAGTAGATGCGAGAATAGAACAAGATGAAGATATAGTAATTGTTGAAAGGGTTGAACAGAGGTTACCTAAAAGGTCAGGTGCACCAACTGTCAATCAAGAGAAGGAGACAAAGAGAGTGAGGAAAGATGCACTAGAAGGGCTGATAGGGAGGTACCTTGATGTGAAAACAAAGCAAGTTGCAGAT
The DNA here is from genome assembly GCA_029449295.1 of Zea luxurians. NCBI lineage: Eukaryota > Viridiplantae > Streptophyta > Magnoliopsida > Poales > Poaceae > Zea > Zea luxurians. The sequence goes on from JAOPSE010000002.1 coordinate 30,708,305, forward strand.
GAGGCTGCACAATCAACAAAAGATAAAGTTGCTCAAGATAATGATTTTTCTATCAAGAGGTGTATTTCTGTTCATAAGACTATGGATATCACAAGAGATGAGAAGATCAAAGCAGCGGAGGTGTTTAACACACCAAATTATAGAGAAACATTTATTTGTTTCAATGATGATGAGCCAGAAGTCGCTCTCCTTTGGCTAAGGGGGAAGATGGATAAACTCTAAAGGTAAGATTCACAATATCTCTGATTAGCTATCTATTTTGAGTGGTGCAATAATGTTGATCATGTTGATCAGTTTAGTACTCTGTTTTGATCAGTTTGGCTGCAAAATTAATTTTGAATTGTTGATACTCTGTTTAAATGATCAACATGATCAAATGATTATCATGATGTTTATATCATAATAACTTGGAAATTAGCAACAATGTGTTAAATTACATGTCCATTTATTGTTGCGCTATCGACTCACATTTTTTTCTATTGTAGTTTGCTTGGATTTATTGTGCATATTCATTCATTTGTCTCATGGTGTTCCAGGGTCCAAGGATAAAGATATTATCAACATCTCTAGAGGAAGAGAAAGTCAAGTCACATCTTCAGTCTGTGCAGGCTGTTTGTTCAGTTTATTCAGTTTCAGTCAATAAGGCTTAGCTTGTAGTGTGTGTGGTCTGAAGCTTGCATGTGCATGTACAGATTGTTTCTTCGGTCTGTGCAGGCTGTGTAGTTTTTAGCTTGTCTTTAGCTTGTTTCTTGAGTCGTTTCAGACTGTTTTTTCAGTTTTCAGACTGTGCAGACATGCTCGTCTCTACTTTGTTAAAAAAAGATAGCATTATTCAGACTGCAGTTTTCACCTTGTTTGTTGATTGGGTTTATTCAGTTTTCAGTTTTCAGATAGCGTTATTCAGTTTTCTGTTTTCAGATTGTTCCATATGGAATAAACGGACAAATATTTGTTTATTGGGTTTAGGGATTGAATCCTTCAAGGGATTGGGTGGAAAGCTTGGATTCACCCAAACCATATATGGAAAAAAACAGCCCCTAGAAAATTCCTATGGTGCCGAACAGGGCTAATATGGAGGAGCAAACAACCACGAGAAAACAGATCCACTATCCACCGTAGAGTACAAGTAACAGGGAGGGCCTATATTTATAGGCGTACAGGGAAACTTATTCCAAGGCATATTCTAAATATATAAAAGGGATTAGAGGCATATTCCAATAAATCTCCCCTTGACTCTAAATCCATAGAACTGTTTCCCAAACACCACTAGGATGCTAAATTTGAATATCAACCCAGTCTAAGGAATCATTAGACTTGGAACTGGAGCATGGCTTCGTATCATCAAAATAACCTCTCTTCTGGAATGCAATAGAAACAACTTCATCATCAACCCTAAACAAATCTAATATGGAGGAGCAAATAACCACGAGGAAACAAATCTAATATCCACCGCAGAGTACAAGTTACAGGGAAGGCCTGTATTTATAGGCGTACAGGAAAGCACATTACAAGGCATATTTCAAATATATAAAAGTAATTAGAGTCATATTCCAACATATCTAAAAAAAGCTTCTAGAGACGAGAGATGCTGCAATTTGTAGCTAGCCGGCCCCACAGTATTTCACACAAGCGCAGAAGGGATCAATGTAAAATAAACACGGCATGTACTATCCTACTTCGTCTCCCAACACTTGAGAACATCTAAACAAAATTGCAGATATGGGGAATGCAATATGCAAAGAATGCTAGAAAAAAATACAGGTCTTACAACTTAGGTTTGGTTTTTGCAGTGTTATTTAGATAGTATTGTTTTTAGTGGCTCAGCTAAACTCACTGATCTAAGGGTCAAGGCGGTCTGGGTATGGGCCTGCCGGATTACACGGTTTTTTGACAGGTGAAAGTGTCCCGGCTCGACGGCAACGCAGAGCAAGACTGCTGGGAATGTCGTAGAGCTGGAGGTCCCGATGTCTCCTATATGCTTCTTGTATGTAGCAAACGCAAGTGTCGCAGTAGACTTCGTGATTCACTCGATCATATCTCGCAGCGAAATTAAAACTAGACTCCACTTGCTATATAATTTTTTTTATTTAAAAATATATGTTTATTTCATTTATTCTAACAATTAGTTATTTTATCCCATTTAATTTTCTAGTTAAAGTATTTATTCATTAATTTAATGAATTAATAAAGCAATTTTACAATTCCACTTTTAATGTTTTTTACTAAAAATATATATTTGTTTTATTTATTCTAACACCTAATTATTTTTAATCCTATTTTAATTTCTATTTATTGTATCTCTTTATTAATATATCGAACTTAGATAAGCAATAGAAACATGGTCCAAGCTGCTTTCAAATTTGTACTACAAAAAATGTTTTTTAAAGTAGCAGCTGTAAAGCTAAACCCTTTTGGTTCAACTTATGTTTTTCAAAGAAGAAACAGATTCGTTAATTTGAAAAACGAGGACACATGGCTGCCATCATATAGTTGCCTCAACTTCTAACTGGGCTAAGCTACAAGCGAAATGTTAAACACATATAGTTTTTCCGCATGGGAGTAATTTAGGGCCACGTGTGTGACATCATCGACGCCCAAACAAATGGTGTTAACTGAGAAGTTACTTAACTACAAAATAGTAATAGAGCCAAATATTTTCACTAACATCATATTGTCGATTCTTGGTGAGGAGGGGTGTCCATAAAAGAACAAGTAGAAGAAACACCATGAGCACCATCCTAACTCTTGAGTATGAGCACTTGCTTCAGCTTCGTTTTTATAATACTTCTGAGAGGCCCCTTCACTCTTTTTCTATAGTAGGCTCGAGATTCACCCGTTCTTGTTACAGTGGGACATGGTTATTCAATGGATGATATGTTGGTGACTCATTCATGACTCATGAGTGGTAATTTGGTAAGTCCATGCATTCAAATTGTGCATCTTCTTTCTATCCAAAGAATATAAAGCAGCAAGGAACGAAGCAGAAAGCCACTGTTTCTATGGCTGCCCAAGTGATATTGCTATGGAAATTGTGTATAGCTAGGAGTGGGAAGCATCAGGAACACATGCATTACTACTCTACCACAAGCAAGATGGGTAGAGATAGCAAGTGGCGTCAAATCACAGACACCCTCTCACCCATGTTCGATGGGTCGGAAGTGGCTATCTTTAGATGGCGCTAAATTGATGGCTGGAACAGTATGGTCTCTTGCAACCACGCAATTGTGCTACCCACCTAGATCATAGGATTGTACATATGGTCGATGATAAATTTGCTAGCCAATGAAATCACTCAAGATGACACGCGTCAATGACCATCAATGTCTTATCTTATAGAGAGGAGGAGCCATGGGGGTATGGACATCTGCATCAAGGGTGTAACAAACCACATCGTTGTCGTCTAGCAGAGACCAGCGTGACACCCAAATTACATGGCTCGAGTTCTTTTGTACGAGTAAACAGAACAAGAAACAAAACTGATTATTATTGTTATGTTTAGTTTTATCCTATGCTAGGCATGTAGCCATACACTTGTTTGTATTTGGATCATACACTCCAGGTGTCGAGGTGAAGAAGAGAGGAGCAGTGAGATCAATTTGTGGTAGTATCAACCAAGTCTAAGGAATCATTAGACTTGGAACTGGAGCATGGCTTCGTATCATCAAAATAACCACTCTTCTGGAACGCAATAAAACAGCTTCAGCATCAACTGTTGAACATTGCAAGTAATAGAGATTATTCAAACGGTTGCCCTTCAAGATAATACAATTGCCACGAGAAACCTTAAGAACACCATCAATAGTAGCAAAATTGAATCTCATTGCTTCTAAAGTGCTTAAAGAAATAAGATTTCTCTTCAATTTTGGAACAAAACGGACATCGATAAGTTTCTTAATGCTGCCATCATGAACTTGGATATAAATAGAGCCGATTCCAATAATCTCACATGTGGATCCGTCTCTAATAACAACCTCACCAGCATGAGACTAAACATAATCAGAAAACCAATCTCTATGCGAACAAATATGAAAAGTGCAAGCGGAATCGAGAACCCAAGAAGAGCACTTTTCAATAGAGGCAACAAACAGAGCTTCTCTGCTATCCAAAGTTTCAACAAAACTGGCTTCAGTAGAAAACTTATCCAATTCTTTTTTTCTTTCTCTCCTCTTTATTTCTCACTTTGGGGCACTGAGAAATATGATGAGTATTTTTTCTTCAAAAATGATAATAAAGGTTGGATTTACGATCTCCAGATCCCTGAACAATTAAACCTTCACCTTTGGGTTCAGAACGAGAATCAACATCAAAATTTTCCTTGGACAACAAATTTGACTTAACATTCTCAGAGGACAGTGAAGTATGATTACCATAAAGCTTAATTTCCTTAAAATGATTAAAAGAAGGGGGTAATGAGACTACCAACAAAATTGTCTTATCTTCATCATCTATCTTTACATCAAGACTCTCAAGGTTCACAATAATTGAATTAAATTCATTAAAATTTGACTGCATAGATGTCTTCTGACATAGCTTGTTGAGACGTAGCTTGTTTGCATGACTCTTGGTCATATACAGCTCCTCCAATTTCTTTCACAATGTTGCTGTTGATTTTTCATGCATTACTTAATGCAGAACATCAAAAGATAAACTGAGCTATATGACGGACAAAGCTCTCTCATCAATATCTTGCCACTTATCATCAGTCATGTCAGTAGGTCATGTCTGCAACGCCTTTTGAACAACCAACTGGGTAAGAACAACCTTCATCTAAATCTACCAAACAACAAAACTAATTTTGCCATCAAACTTCGGAATATCAAATTTAGTTGACATAATGCGAGATAAAAAAATCTGAAGTCAACCACCCGGCGACGGCGGCCACAATGTGGATAAAACAATGTGTCTAACCTTAGCTGTGATACCACCTGTTAGGAAATAAAATAGACATAAAATTTACGTGAAAAAATCTCCTCCAATATGAAGGAGCAAATAACCACGAGGAAACAAATCTAATATCCACCATAGAGTATAAGTTACAGGGAAGGCCTGTATTTATAGGCGTACAGGAAAGCACATTACAAAGCATATTTCAAATATATAAAAATAATTAGAGTCATATTCCAACATATCTCAAAAAAAAGCTTCTAGAGATGAGAGATGCTGCAATTTGTAGCTAGCCGGCCCCACAGTATTTCACACAAGCGCAGAAGGGATCAACGTAAAATAAACACGACATGTACTATCCTACTTCGTCTCCCAATGCTTGAGAACATCTAAACAAAATTGTAGATATGGGGAATGCAATATGCAAAGAATGCTAGAAAAAAGTACTGATCTTACAACTTAGGTTTGGTTTTCGCAGTGTTATTTAGATAGTGTTGGAGACCAAAAGTGTCTCACGGACGGTCCGGCCCTGAGGCCGGACGGTCCGCGGTCCGGACAGTCCGCGGTGGTGGCGCGGACGGTCCGTGCATGCGCAGAGTCAGTTAGGGTTCCTATTTTCTCGCGGGATTTGTTACCTAAAACCACGGGATTAACTCAGAAATCAGTTTGAAGCGGATCCAGACCTCCCCCTTTATATAAATGAAGGGCTATGACCGATTGAACCCCCCAACAATCGATCAAATCAAGTCTATTTCTCGTTTTTACATTATGCATTAGGAGTAGTTCTAGTCTAGTTCTAGGTTAGCCTCTCAATCCCCAAATTCTTTTCTTCTCTTCGACTCTACGTCGATTAGAGGAGTCTAGGTCGGCCTGCCGAGCCTAGACAACTCCTAGGATCTCTCCTCCCTGACGGGATCCCTCCCGGGAGCGAGATCCAGGCGCCGCTGGCGATCTTCCGCCACCCCTGTGCACGCGCGGACCGTCCGGCCCTAGGGCGCGGACCGTCCGGTCGTCAGGCAGGGAACCCTATCCTTGCGCCAGGTCGCAGACCGTCCGGCCCTGTGCCGCGGACCATCCGCGCCTGACCAGAGAGCACCACCACTGGTTCTTGTTGAGTAATTGGCGCCTCAAAAAGGTGCCAACATACTTTTTTATGTTGGGCACCATTTTGAGCCGGCGGACGGTCCGCGCCTGTGGGTCGAACGGTCCGCGCACGCGCAGAACAGATTAGGGTTCCGAGTTTTTCGCTATGTTTGTTGACGAAAATCGCGGGATTTGCTCGGAGTTTTCTTGGTAACGGGTCCAGCCCCCCTCCTCTATAAAAGCAGAGGGCTACGGTCGATTGGAGACAATCAATCGAACCCTCAATCAATACAATTTACATTTGTCCTTAGGAGTAGTTCTAGTCTAGTTCTAGTTTAGCCTTCCAATCCCCAAATTCTCCACCTCTCCTCGATTCTACGTCGATTAGAGGAGTCTAGGTCGGTCTACCCGAGCCTAGACACCACCTAGGATCTCTCCTCCTCGACGGGGTCCCACCCGGGAGCGAGATCCAGGCGCCGCCGGCGATCCTCCGCCGCCCTGCACACGCGCGGACCGTCCGGCCCTAGGGCGCGGACCGTCCGGCCATCAGGCAGGGAACCCTAGCCCTTGCGCCAGGTCACGGACCGTCCGGCCCTGTGCCGCGGACCGTCCGCGCCTGACCAGAGAGCACCGCCACGGTTCTTGTTGAGTGTTTGGCGCTCCGAAAAGGCGTCAACATACTTTTTGGTGACTCCACTGGGGACAACGCATATAGACCTACCAAATCGGCCCTCAATGGCCGGTTCAAAGGATAGCTCTGAAGTTTCCACCAGCAACATCATAGAGCCGACTTGGGAGACCTTGCCGGCTGACGAACAGCTCCAATTTGAGGAGCACAAGGAGCAGATGATCCAGGAGGCAAAAGCAAAGTTCTTGGCCAACTTCAAAGTGGACAGGAACAATAAGGTCGTCCGACATTGGGCGACGGATCCAGCTTCGCTCTGACCCACACTAGATATCCCCAATGTAAGTAATAAAAACGAGCTACAATCTCTTAGGAATTATGTAGATGAACAGCGTGAACAAATGCAAAATATCATAGGGGGTATGCAAAACGATTATAGGAGACTAGTACGTGCATTTTATAAATCTAATATCGCAAATTTTCCTTCGCACGAGGTTGAGTTAGGGGGTAACACGCGTAATACATCGGCTACAGGTTGTCACGACCAGTCGCAACCCCTTTATGGGATGCCGATGGACACATACCCTGAGCAACCGCAAATCGGCAGCAAACCAGCCGATCTGCACATGCCCGGACCGTCCGCACGTGAGCGCGGACCATCCGGGCCAGCCACAGTCGGGCCCATTTTTAATGAGTTAGCGCAAAATTCAAACTACCTAGTCAGACCGTCCATATACCACGACGGATGGTCCGCATATAATCATGGACGGTCCGGGCCAATGTCCAGACAGTCCGCGCATGACCTTTTTGAGGAGGATTGTTATCCGAATCCTCACCCATCCCAACAACACTTCCCATCACATTATACAATGCATCAGCCTAATAATACAAAATTTAGAGCCTAGGAAAGCTTTCCGGCCCTGCCTAGAAGGCCGAAAAGGAGCGATCAATCTTATGAGCCATATAGGGCAAACGGCAATGCGCCACATAGCTCAAACCAATGGGGGGAGACTACATGCCAATATCCAGCCAACCCCACCTATGTTTGACCAGAGAACCGGTGGTCTCGCACCGGCTGCCATTGATATAGTGAGGGAAGAAATAGCTGGGGCGTTCTGAGATAAGCTCGGAGTAAGCATGATCCCTGGGGGGCAATCATATCGGAAACCTTATGACAGTCAATTTGATCACCACCCATACCCGCAGGAAACCAGGATACCCGAATTCTCAAAATTTTCGGGTGACTAGGGAAAGAGCACGCGCAAACACATAGGCCAGATCCTAGCACAATTAGGAGAATTGGCCAACACAGAAGCATTTCGTGTGCGTTTATTTTCATTATCTTTAACAAGAACCGTGTTCGCATGGTACGCCACTTTAACTCCGAATTCTATTTTGTCATGGGGGGATTTAGAACAAAAATTCCATGATCACTTTTTCTCCGGTGACTATGAGTTAGATTTAGTAGACCTAGTGGCCTTGCGACAAGCGAAAGATGAATCAGTTAATGACTATATCCGGAGATTTCGAGATACCAGAAACCGATGCTTCTAAATTCATTTGGCAGAAAAACAGTTAGCAGGACTAGCTTTTAATGGATTGCGATATTATTTAAAGGAAAGATTATAAGGCATTCAATTTTTCACGCTAGCGCAATTACACCAAAGAGCTTTGGCCTGTGAAAGCCGAAGCAAAGAGACTGCCAAAACTATTCGTCACAATGTCCATATAGTAGAATGTGACCAAAGTAGCTCGGACGACGAATCAACAGAAATTTATGCTGCTGAAATGGTTTGGCCAAAACAGGCCAAATCTTCGGCTTGTTCCTCCTTGCAGCCAGTTCAAAAGAAACAGCAAGAGGAGGTTAAGTTTACATTTAATGTTGGTAAATGTGTTAAAATATTTGATGAATTACTCAAGAATGGCAACATTAAAATAAATCACACTGTTCCATCCGCCGACGAGCTAAAATGTCGGGCATACTGCAAGTGGCATAACTCATTTTCTCATGACACTAATGATTGTAATGTATTCCGTCGATAGATTCAATCGGCCATTAACGAGGGACGATTAAAATTTCAGGAAATGCAGGTGGATACAGAGCCCTTTTCGATGAACATGATCGACTTCGAGGGCAAGAAAGTCCTGGTTCGGCCAAACATAGCTGATAAAGGCAAAGGCAAAGAGATAGTCATCGGCAATACAAGAGAGGTCGATGAGAATCATAAAATTTCTTGCAGGAAAGTGGTGGCAGAAAAGACTCCTGACGGAGGGGAAACTCTTAAGGTGACCATCACGGTCTACGGCGCTGGGGGGCAAGCACAGACCAAGGAGCAGGAACCCATGCTATGCACCCCGGACGGTCCGGCACACAGGCGCGGACGGTCCGGGACCTCGCTGGATAGTCCAGAGAACGTCAGCGAACGGTCCGGCCATGTTCAAGACTCGCAACGGCCACGTACTTTCAAACCACGAAGACCAGAGATAGGTACGTGGAAAACAAATACATTCAAGGCAGCTGGTCGGTTAGTCAAAACTGGCCCAACTTTCGATCAATTGTTGTCTAAATACGTAAAAAAGAAGGCCGGCCCCAGTGACCGGCCAGCAAAGCGACCCCACTCACCGATTCATGAGTAGCGTCAGGTAAGGCCGATTGGACCACCACACCAATCGGAACAAATGAAAGGTCATACTGTGCAATTGAGACCTAACACACCTGCATGGACACCTCCACCTTATCCGCCTATGCCATATCCATACACATATTTACCTCCACATTATCCATATGTCCCAAACCAAATGTGGGGCATGCCACCATATCCATTTGGGATGCCACAGTACCCTGCTTGGGGGGCACCCCAAACATATGTATTTGATAGGTTGGCACCTCCAGTACCAGACCAATTGAGCGCCGCTCAATCCGGTCATCAGGCATAGGCCCAACAAGAGTGCCGGAGTACTCGGCCTTAAAGGCCGACCAATTCGGCAGGGGGCATATACCTGCAGCAACCGAAAGGACAACAAAAAAGGACGTCATCAAAATAGGTACTGCAGATGTTGTCATACAGGAAGATAATAAAGGGCCGATGATTTTTGGTGAATTGACCATCACAACCAAAAAAGAAGATACGGCTACCATCAAAACAGTCGATCCGAAATACTCCATGCCTCGATGGTGCCCAGCGGGATTGACACGGTCCCAAAAGCGGAAATTATAGCGCCTAAGAGCAAAGGAGAGCCAGGAGAAGGAGACAGAAAAGATATCCAATCACACACATCCACAGTACCCGCCACCGCAAAAGAAATGGAGACCAAAGGCCGTTGAAGAAAAACAAACGGCCACAAAAATGGAAAATAAAACAACACTCGTGTAGCACCCTGCAGGTATGGCAGATAGCTTGGCCAACGAGGCCGAACAGTCTGCACCAGGCGCGGACCGTCCGCTCCCGGAGTCTGGACCGTTCGCACCACTCCAGGAAGCCTCCAACAACATGCCAACATCAATGGAAGAAGATGACCTACTGGGAGAAGACCTGGTCGACTACGAGGCTTCTCCAAAGCGCTCAGGTATGGATATAAATGTTATTACATTTTCCGCCGATTGTACTATTGTCGGCGACGATGAACCTGTTGTTGCCCAGTTTGATTTTGGTCCTAAAGAAGCCACCTTTACTAAACCAAAGGAATCGGTAAATCATTTAAAGCTGCTCTTTGTGCGCGGTCACATTGATGGGATACCGATTGCTAAAATGTTGGTAGATGGAGGGGCGGCTGTAAATCTAATGCCTTATTCATTATACAGAAAATTAGGTAAACAAGACGACAAACTTATCAAGACCAACATGACCCTCAGCGGTGTTGGACCTGATAATTCGATCAAAGCCAGGGGAGTCACGTCCGTTGAATTAACCATCGGGACTAAGACCCTTGCTGTTGCATTCTTCATCGCTGATGTAGAAGGAAATTACAGTTTAATCCTAGGCAGAGATTGGATTCATGCCAATCAATGTATACCTTCTACATTACATCAAATGTTAATACAATGGGTAGGCGATGATGTAGAACAAGTACATGCTGATGTATCGGTCTGTATCGCTGTGGCCGATGCCCCTGTACTCTGGACCTATGAGACTGCTATATGTCTCACAGGAGTAGATTTTTCTGATTATCAGTTCATAAGTATAGATAAGAGAGGTTTCATTCCTGTAATGCTAGAGCCGATGGAGAATCGGCTAAATCCTAAATAAAGTTTAAATGATGAGTACACACAAAGCTCATGAGTCTTTGGTCACGGACAATTCGGCTTCTAAAGACGGATGGTCTGGTCTTTCACAAAACAGTTTAGACTTTAAGACCGAGCATCTACCGCAGCATAAAGACAATATTATGGATGATCCGGTACTCGAGACCGGAAAATCCGCCATCACACAAAGATCATCTGATTCCTCTGTGGGGGACATGATAGAAGAATTCAGATATCTTGATAAACTAGGACAGGGGTTTACATCGGCCAATCCTTTGGAGGAGATTGACATAGGAGATGGTCAAACTCCAAGGCCGACTTTTGTAAACAAGACCCTGGAGACCGATCCTAGAAATGAAATGATCTGTCTATTGAAGGAATATTTAGATTGTTTTGCTTGGAATTACACTGAGATGCCTGGATTAAGCCGAGAGATCGTAGAACATCAGCTACCTATTAAGTCCGGTTTCAGACCTTTCAAGCAGAAAGCTAGAACATTTCGTCCAGATCTTCTCCCACGAATCAAGGACGAAATCCACTAGCGGCTAGAAGCTAATTTTATTATACCTTGTAGATACATAGAATGGGTCTCCAATATTGCGCCGATGGAAAAGATGGAGTCAGGTAAACTTAGAGTTTGCATTGATTTTCGCAATTTAAATAGAGCAACTCCTAAAGATGAGTATCCCATGCCCATAGCCGACACGTTAATCAATAATGCATCAGGAAATAGAATTATTAGCTTCCTTGATGGTAATGCCGGATATAATCAGATTTTCATGGCCGAAGAAGACGCGTCTAAAACAGCCTTTATATGTCCAGGCTTCATTGGTTTATTTGAGTGGGTTGTCATGACATTTGGCCTGAAAAATGTTGGTGCTACTTATCAGAGGGCTATGAATTTGATCTTCCATGAGCTATTAGGAAACACTGTGGAAGTCTACATTGATGATATTGTGGTCAAATCGGCTGAGTTTAGTTCTCACATAGCTGATTTGCGCAAAGCCTTTGATAAAATGCGTCGATATGGTTTGAAAATGAACCCACATAAGTGTGCTTTTGGGATGTCGGCTGGTAAGTTTCTAGGATTTGTCATCCATGAACATGGTATAGAAATAGACCCTGACCGAATCAAGTCTATTCGGAATGTGGGGCCTCCGACTTGTAAGGTCGAAGTGCAGAAGTTTCTTGGCAAGGTGAATTATTTACGGAGGTTTATTTCTAACCTAGCCGGGAAGATTGATACCTTCACCTCTATCCTTCGGCTTAAAAATGATGTCGAATTCACTTGGGGGGAGAACAGCAGGAAGCATTTGATCTCATTAAAAAATACTTGTCTTTGGCTCCCGTATTAAAAGCACCACAAGCAGGAGTACCATTCAGATTATATATTGCAGCTGAAGATAAGGTCATTGGGGCTGTTCTGACACAAGAAACTGAAGGAAAGGAGCATGTGGTGACATATCTAAGTCGGAGGTTGGTGGATGCTGAAACGAGGTACACTTTTATTGAAAAGTTATGCTTATGCTTGCATGCGCCAAATGTAGATGTTATTTACTGTCTAGTCATTGCACTGTTTTTGGTCAAGCCGATGTGATCAAGTATATGTTGCATAACCCAATTATGAGTGGTAGAATTGGTAAGTGGGCTTATGCACTCATAGAATATGACTTGGCCTATGAACCATTGAAATCTATGAAAGGCCAGGTCGTAGCAGATTTTATTGTAGAACATCGGATTAATGATACTCATGAACTAGACATGTCATACCTCACTATTACTCCTTGGACTTTATATTTTGACAGATCGGTTTGCAATGAGGGGCAAGGAATTGGCATAGTACTTGTTTCACCAAGTGATGTCTCCTTCGACTTCTCTAGCCGATTGAAAACTTATTGCACTAATAATCAAGTCAAATATGAGGCCCTTTTGTTCGACTTGAAACTTTTAAATTGTATGGGAGTAAAACATGTGATGGCATTTGGTGATTCTCAACTGGTCGTCCAATAGGTGTTAGAAGAATATCAATGTTTTGATGGTACTCTAAATAGTTACCTTGAAAAATGTTGGAACATAATCCATTCTTTTGATGAATTCAGTATTCGGCATATCTCTAGAGTTGAGAATCGTAGAGCTAACAATTTGGCACAAGATGCATCAGGTTACCGGATAAAGCGAGGGAGATTTCACAACACTAAAAATCTGATAACCGGTGCAGAGCCAATTCCCCAGGTCGCGGACCGTCCGCGTGAAGACGCCGGACCGTCCGGGGTTAGCAGGAAAGTTCTCCTAATCGATTCGGCTGATAATGAAGCCAATGCAAGTGATTGGAGGACGCCCATAACTAATTATTTACGAAATCCCAATGTTAGGACAGATAAGAACATTCAGCGTACAGCTTTCAAGTATGTTTTGATGAGTGATGAACTCTACCGCCGAACAGTCAACGACGTCCTGCTTAAGTGCTTGGGCCCAGATAATGCTATATTAGCTATGGCCAAAGTACATGAAGGAATTTGTGGTACCCATCAATCGGCTCCAAAGATGAAGTGGCTGTTGCGAAGGTCTAGTTTTTATTGGCCTAGCATGATAGCTAATTGTTTCAAGTACTACAAGGGTTGCGAAGTGTGCCAAAAATTCGGCGACCTACAGTTGGTCCCTGCAGCTGAATTACATCCTATCATCAAGCATTGGCCTTTCAGAGGATGGGGATTAGACTTTATTGGAGAAATTCATCCTTCATCATCAAAGGGGCATCAGTTCGTGTTAGTTGCCACTGACTACTTTACCAAATGGACTGAAGCCATTGCTCTGAAGAACATGACACACAAGGAAGTAATTGAGTTCATAACTGAGCATATTATTCATAGATTCGGCATTCCCCAGACCTTGACTATAGATCAAGGGACTTCTTTTATGTCAAAGGAGGTACATGAATTTGCTGAATTATATAGAATTAAGTTGCTTAATTCATCTCCATATTATGCTCAGGCCAATGGACAGGCCGAGTCTAGTAACAGGACATTGATTAACTTGATAAAAAAGAAGATATCCGATAATCCTAAGCATTGGCACAAAATTTTGTCTGAAGCTTTATGGGCTCATAGAATATCTAAACATAGTGCTACTAAAGTATCTCCTTTTGAGCTTGTCTATGGGCAGGAAGCAGTGTTGCCTGTGGAAATAAGTTTGAATGCTGTCAGGATCGCTAGGTAAAATGATCTAACCGTCACTGATTATTATAATTCAATGATGGATAATATTGATGAGGTGACCGACAAAAGGGTGATAGCTTTGGGAGCAATAGAAAAGGACAAGATCATGGTAGCCAGGGCCCACAACAAGAAGGTCAAAGCAAAATCATTTCCAGTAGGGGACCTGGTGTGGAAGACCATCCTTCCTCTAAGGAATAAAGACTGGAAGTTTGGGAAATGGTCGCCAAGCTGGGAGGGTCCTTACAAAGTAAAACAGGTAATGTCTGGTAACGCCTATTTACTACAAACATTACAAGGCAAGGATTTACCCAAGGCTTTGAATTGGTGTTTCCTCAAACAATACCATCCTAGTATGTGGCAAGATGCCTAGGAAAACCGATGTAATCACATCGAGTTAGTTGCTTTTGATTTGCTCAGCTCCACCAAAAGGTAGGGGGCATGTGTTGGGCACCATTTTGAGCCGGCGGACGGTCCGGCCCTGAGGCCGGACGGTCCGCGGTCTGGAAGGTCCGCGCCTGTGGGCCGGACGGTCCACGCACGCGCAGAATAGATTAGGGTTCCGAGTTTTTCGCTATGTTTGTTGACAAAAATCGCGGGATTTTCTCGGAGTTTTGTTGGTAACAGGTCCAGCCCCCCTCCTCTATAAAAGCAGAGGGCTACGGCCGATTGGAGACAAGCAATCGAACCCTCAATCAATACAATTTACATTTGTTCTTAGGAGTAGTTCTAGTCTAGTTCTAGTTTAGCCTTCCAATCCCCAAATTCTCCGCCTCTCCTCGATTCTACATCGATTAGAGGAGTCTAGGTTGGTCTACCCGAGCCTAGACACCACATAGGATCTCTCCTCCCTAACGGGGTCCCTCCCGGGAGCGAGATCTAGGCGCCGTCGGCGATCCTCCGCCGCCCAACGCAGGCGCGGACCGTCCGGCCCTAGGGCGCGGACCGTCCGACCGTCAGGCAGGGAACCCTAGCCCCCGCGCCAGGTCGCGGACCGTCCGCGCCTGACCAGAGAGCACCGCCACAGTTCTTGTTGAGTGTTTGGCGCTCCGAAAAGGCGTCAACATACTTTTTGGCGACTCCGCTGGGGACAACGCATATAGACCTATCAAATCGGCCCTCAATGGCCGATTCAAAGGATAGCTCTGAAGTTTCCACCAGCAACATCATAGAGCCAACTTGGGAGACCTTGCCGGCTGACGAATAGCTCCAGTTTGAGGAGCACAAGGAGCAGATGATCCAGGAGGCAAAAGCAAAGTTCTTGGCCAACTTCAAAGTGGACAGGAACAACAAGGTCGTCCGACATCGGGCGACAGATCCGGCTTCGCTCCGACCCACACTAGATATCCCCAATGTAAGTAATACAAACGAGCTACAATCTCTTAGGAATTATGTAGATGAATAGCGTGAACAAATGCAAAATATCATAGGGGGTATGCAAAACGATTATAGGAGACTAGTACGTGCATTTGATAAATCTAATATCGCAAATTTTCCTTCGCACGAGGTTGAGTTAGGGGGTAACACGCGTAATACATCGGCTACAGGTTGTTACGACCAGTCGCAACCCCTTTATGGGATGCCGATAGACACATACCCTGAGCAACCGCAAATCGGCAGCAAACCAGCCGATCTGCACATGCCCGGACCATCCGCACATGAGCACGGACCATCCGGGCCAGCCACAGTCGGGCCCATTTTTAATGAGTTAGCACAAAATTCAAACTACCCAGTCAGACCGTCCGCATACCACGACGGACGGTCCGCATATAATCATGGACGGTCCGGGCCAATGTCCGAACAGTCCGCGCATGACCTTTTTGAGGAGGATTGTTATCCGAATCCTCACCCGTCCCAGCAACACTTCCCATCACATTATACAATGCATCAGTCTAATAATACAAAATTCAGAGCCCAGGAAAGCTTTCCGGCACTGCCTAGAAGGCCGGAAAGGAGCGATCAATCTTATGAGCCATATAGGGCAAACGGCAATGCGCCACATAGCTCAAACCAATGGGGGGGAAGACAACATACCAATATCCAGCCAACCCCACCTATGTTTAACCAGAGAGCCGGTGGTCTCGCACTGGCTGCCATTGATATAGTGAGGGAAGAAATAGCTGGGGCGTTCCGAGATAATCTCGGAGTAAGCATGATCCCTAGGGAGCAATCATATCGGAAACCTTATGACAGCCGATTTGATCACCACCCATACCCGCAGGGAACCAGGATACCCGAATTCTCAAAATTTTCGGGTGACCATCGGATATCTTCTCTTAGGAATTATGTAGATGAATAGCGTGAACAAATGCAAAATATCATAGGGGGTATGCAAAACGATTATAGGAGACTAGTATGTGCATTTGATAAATCTAATATCGCAAATTTTCCTTCGCACGAGGTTGAGTTAGGGGGTAACACACGTAATACATCGGCTACAGGTTGTCACGACCAGTCGCAACCCCTTTATGGGATGCCGATGGACACATACCTTGAGCAACCGCAAATCGACAGCAAACCAGCCGATCTGCACATGCCTGGACCGTCCGCACGTGAGCGCGGACCGTCCAGGCCAGCCACAGTCGGGCCCATTTTTAATGAGTTAGCGCAAAATTCAAACTACCCAGTCAGACCATCCGCATACCACGAGGGACGGTCCGCATATAATCACGGACGGTCCGGGCCAATGTCCGGACAGTACGCGCATGACCTTTTTGAGGAGGATTGTTATCCGAATCCTCACCCATCCCAGCAACACTTCCCATCACATTATACGATGCATCAGCCTAATAATACAAAATTTAGAGCCCAGGAAAGCTTTCCGGCCCCGCCTAGAAGGCCGGAAAGGAGCGATCAATCTTATGAGCCATATAGGGCAAACGACAATGCGCCACATAGCTCAAACCAATGGGGGGAAGACAACATGCCAATATCCAGCCAACCCCACCTATGTTTGACCAGAGAGCCAGTGGTCTTGCACCGGCTGCCATTGATATAGTGAGGGAAGAAATAGCTAGGGCATTCCGAGATAAGCTCAGAGTAAGTATGATCCCTGGGGGGGCAATCATATCGGAAACCTTATGACAGCCGATTTGATCACCACCCATACCCGCAGGGAACCAGGATACCCGAATTCTCAAAATTTTCGGGTGACCATGGAAAGAGCACGCGCGAACACATAGGCCAGTTCCTAGCACAATTAGGAGAATTGGCCGACACAGAAGCATTTCGCGTGCGTTTATTTTCATTATCTTTAACAGGAACTGCATTCGCATGGTACACCACTTTAACTCCTAATTCTATTTTGTCATGGGGGGATTTAGAACAAAAATTCCATGATCACTTTTTCTCCGGTGACTATGAGTTAGATTTAGTAGACCTAGTGGCCTTGCGACAAGCGAAAGATGAATCGGTTAATGACTATATCCGGAGATTCTGAGATACCAGAAACCGATGCTTCCAAATTCATTTGGCAGAAAAACAGTTAGCAGGACTAGCTTTTAATGGATTGCAATATTATTTAAAGGAAAGATTAGAAGGCATTCAATTTTTCACGCTAGCGCAATTACACCAAAGAGCTTTGGCCTGTGAAAGCCGAAGCAAAGAGACTGCCAAAACTATTCGTCACAATGTCCATATAGTAGAATGTGACCAAAGTAGCTCGGACGACGAATCAATAGAAATTTATGCTGCTGAATGGTTTGGCCAAAATAGGCCAAATCTTCGGCTTGTTCCTCCTTGCAGCTAGTTCAAAAGAAATGGCAAGAGGAGGTTAAGTTTACATTTAATGTTGGTAAATGTGATAAAATATTTGATGAATTACTCAAGAATGGCAACATTAAAATAAATCACACTGTTCCATCCGCCGACGAGCTAAAACATCGGGCATACTGCAAGTGGTATAACTCATTTTCTCATGCCACTAATGATTGTAATGTATTCCGTCGACAGATTCAATCCGCCATTAACGAGGGACGATTGAAATTTCAGGAAATGCAGGTGGATACAGAGCCCTTTCCGATGAACATAATCGACTTCGAGGGCAAGAAAGTCCTGGTTCGGCCAAACACAGCCGATAAAGGCAAAGGCAAAGAGATAGTCATCGGCAATACAAGAGAGGCCGATGAGAATCATAAAATTTCTTGCAGGAAAGTGGTGGCAGAAAAGACTCCTGACGGAGGGGAAACTCTTAAGGTGACCATCACGGCCTACAGCGCTGGGGGGCAAGCACGGACCAAGGAGCAGGAACCCGTGCTGCGCACCCCGGACGGTCCGGCACACAAGTGCGGACGGTCCGGGACCCCGCCGGACAGTCCGGAGAACTTCAGCAGATGGTCCGGCCATGTTCAAGACTCGCAACAGCCACGTACTTTCAAACCACGACGACCAGAGATAGGTACGTGGAAAACAAATACATTCATGAGCAGCGTCAGGTAAGGCCGATTGGACCACGTCACCAATCGGAACAAATGAAAGGTCATACTTTGCAATTGAGACCTAACACACCTGCATGGACACCTCAACCTTATCCGCCTATGCCATATCCATACACATATTTACCTCCACCATATCCATATGTCCCAAACCAAATGTGGGGCATGCCACCATATCCATTTGGGATGCCACAGTACCCTGCTTGGGGGGCACCCCAAACATCTGTATTTGATAGGTTGGCACCTCCAATACCAGACCAATTGAGCGCCACTCAATCCGGTCATCAGGCACAGGCCCAACAAGAGTGTCGGAGTACTCGGCCTTGAAGGCCGACCAATCCGGTAGGGGGGCATATACCTGCAGCATCCGAAAGGACAAGAAAAAAGGACGTCATCAAAATAGGTACTGCAGATGTTGTCATACAGGAAGATAATAAAGGGCCGATGATTTTTGGTGAATCAGCCAACACAACCAAAAAAGAAGATACGGCTACCATCAAAACAACCGATCCGAAATACTCCATGCCTCGATGGTGCCCAGCGGGATTGACACGGTCCCAAAAGCGGAAATTACAGCGCCTAAGAGCAAAGGAGAGCCAGGAGAAGGAGGCAGGAAAGATATTCAATGACACACATCCACAGTACCCGCCACCACAAAAGAAATGGAGACCAAAGGCCGTTGAAGAAAAACAAATGGCCACAAAAATAGAAAATAAAACAACACTCGTGCAGCACCCTATAGGTATGGCAGATAGCTTGGCCAACAAGGCCGAACAGTCTGCACCAGGCGTGGACCATCCGCTCCCGGAGTCCGGACCGTCCGCACCACTCCAGGAAGCCTCCAACAACATGCCAACATCAATGGAAGAAGACGACCTACTGGGAGAAGACCTGGTCGACTACGAAGCTTCTCCAAAGCGCTCAGGTATGGATATAAATGTTATTACATTTTCTGTCAATTGTACTATTATCAGCGACGATGAACCTGTTGTTGCCCAGTTTGATTTTGGTCCTAAAGAAGCCACCTTTACTAAACCAAAGGAATCGGTAAATCATTTAAAGCCGCTCTTCATGCACGATCACATTGATGGGATACTGATTGCTAAAATGTTGGTAGATGGAGGGGCGGCTGTAAATCTAATGCCTTATTCATTATATAGAAAATTAGATAAACAAGACGACGAACTTGTCAAGACCAACATGACCCTCAGCGGTGTTGGACCTGATAGTTCGATCAAAGCCAGGGGAGTCACGTCTGTTGAATTAACCATCGGAACTAAGACCCTTGCTGCTGCATTCTTCGTCGCTGATGTAGAAGGAAATTACAGTTCAATCCTAGACAGAGATTGGATTCATGCCAATCAATGTATACCTTCTATATTACATCAAATGTTAATACAATGGGTGGGTGATGATGTAGAACAAGTACATGCTGATGTATCGGCCTGTATCGCTGTGGCCGATGCCCCTGTACTCTAGACCTATGAGACTGCTACATGTCTCATAGGAGTAGATTTTTCTGATTATTAGTTCATAAGTATAGATAAGAGAGGTTTCATTCCTGTAATGCTAGAGCCGATGGAGAATTGGCTAAATTCTAAATAAAGTTTAAATGATGAGTACACACAAAGCTCATGAGTCTTTGGTCACGGACAATTCGGCTTCTAAAGACGGATGGTCTGGTTTTTCACAAAACAGTTTGGACTTTAAGACCGAGCATCTACCGCAGCATAAAGACAGTATTACGGATGATCCGGTACCCGAGACCGGAAAATCCGCCATCACACAAAGATCATCTGATTCCTCTATGGGAGACATGATAGAAGAATTCAGAGATCTTGATAAACTAGGACAGGGGTTTACATTGGCCGATCCTTTGGAGGAGATTGACATAGGAGATGGTCAAACTCCAAGGCCGACTTTTGTAAACAAGACCCTGGAGACCGATCCTAGAAATGAAATGATCGGTCTATTGTAGGAATATTCAGATTGTTTTGCTTGGAATTACACTAAGATGCCTGGATTAAGCCGAGAGATCGTAGAACATCGGCTGCCTATTAAGTCTGGTTTCAGACCTTTCAAGTAGAAAGCTAGAACATTTAATTATGTTGACGCCTTTTTGGAGCGCCAAACACTCAACAAGAACCATGGCGGAGCTCTCTGGTCAGGCGCGGACGGTCCGCGGCACAGGGCCGGACGATCCGCGACCTAGCGCAGGGGCTAGGGTTCCCTGCCTGACGGCCGGACGGTCCGCGCCCTAGGGCCGGACGGTCCGTGCGTGCGCAGGGGCGGCGGAGGATCGTCGGCGGCGCCTGGATCTCGCTCCCGGAAGGGACCCCCGTCGGGGAGGAGAGATCCTAGGTGGTGTCTAGGCTCGGGTAGACCAACCTAGACTCCTTTAATCGATGTAGAATCGAGGAGAGGCAGAGAATTTGGGGATTGGAAGGCTAAACTAGAACTAGACTAGAACTACTCCTAGGAACAAATGTAAATTGTATTGATTGAGGGTTCGATTGATTATCTCCAATCGGCCGTAGCCCTCTGCTTTTATAGAGGAGGGGGGCTAGACCCGTTACCAACAAAACTTCGAGCAAATCCCACGATTTTCGTAAACAAACATAGCGAAAAACTCGGAACCCTAATCTGTTCTGCGCGTGCGTGGACCGTCCGGCCCACAGGCGCGGACCGTCCGGATTGCGGACCGTCCGGCCTCAGGGCCGGACCGTCCGCCGGCTCAAAATGGTGCCCAACATATGCCCCCCTGCCTTTTGGTGGAGCTGAGCAAACCAAAAGCAACTAACTCGATGTGATTACATTGGTTTTCCTAGGCATCTTGCCACATACTAGGATGGTATTGTTTGAGGAAATGCCCATTCAAAGCCTTGGGTAAATCCTTGCCTTGGAATGTTTGTAGTAAATAGGCGTTACCAGACATTACCTATTTTACTTTGTAAGGACCCTCCCAGCTTGGCGACCATTTCCCAAACTTCCGGTCTTTATTCCTTAGAGGCAGGATGGTCTTCCACACCAGGTCCCCTACTTGAAATGATTTTGCTTTGACCTTCTTGTTGTAGGCCCTGGCTACCATGATCTTGTCCTTTTCTATTGCTCCGAAAGCTATCACCCTTTTGTCGGTCACCTCATCAATATTATCCATCATTGAATTATAATAATCAGTGACGGTTAGATCATTTTGCCTGACGATCCTAACAGCATTCAAACTTATTTCCACAGGCAACACTGCTTCCTACCCATAGACAAGCTCAAAAGGAGATACCTTAGTAGCACTATGTTTAGATATTCTATGAGCCCATAAAGCTTCAGACCAAATTTTGTGCCAATGCTTAGGATTATCGGATATCTTCTTTTTTATCAAGTTAATCAATGTCCTGTTACTAGACTCGGCCTGTCCATAAAAGAAATGTTCTAGCTTTCTGCTTGAAAGGTCTGCCAATGCTCCGAAAAGGCGTCAACATAACGAAATGTTCTAGCTTTCTGCTTGAAAGGTCTGAAACCGGACTTAATAGGCAGCCGATGTTCTACGATCTCTCGGCTTAATCCAGGCATCTCAGTGTAATTCCAAGCAAAACAATCTAAATATTCCTTCAATAGACCGATCATTTCATTTCTTGGATCGGTCTCCAGGGTCTTGTTTGCAAAAGTCGGCCTTGGAGTTTGACCATCTCCTATGTCAATCTCCTCCAAAGTATCGGCCGATATAAACCCATGTCCTAGTTTATCAAGATCTATGAATTCTTCTATCATGTCCCCCACAGAGGAATCAGATGATCTTTGTGTGATGGTGGATTTTCCGGTCTTGGGTACCGGATCATCCGTAATACTGTCTTTATGCTGCGGTAGATGCTCGGTCTTAATGTCCGAACTGTTTTGTGAAAGACCAGACCATCCGTCTTTAGAAGCCGAATTGTCCGTGACCAAAGACTCATGAGCTTTGTGTGTACTCATCATTTAAACTTTATTTAGGATTTAGCCGATTCTCCGTCGGCTCTAGCATTAGAGGAATGAAACCTCTCTTATCTATACTTATGAACTGATAATCAGAAAAATCTACTCCTGTGAGACATGTAGCAGTCTCATAGGTCCAGAGTACAGGGGCATCGACCACAGCGATACAGGCCGATACATCAGCATGTACTTGTTCTACATCATCGCCTACCTATTGTATTAACATTTGATGTAATGTAGAAGGTATACATTGATTGGCATGAATCCAATCTCTGCCTAGGATTAAACTGTAATTTCCTTCTACATCAGCGACAAAGAATGCAGCGCAAGGGTCTTCGTCCCGATGGTTAATTCAACGGACGTGACTCCCCTAGCTTTGATCGAACTATCAGGTCCAACACCGCTGATGGTCATGTTGGTCTTGATAAGTTCGTCGTCTTGTTTACCTAATTTTCTGTATAATGAATAAGGCATTAGATTTACAGCCGCCCCTCCATCTAGCAACATTTTAGCAATCGGTATCCCATCAATGTGACCGCACACGAAGAGCGGCTTTAAATGATTTACCGATTCCTTTGGTTTAGTAAAGGCGACTTCTTTAGGACCAAAATCAAACTGGGCAACAACAGGTTCATCGTTGCCGACAATAGTACAATCGGTGGAAAATGTAATAACATTTATATCCATACCTGAGCGCTTTGGAGAAGCCTCGTAGTCGACCAGGTCTTCTCCCAGTAGGTCGTCTTCTTCCATTGATGTTGGCATGTTGTTGTTGGCTTCCTGGAGTGGTGCAGACGGTCCGGACTCCGGGAGCGGACGGTTCGCGCCTGGTGCAGACTGTTCGGCCTCGTTGGGCAAGCTATCTGCCATACCTGCAGGGTGCTGCACGAGTGTTGTTTTATTTTCTACTTTTGTGGTCGTTTGTTTTTTTTTCAGCGACCTTTGGTCTCCATTTCTTTTGTGGTGGCGGGTATTGTGGATGTGTGTCATTGAATATCTTTTCTACCTCCTTCTCCTGGCTCTCCTTTGCTCTTAGGCACTGTAATTTCCGCTTTTGGGACCATGTCAATCCCGCTGGGCACCATCGAGGCATGGAGTATTTCGGATCGGCTATTTTGATGGTAGCCGTATCTTCTTTTTTGGTTGTGTTGGCAGATTCACCAAAAATCATCGGCCCTATATTATCTTCCTATATGACAACATCTGCAGTACCTATTTTGATGACGTCCTTTTTTGTTGTCCTTTCGGTTGCTGCAGGTATATGCCCCCCTGCTGGATTGGTCGGCCTTTGAGGCCGAGTACTCCGGCACTCTTGTTGGGCCAGTGCTTGATGACCGGATTGAGCGGCGCTCAATTGGTCTGGTACTGGAGGTGCCAACCTATCAAATAAAGATGTTTGGGGTGCCCCCAAGCAAGATACTAGATTCGATCCCTAGCGGAGTCGCCAAAAAGTATGTTGGCACCTTTTTGAGGCGCCAATTACTCAACAAGAACCAGTGGCGGTGCTCTCTGGTCAGGCGCGGACGGTCCGCGGCATAGGGCCAGACGGTCCGCGACCTGGCGCGAGGCTAGGGTTCCCTGCCTGACGGTCGGACGGTCCGTGCCCTAGGGCCGGACGGTCCGCGCGTGCGCAGGGACGGCGGAAGATCGCCGGTGGCGCCTGGATCTCGCTCCCGGGAGGGACCCCGTCGGGGGAGGAGAGATCTTAGGAGTTGTCTAGGCTCGGCAGGCCAACCTAGACTCCTCTAATCGACATAGAGTCGAAGAGAAGCGGAGAATTTGGGGATTGAGAGGCTAACCTAGAACTACTCCTAATGCATAAGGTAAAAACGAGAAATTGACTTGATTTGATCGATTGTTGGGGAGTTCAATCGGCCGTAGCCCTTCATCTATATAAAGGGGAGGTCTGGATCCGCTTCAAAACTGATTTCCGAGTTAATTCCGTGGTTTTTAGGTAACAAATCCCGCGAGAAACTAGGAACCCTAACTGACTCTACGCATGCGCGGACCGTCCGCGCCACCACTATGGACTGTCCGGACCGCAGATCGTCCGGCCTCAGGACCGGACCGTCCATAAGACACTTTTGGTCTCCAACAGATAGTATTGTGTTTAGTGGCTCAGCTAAACTCACTGATCTAAGGGTCAAGGCGGTCTGGGTATGGGCCTGCCGGATTACACGGTTTTTTGATAGGTAAGTGTCCCGGCTCGCCGGCAACGCAGAGCAAGACTACTGGGAATGTCGTAGAGCTGGAGGTCCCGATGTCTCCTATATGCTTCTTGTATGTAGCAAACACAAGTGTCGCAGTAGACTTCGTGAATTACTCGATCATATCTCGCAGAGAAATACATCTTTTCGCCATGGGTGCCACAGTACACTATACTCCCTGGAGCTACATGAGAATGTAATGAGCTAGCTGGTCACATCGAGCCCCATACAACACTGGTTTTCTCTCATAAACGTGCATACAAATAAGTGATCAGCGATGAGGTGAAACGTCTGAAGTCTGCGACCATCTCCTTCTGCTTAATTACGGCATGCATGCATATATGTGTTTCCCTGCACTTGCTTGCTTGGGTTGGAGCATGGTGGCGTAACTAATGAAAATGGACAGTAGATGGCCAAACCGGCAATACGGCACGCCACTGACACTAGCACTATTAATAATCGTGTCGTGTCTTGTCTTGTCTAACCGTCCGTCCATGCAATACACTATAGTGTTTAATCGTGTCATGCCGGCACTATATGACACTAACATCTAATATTGCCCGTGCCAGGCAGACACTATTTCACTTTAAGAGCTAAAAAATATAGAAGATTTTAAGATTATATATATAATTTTAAAACTTAAACATTTATACCGTGATAAATTGAATTTACTATGTTTAAAAATCATAACAAATCATAATTCACAATCACATACACACATCACAATCACATCTATAGACCATCAGTTGGTCTAAAAACGTGCCTAATTGTGCCGACTACTTATAGTAGGATATCACAGGTTCCTAGATTAGGGTTGACCATCCACTAACAGACCGACAGTACTTACTCTTGGCAGCCCTCTAGGACCATAAACCATCCCCACAGACCAACACGAGTCTTTTGTGTGCACTTTGTCTTCACTCATACGTACCCGAGAAAACTTCCTGGTCGGTCACCCATCCTAAATTGCTCCAAGCCAAGCACACTTAACTTGGAGGTTCTTTCGAGATATGCTTCCGAAAAAGAAGGAGCACCTTGTTGGCATGAGTATACTATTAATTCTATTAAGCCTTGGGTCAGGCTATCACTATCTATTAGGGCCAGGATATCACAATGCCCACACGCCCTAGACCCGCCCATGCGCGTTGGTTCCGCTGTCGCGCAACCACCGAAACATTAATTTGTGGTGGTCTCAGGTACCGTTTATAGATAACCCGAGGCCTAGTCTACTTGAGGTGGTGCAGCTAAACCGAAAGGTACCGTTGGGTTAGGGCTTCCAGTCACTATATGGAAACACAGGGCTCCATATATATATATATATATATATATATATATATATATATATATATATATATATATATATATATATATCAAACCAATTTTACCTTATGCATTAGGTCTAGGAGTAGTCTAGCCTTAGTTACAACTTCCCAACCTTAATCTTCACCTCTCTTTGACTCTACGTCATCTAGAGGCGCTTTGGTTGTTCTACTGATCATGAAGCAATCCTATGATCTCCTCGATGGACTTCCTCCTGGGAGGTGGGATCTAGGTTCTACATGAAGTCCTTTATACTTAGTGGTATACCACCTACACACGGGTGGTCCGCGCACCCGCAGAGAAGAGCGGAGTTATCTGCCCCATCGTGAACGGTTTAGTGACCTACTGCAAACTGTTTGGTACCCCACAGAGCTGACCCAAGGTCCTGCACGTCGCATGAAGGCCTTAGGGTTCATTAGTATTTGGTCCAAAAATGCGCCAACATACTTTTTGTCGAATCTGTTGGGTTTGAGGAGACCAGATCTATTATATCGGCCACAATGGTCGGTTCCAAAGGTCAGTTTGATGTGTCCCAGGACAACATCCTTAGGCTGACTCTTGAGAGTTTGTCGACCAAGAATTTGGAAATCTCATGAAGCAATGGGGTGAACATTCATTGTGACAACGTGCCCGGGTGCTCGAGCAAGTGAAGGAGAGGTTCTTGTCACACTTTAGGCTTTGTTTGGGTACTCTAATATTGACTCCAATCCATATGTGTTGAGGTGGATTGAGGTGTAAATTAGTTTAAGTTACACCCCAATCCAGCTCAATACATGTATATTGGGGTCAATACTAGAGTATCCAAACTAGGCCTCATGGTGGATCGACACTAGAAGATTACCAAGCAAGGGATCAAGCTCGCTTCCCTCGTGCCATCCTCCAAAATAGCAATGTAAGTAATTCTAATGATAATTAATCTATTAAGAATTACATAGATCAATAAGGGGGAACAACTGAAACAGTACATGGGGGAACATTAAATAGTATATAGATGAATCCTTTAAGAAAACTCACATGCACATATGAAAAATTTTGTTGTTCCTATATAGATGGACACTTGAGCATGGCTAAGAGAATAATAAGTTATATTATTTCCTAACTTCAACATTAATAGGCTCATGTCATTCTAGCTTGTATGTACAGGAAGCTCGCACGGGTTTTAGGCCAATGGATGTGGAGGTGTATATGGTAGGGCATAGGGATTCTGATCCTCAAAATGCTGATGTCTTGTGCACTTAGACAACCATTGACCATCTAATGAGCTATTTATACTCTAGAGTATGCTTTTGCATCACCTTCACATTGTATTGTTATTTAGTGTGCTTTTGTCGAGGCGGAATATGGGGAGCAAATTAAATAAATGAGCGCCATGGGCAGGACTATGACTAGAGAAGCTAACCAATTGACCTCGAGACGACATATGCTAGCATAGGAGGACAAGCCTATCGATGGTGAGAATATTTTATTTAGATTTTGAAGTTATGCTCATATTCCTGTGATTGTACTGAGTCTATGATTCACGTCTTGTAGGTTGGGTATATTTGAATCATTGATTGACTCTAGGAAGCTGAGACATCAAGGACGAGCATCTGTATCATCATCCTCACAAATGTCTCATTCTAGCACCTCCGCATAGGACATGAAGATTGCTAGGATGCATGAAGCTTTGAGGCAACATCCGGAGTATCAGAGACAACACAATTGAGCACCAAATACAGTTGAACAAGTATTATGCGAATCTATGGGTCCAACAATAGTCTTTCCTTCCAATAAGTTGAACTAATATGTCATTTGTAGCAATGACAAGATCGTGTCGATTCGTACATCATAAATAGTGACTTGCATCTAATTTGTAGCAAGTGGCACAATGAATGGGCATCTTGATGCTAGCCTTTCGGATGCTGCCTCTAGCTTTTGCACTACTTCCTTCACCTCTGCCACAATTTACTTGGCTTAATCCATAACAGGCATTTGTTTATATGTATATTCGTGTGTTTTATGAATAGAGAACCTAGCAAATTGTACTCTATCAATATAGTGAAACTTAGTATTTAATATCTAAATTTGTTTTCTAAGGTTTTCAAACACCTTCTCTGACGGCAGCAACAACTGGAGATGAATCTGGCCAAGATGAATCTAGGGCTTTGTGGCAAACAACCTTTTCGTTAGCCATAGTCCAATAGAAGGTACTGGGCACAACTCTAACCAACCAGGTGACATATATTAGCGTTGTTAGCATTTCCTTGTCTTAGACTTTATGGTTGTGAAGTCGAGGAGTTGATTTTGAAATTTGGAGAATTCATGGACTATGTCAATGTTGATTGATGTTGAGCAATATAAATATGAATTAACGTTGAACTATGCAAATGTGAATGTGGTTTGTAATTATGAATGTAAATGTGGCTTGCGAATGTGTTGTATGTATTAATGTGGATGGTATGTATTGATTTTCTAGATGAACCTGGTATGCATGTAATCTGTTATGCTTTGAATTGTGGGAATGAAAATAGGTAGGACTATTACCTCCCTGTTGGTTTCTATTTCTGAGGGCTCAATTATTTCCGACGGTCCTAAGATAGGCTATCGAAATAGTGTAGGATTATGGGGAGGCTACGCTAGCGAAAAACAAAATTTTTGACCCCATAACAACAAGAACTACTGTGGTTATAGGTCATGGAATTACCACTAGACGCACAGAGCAGTGGAAGACGTCTCGATATAGACGAACGCGTCGAGCAGTGCCATGCAGTAGCCGGCGTCCTTCACGTCCTCGCGTGGTTTCGTCCTAGTGCTCTAGATGCAGCACCTCTGAGGTATCCACACGTACAGGGAGGAAGCGCCGCGTACCGAACTGCTAGGTTCACGACGGTGGCTATACGAGGGCGAGAGGTGAGTGGCTGCTCGTTTTCTGGTTGCGAATTAGGGTTAACCTAACCGTGCCCCTGGCCCTCAATATATAGGCGTTATGGTGGGCTTCTGACTCTGAGGCCCATCAGTAACCCTAAAGCCCAGTCTAATTTTGGATCTAATCCGAATTATGCTTCCTTCCCTTAAGTGTGTGACCCTATAGGTTCACGTACAAATAAACATGGCTCGAGTACTCTTACTTGGCCCAATAATTAACAGCGGCCTCTAGCAAAACATGTCAACTCCTATGCGCACGTAAAGATCATATCAGATGAACCATTGCAACATTACGTATATGTTGTTCCCTTTGTCACACGATATTTGGTCTAGCTCTAAGCTGACCTCTCTTTCTCGATATTGTGAATTGGAATCCTTTCAATGGTTAACTCTTAACCCTAGCACGGTCATGCATTTCTTGATCCAATCACTCGAGGGGCCCAGAGATATCTCTCTCAAGAAGAGAGGGACAAATTCCATCTTGACTGACCATGCCTCACAGCATGCTTCCTGACAAACCCAAAACTACCTTTATAACTACCCAGTTATGGAGTAGCGTTTGATAGTTCCTAAGTAGGTCAATCCACATCTTGAGAACATGCGACAATCTCAGGTCTAAGGACACATTATACATGTTGCAAAAAGAGAACTATATTACAATATCTCACATTCGGTCAGTCCAGCCTCATGTCATACATGCACCCACATTATTAGTTCGACATCTCCATGTCCATGACTTGTGAAATGTAGTCATCAACTAATATATGTGCTGGTCATCGACTCTGATCAAGGACATCATTTAGAATAACCATACAAGTAAAGAATCTCACAAACAATTCACATAATTGCTAATCAATACAAGGTGCCTTTCATGGATATTCAATTAAGTAATATATATATCATGGATACAAAGAAATATGCTCATCTCTATAATTATCTCTAGGGCATATTTCTAACAGTCCTCCCACTTGCACTAGAGTTAATCTAGAAGATATCTAATACCCATAGATCTCTTGTGTGCCTCATGCTTAGGTTGTGGAAGAGGTTTTGTCAAAGGATCAGCAACATTCAAATCCGTATGTATCTTGCATATCTTTATCTAACCCTGTCTAATGAATTCCCATATGAGGTGAAATTTCCATAGTACATGTTTGCTTTTCTGGTGGTTCCTTGGCTCCTTTGCTTGCGCAATTGCCCCATTGTTGTCACAGTAGAGGTTCAATGGACCAGAGGAATTAGGAAACACACCAAGCTCGATGAGGAATTTCCTTATCCAAACACCTTCCTTCGCAGATTCAAAAGCTACAATGTACTCGGCTTCTGTTGTAGAATCAGTTACAATCTCCTGTTTGGAACTCTTCCAACTAACAGCACCACCATTTATTGTGAACACAAAACCTGATTGCGATTTTAACTCATCTAGGTCAGATTGGAAGCTATCATCGGTGTAACCAGTTACAACGAGCTCCTCCTTACCCCCATATATTAGGAACATATCTTTAGTCTTTCTCAAGTACTTAAGAATGCCTTTTACGGCTGTCTAGTGACCCTCACCTGGATTAGCCTGGTACCTACTCGTAGCACTTATAGCATATGAAACATCTGGGCGTGTACTTATCATGGCATACCTGATTGATCTAATTGCCGAGGCGTATGGTACCTTACTCATGTGCTCCAGCTCATTTGCCGTCGCAGGACATTGCTTCTGGCTAAGGTGTGTACCATGTGACACAGGTAAGAACCCTTTCTTGGACTGTTCCATGTTGAACCGTTTCAACACCTTGTTAATGTACGTATCTTGACTTAATCCTATTAGCCTCTTTGACCTATCTCTATAGATCCTTATGCCCAAAATATATGCTGCTTCCCCTAAGTCCTTCATAGAAAAAACTCTTTTTTAGTGAAGCCTTAACGGAGTCCAGCATAGGAATGTCGTTCCCAATCAATAATATGTCATCCACATACAAGATCAGAAATACAATAGCGCTCCCACTTTCCTTCTTGTAAACACAAGCTTCTTCTTCATTATGATGAAAACCAAACCCTTTGACCACTTCATCAAAACGAATGTTCCAACTCCGAGATGCTTGCTTCAACCCATAAATGGATTTCTGAAGTTTGGATATCTTTCCAGCATTGATCGGATCGACAAAACCCTCGGGTTGTATCATATGCACGTCCTCATCAAGGTTTCCATTAAGAAAAGTTGTTTTGACATCCATCTGTCAAATCTCATAATCGAAATATGCGGGCAATAGCTAGAATGATCCGAATAGATTTATGCATCACTACTGGAGAGAATGTCTCGTCATAGTCAACTCCTTGAACTTGTCGAAACCCTTTGCAACAAGGTCGAGCCTTATAGATGTTAACATTTCCATCCATGTCTTTCTTCTTCTTATAGATCCATTTGCACTCTATGGGTCTAACACCATTAGGCGTGTCCACCAAGTTCCAAACTTGATTTTCTCCCATAGAATCTATCTCGGATCTCATGGCGACTTGCCATTTCTCGAAATTTGGGTCCATCATCGCTTCTGCATATGTTGCAGGTTCGTCGTTGTCTAACAACAACACTTCCCCATTGCCCAAAAATAGCACTTCTCTACATGCTTCGCGAAGCCTTGCTGACCTTCATGGTTGTGGTGGTGTTTCTCTTGCCACAGACGTCTCAACTTGTTCTGCTACATTAGCATCACTTGTTGGATCCTGTGACACTGGCTCATCCTGAACTTCTTCAAGATACACCTTTTGTTTACTTTTCTCTCTTTTGAGGAACTCTTTCCCTAAAACACACCATTCCAGGCAACAAAACACTTTGCCCTCTGATCGATGTAAAAGTAATATCCCAAAGTTTCCTTTGGATATCCCACGAACATGCACTTGTCCAATTTTGGAGTGAGTTTATCCGACTGAAGTCGCTTGACGTAAACCTCACAACCCCAAATCTTCAGAAAAGACAAACTGGAGTCTTCCTAGCCCACATCTCATATGGTGTCTTAACTACGAACTTAGACAGTACCCTATTTAGTGTGAAAGCTGTTGTTTTCTAGAGCGTATCCCCAAAACGATAAAGGTAGGTCCGACTGGCTCATCATTGATCGAACCATATCCAATAAAGTCCGATTACGTCGCTCAGACAGCCATTCCTCTGAGGCGTTCCAGGTGGCGTAAGCTGCAGAACAATTCCACAACTCTTTAGATGATTGCTAAACTCATGGCTCAAATATTCACCTCCACGATCAGATCACAGTGCTTTAATTTTCTTGCCATGCTGATTTTCCACTTCATTCTGAAACTCTTTGAACTTTTCTAAAGATTCAGACTTGTGTTTCATTAAGTAGACATACCCATATCTACTAAAATCATCAGTAAAGGTTATGAAGTATTGGAATCCTCCTCTAGCTGTCGTACTCATTGGCCCGCACACATCAGTATGTATGAGTTCCAACAATCTAATGCCCTCTCAGGTAAAACCCATGAAGGGTGCCTTGGTCATCTTGCCAAGTAAGCATGCTTCACATGTCTTGTATGATTCAAAATCAAACAAAGTTAAAAGCCCATCAGAATGAAGCTTCTTCATGCGTTTCTCACTTATATGACCCAAACGACAGTGCCACATGTAGGTAGGACTTAAATCATTAGACCAAGGCATTTTAGCACTAATATTAGAGATAGGTGCATCATCAAGATTTAAAATGAACAACCCATTCACAATGGATGCAAAAGCCACAAACATGCCATTCTTAGAGATCACACAACCATTGTTTTCACTCGAAAATGATTAACCATCCTTCATCAAACATGAAGGAGACATAATGTTTGACTCATACTAGGAACTAGATAACAATTATTTAACTCCAAAATAAATCCTGATGAGAGGTGGAGTTGCATCGTCCCAACAGTCAACGCAGCAACTCTTGCATTATTGCCTACTCGGAAATCAACTTCTCCTCTTTTCATGCTTCTACTTCTTATCATTCCCTGCATCGAATTGCAAATATGGGCAACCAATCCGGTATAAAATACCCAAGAATTAATATAAGAATCAGCGAGAAAAATTTTTGTAATGTGAATAGCAAGTATACCTGCTGCGGCTGTACCCTTACCGCCGCGATCCTTAATAGAGGCCAAGTACTGCTTGCAATTCCTCTTCCAGTGACCAAGTTCTTTGCCATAAAAGCACTCTGCATCAGCAGCTGGTCCAGCCTTGGGCTTTTGGTTTGGCTTGGATACTGTATCCTTTGCCTTGCCCTTCTTCTTTTGAGATTTACCCTTCTTCTTAAAGTTGGGTTTGTTTTGGGCCGCCATCACATGGCCGCTGCTTGCCAGCGCTTTTCTTTATGTCACCCTCTGCTGTTTTCAGCATGCCACATATTTCATTGAGGCCCTTCTCTGCCCCATGCATATGGTAGTTCGTATGAAGTTTCCATAGCTGGGCAGAAGAGATGCCAAAATGAAGTCAGTGGCCAACTCCTGGCTTATTGGAAAGCCTAGCTTCTCCAACCTCTGACTGTAACCAACCATCTTGATTACATGTGGCCCAACTGCTGCGCCTTCTGCTAGCTTGCATTCCAGAAAGGCTTTGGACACATTGAACCTTTCAGTCCTAGCCTGAGTCTGGAACATATCCTTGAGCGCCACGATCATATCGTGTGCCTCATGGTTTGTCTCAACTGCACCTGCAGCTCAGGCTCCATGCAAGCAAGCATCAGGCAACTCACTTCAAGATTAGCATCCATTGCCTTCTTGTAAGCGGTTTTAGCTGCAGCAGTTGCATCTTCACCAGGATCCACTGGCATTTGGGTGTCTAGAACGTCTTCCTTTTTTTCCAGCCCTGAGAACAATTCTCAGGTTATGGATCAATCCGTATAGTTTGTTCCATTTAACTTATCCTTTTCAAGAATTGATCGCAAAGTAAATGTTGGTGTGCTAGGTGCCATTTATCTACAACAAAATAATGCAAAATACTAAGACAAAATATCCATGATAGAGTAAATCATATTAAACATTTAATAGAGTCTATTCCCACTAAAATCAATATCCCTCGGTTGATACTTAGTGATTTAGAACCCGCAACTAACAAATCTACTAGTGAGCTTTAGCATCACCGCGAGAAGACAAGGTAGATCGGTAAGCAACTCCTTGCTAATCATATCATATATATGACTTCTGTTGTTGGGTGACATCTCTATGTCTCGGCTCCCAACCTTATGCCCTAAAGTCCTTAACCATTAAGCTGACTTTGTTTAAGTTAACCAACCCTTTCTGCGGTTCGTATCTAATACAAACCTATCTAGTCAAGGAAAACTGGTGGCACCCTAATTTCATAGACCCACCACCAATTGTACAAGACTTATGATAGTGCAAGTTTTGGAGAGGCATTTATGCTTAAACATTTATGAGGGATCGTCCT
Organism: Zea luxurians; assembly: GCA_029449295.1. Classification (NCBI taxonomy): domain Eukaryota; kingdom Viridiplantae; phylum Streptophyta; class Magnoliopsida; order Poales; family Poaceae; genus Zea; species Zea luxurians. Next base: position 30,742,598 of record JAOPSE010000002.1, read on the forward strand.
ACTTATTTCATCGCATGCAATGACATATATGCAACATGAATAAGTAGAACATTAAGAATGGCATTCACACAAAAGTTGTGATTCAGTATGGCTTGCTGTCACATGGTGACCCCCATCTCCAATAATCTGTCCATCATGATGATCTCCATCTCCATGATATAGGTATGTCATCCTTCAGGTGATGAGTCCTTCAAGACCTATCTAACGTATGCTGGTAAACAAATTACTATACGCTTTGGATCATCACATGTTTGACACACAGGTCATTACATTAAATTTGGACAATACATATGGCTCCAGCCGTATTGCCCTGGTCACGACACGCATGTCATGAACAATTCATTAATATGCATCATATACACACAATAGCCATACCGATCACAAGATGTCCTGCAAAAATAGGTTAGACAAACACGTTTCTATATGCTTGCCACTATAGCAGATAGCCCACGGCGGTCCATGCATCGTATGTATGGAAATTCCACTGAAAATCTCATGCGATTGATCAAATCAACCCAAATCCGAGACTTTCGACCCGAAGTAGATTACACTCATGACGTTGATCTGTTACGTCAATCTGCTGGTTGTGTATGCAGTTAGCCCCGATGGTGATTCCAAGCTGGTAGGGGCAAGTCGCACACATAACAGAGAAGGATGAACTAATCTCTTTAGTCATATAAGATGTAATCTACTCCAACCCCTTAGAACCAATGATCTAATCATACCGTGCATCAAGTAGATCCATCTCATGAACCTAGATCCAGACCTAAAACTACGCAGAACCTGGCTCTGATACCACTATAGGATTATGGGGAGGCTACGCTAGCAAAAAACAAAAATTTTGACCCCATAACACCAAGAACTACTGCAGTTATAGGTCATGGAATTACCACTAGACGCGCAGGGCAAGGCGGAAGACGTCTCGATGTAGACAACGCATCGAGCAGTGTCGTGTTGTAGCCGACATCCTTCACGTCCTCGTGTGGTTCGTCCTAGTGCTCCAGATGCAGCACCTCTGAGGTATCCACACGTACAGAGAGGAAGCGCCGCGTACTGAACTGCTAGGTTCGCGACGGTGGCTATGCGAGGGCGAGATGCGAGCGACTGCTCGTTTTCTGGTTGTGAATTAGGGTTAACCTAACCGTGCCCCTGGCCCTTAATATATAGGCGTTATGGTGGGCTTCTGACTCCGAGGCCCATCAGTAACCCTAAAGCCCAGTCTAATTTCGGATCTAACCCTAAAGCGGCAGGAAATGCGACAGGAACTCCAGTAGGAATGACTGGAACAACAGCAACAACCAGCACTGCCACCACCACCAGCAGCAGCTCTACCCCGGGACAAGCACCGGGAATTCATGAGTCATAAGCCACCTACATTCTCTAACTCTCTAGATCCTCTTCAGACAGATGACTGGATGAAGACAGTGGATAAAATGCTCAACATTGCTCAATGTACTGATTGGGAGAAGGTTCTCTATACATTGGGTCGCCTCACCGGCCCCGCTGCTGATTGGTGGTGGACTCCTACTGTGCTGCCCGTACTGCTGCTAACACTATCACCTGGGCAGAATTTTCTACACAATTCAGGAACTATCATATTCTTGTAGGCTTGATGAAGATTAAGAATAAGAAATTCTTTCACTTAAGCAAGGCAACATGACAGTTAGTGAATATCGAGATAAATTCATTTAGTTGCAAGGTATGCTCTAGAGGAGGTTGTTGATGGTGAAAGGAAGTAGGAGCATTTCATGGAGGGACTCATTGGGCCACTCTAGTACCTAGCTAGTATCCCACACCTTCCCATCTTTCTAGAGGCTTCTAGACAAGGCCATAGTTGTTGAACACAAACGTGTTCAAACTAGACGAGATGAAGAGGAAGACTATCACCCAGGGTCAGGGGAGCAGTAGCATCCACCCTCGCTATGCTCCACCCTAGGGTACACTAGCTTGTCCTGGAGGAGGGCAACAGCCCTACCAATGACCTACTTAGCAGACACCATATAGGCAACACCGCAGACTCCACATACTCCTCAGGCTACCCCCACTGGCACCTCGGCGAGGACCCGCTGGCTAGGGCACTGCTACAGGCACCACATGCTTCAAGTGTGGTGAGGTTGCTCACTATGCTAATGTTTGGTCCAAAGAGGAATCCCAACACCCCAGCTCATGGTAATTCTCAGGGCAAGCAGACACAGACTCCAAGCAGCAACCGTGGTTATAGCATTGCCAGGGTTAATCAAATCAATGTTGAAGCTACTGAGTATGGTCCCAACATTGTCATTAGTACGTTCTTCACTAATTCCGTGCCAGCTACTATACTTTTTGATTCTACAGATTCGCATTCATTCATATCTGCTCGTTACGTTCATGCAAATAGTCTACCTTACCTAGCCCTGCGTAGACCTATGATAGTCATTACACCTAAAGGGGCTTATGACAACATATATGAGTCATAGAATAGAAGTAACAATTTTGGGAAGGAAGTTTTGGGCTATGCCTATAGTTCTAGAAGATAGTACAATAGACTTAATCCTTGGCATGAACTGGTTAAAATAGTGGAATGCAGTAATACATTGTGCTAGAGGAATAGTAGAACTTTCTAGTCCTGATGGGGATAGATTTGAAGTCACAGTTGCACCACCCACCTCTAACACGGCTGTAGTATACATGATAAATGGTAAATTTGTGGGAGATCACATCAAAATTGTTAGAGAGTTCCCAGATGTCTTTCCAGAGGAGTTACCTAGAATGCCACCGGATAGGGAAGTTGAGTTTGTTATTGATATCTTACCTGGAACCGCTCCTATTTCTAAAAGACCATACAGAATGTCAGTAGAAGAATTAAAAGAACTTAAGAAGCAACTAACAGAGTTATAGGAGGCGAGGTACATTCGTCCAAGTTCCTCACCTTGGGGAGCACCGGTTTTGTTTGTATAGAAGAAGGATGGTTCACAAAAGATGTGTGTTGATTACAGATCACTTCATGATGTTACGATTAAAAACAAGTATCCCTTACCTCGCATTGAAGATTTGTTTGATCAGATGAGAGGTGCAAAGGTATTCTCTAAGATTGATCTTGGGTCGGGTTATCATCAAATGAAGATTATGCCATCTGACATTCCCAAGACAGCTTTCTCTACCCGATTGGTCTATATGAGTTCACAGTCATGTCGTTTGGCTTAACTAATGCACCAGCCTACTTCATGAATCTGATGAACAAGGTGTTCATGGAGAATCTTGATATGTTTGTTGTGGCATTCATCGACAACATTCTGATTTGTTCCAAGAATGATAGTGATCATGAGGAACATATGCGATTGGTACTACAGAAGCTGAGAGATATTCAACTCTATGCTAAGTTTAGCAAGTGTGAGTTCTGGCTTGATGAAGTACCATTCCTTGGGCATATCATCTCCAATGGTGGAATATCAGTGGATCCGGTTAAAGTAAGGGAGATAGTAGGATGGAAGATACCGAGTTTAGTCATGGAGGTCCAGAGTTTCCTAGGACTCGCGGGTTATTACTGGCATTTTATTGAAGGATTCTCCAAGATAGCGAAGCCTATGACCTCACTATTGGAGAAGGGGAAAGAGTTTAAGTGGACTCATGAATGCCAAGAGAGTTTCAATCAACTGAGGTTTAAATTGATGTCACCCCCAGTGTTGATTATGCCAGATGTACAGAAAGGATTTGACATATAATGTGATGCCTGCCGCTAGGGCTTGGGATGTGTTCTTATGCAAGAAGGACATGTCATTGCCTACACGTCTCGCTAGTTGCGGAAACATGAGCTGAACTACCCCTCATGACTTAGAACTGGCAGCCGTAGTGCACGCTCTCAAGATTTGGAGGCATTATATTATGGGGACCAAATGCCAAGTCTATACTGATCATAAGAGCTTAAAGTATATCTTCACTCAGAAAGATCTCAACCTTAGGCAACACCGTTGGTTGGAGGTCATCAAAGATTATGACTTGGAGATCCACTATCATCGGGGCAAGGCGAATCTGGTTGCGGATGCCTTGAGTCGGAAAGAACATGTTCATGCAGCTATAGTTACCCAATTACCTGATGAGTTAGTTGAAGACTTTGAAAGGCTCAACTTAGGAATAGTTGCACATACTGAGGGAATCACCATAGAAGTGGAACCTACCTTAGAGCAAGAAATATGCAAGGGTCCGATCAGTGATACTAAAATTCAAGAAATCAAAGATCTAATGGCAGAAGGTAGAGGTCCAGACTTCATGGAGGATGAACAAGGCACAATATGCTTCAAGAACAGGATATGTGTTCCTGAGATTGACAGCCTCCGTGAGACCATACTGAAGGAAGCCCATGACTCAGACTATTCTATTCATCCTAGTAGCACCAAGATGTATCCAGATATGAAGTAGAAGTACTGGTGGTATGGGCTGAAAAGGGATGTAGCTACACATGTGGTTGTATGTGATGTATGTCAAAGAGTCAAAGCTGAACATCAGAGGCTAGCTGGATTTCTACACCCGTTAAAGGTACCCAAATGGAAGTGGGAGGAAATTGGTATGAATTTCATTGTCGGGTTGCCTCGCACCCAGAAAGGTTATGATTCCATATGGCTGATCGTGGATAGATTAACCAAAGTGGCTCACTTTATCCCGGTCAAGTCAACCTATAAGGGTTCCCAATTGGCAGAGTTATACATGGCTCGAATTGTGTGCCTACATAGTGTGCCGAGGAAGATTGTTTCTGATTGAGAGTCTCAGTTTACCTCAAGATTTTGGAAGAGTCTTCATGAGAACATGGATACAAAGTTGAATTTCAGCTCGGCTTATCATCCCCAAACTGATGGCTAGACTGAGAGAACCAACCAAGTACTTGAGGATATGTTAAGAGCTTGTGCCCTTAAGCATGGAGGCAGTTGGGACAAGAGTCTACCATATGCAAAGTTCTCTTACAACAACAGTTATCAGGCCAGTCTCAAGATGTCTCCATTTGAAGCTTTATATGGCAGAAAGTGTAGAACCCCTCTGTATTGGGATCAAACTGGTGAGAGCCAGTTCTTTGGGCTTGAAATTATTCAATAGGCAGAGAAACAAGTTCGGATGATCAGAGAGAATTTGAGGATAGCACAGACTTAGCAGAAGAGCTATGCTGATAACCGAAGAAGACGGATGGAGTTTGAAGAGGGTGATCACGTATACCTGAAGGTGTCACCGATTTGTGGTATGAGGAGATTCAAAGTTAAGGGCAAGCTATCCCCTTGCTTTATTGGACCCTTCAAAATCCTTAAGCGGGTTGGGGAGATAGCCTACCAGCTTGAGCTACCAGATCATCTATCTGATGTACACGACGTGTTCCATGTATCTCAACTTAAGAAGTGTCTTCATGTCCCAGAGGAACAAATGCCTATGGAAGAACTTAGTGTGCATGGTGATCTAACCTACACTAAGGTAGTGTTTGGTTGAGGAGTCAAGTAGAACGGAGCCGTTCCATCCCTGATTCTAAGAACGGAGTCGCTCTGTTCTGTGTTTGGTAATCTGGAACGGAGCGGCTCTGTTTTTTGTTTGGTTGCAGAGTGAACGGAACGGAGCGTGACTATGAGAGCGGGATGGGAACGGAGCGGCTCCGTCCGGTTGATTTCTTGGAGCGGAATGGTTCCGGATCTGAGGAGCATATTCTCTAATTGGAGCCATTCTGTTCTAGTTACTTTGTAACCAAACAGCAACAAAACTGGGACAGAACGACTCCGTTCTACTTGGCTCTTTAACCAAACACTACCTAAGCATCCTATCAAAATCATTGACACCTTGACTCAAGTTACACGGAACAAAGTGATCAAAATGTGCAAAATGCAATGGAGTCACCATTGATAGGATGAGGCCACATGGGAGAGAGAAGAAGAGCTATGAATAGAATTTCCCCACCTCTTCTCTAGTTCATCGTAATCTCGAGGTCGAGATTATTTTTAAGGGGGTAGGATTTGTAAGACCCAAAAGTTTGTCTAAGAGAAAAATAATAAAGTAAATATATATATACACATATTTATATGTTGGTATTTGTGGGATTTGGGACCTTTGGAGATTATTTGGTTGCTTTTTCTTTTGTTTGGGTGTACAATTAATGGGGTTAACTTAGTCACATAACAAATCAATAAGTACCAAAATATGCATCCCATGCTGAGGTCTTGTATTCTTGTAATTATATTCAAATTGGAGAGACAAGTTTAAGTTTGAAAATTTGAATTTGAAAACAGAAATTATAAAAGGCAAGGAAAACAGAAAAAGAAAAAAAGAAAAAGAGAAATTCATAGCTTGGGCTAGCTTTTCTTGGGTTGGCCCACTAACCCAGCCATCCTCAGCCCATTGTCTGGCGCGCACGCACCTTGCTCGCTGCTTGGCTCCACTTCGTGGCCCATTGGAAACCTCCTGTTCGTGCCCATCCTTATCTCGCACATCACCGTGGCACCGCCAGTGGTGGGGCCCCCTCCCCTGCTAGCTGGGTTTGTTGCGAAAGGATCGTCGTATCTGCTGGTAGCTCCAACGTCCGCGCGTGGCAAGGGATTCCATCCCCGAGTATTATAGTTCTCCATGCACCGCCTACCTGCGTTCATCCATTGCAAGCCAGCCTCGCCAACCCTGTTTCGAGTGCAAGGAGTTAGTCATCGTTGTGGCAGGTGGTCACCGTCGAAGCTGTTGGGCGGTACACTCTCGCCCCTGGCCGTCAGCGCCGCATCTCCCATTCCACGGGCCGATCGACGTGTGTCGACTCAAGGTACCAAATCAAGTGCAACTATCTCGGTCAATCTGGTATTTCTGTACCCTTCAAAGCTCGCCGGGGTAGCTACCATTACTGCTCGGGTCTCTGTGATGGGACGCCGCGCCCCCCGGAGTCATCCAACCCCTGCACTTGCCTCCCATGCTCGCCATCTTGGTCATAGTGTCGTGGTAGTTTTTTTTTTTTTTGAACTCACTGGCAGGGAGGGTGTGCACAGGGCGCCAGCCATGGCGCTGCCGTGGGAGACTGGTGCCACCGCCAGCGTCTGGTCAGTCTAGGAGGGGAAGAACTGGAGTGTTGTCCGCCTGGCCGTTGCCGTTGGATGCTTCGCCAACGGATGGATATATTTGGACCCGGTGATTGATCCGTAGCGTTGATCGACTGATGGAGGGCACAGATTAGAAGTAGCGCACCCCGTTCGGCCAGGGTCTGTACTGGATGTTGGATCTTGATCGGACGAATCCGTGTGGTCACGAGTGTTTAAAATCTGAACCGTAGGATGCGAATCGGGAGGCCTGGGTTACTCACTGGTTTGACGAGTGTTGGATCTAATCCGAACCGTAGATGCTAGATCGGATGGCTCACGTGGCTAGATACCACTTCGCCGATCCCGTTTTATAAAAGAGCCCCTGTATTTTCACAGAATCAACCCGTCGTCCTAGCACAGTTAGAGAACATTTAATTTAGGTCATGTTTTTAGCAGTTGGGTCCCTGTGCTTTCACAAAATAGTGGCCGCAGTCCAGAACTAAATAAAATAGGATAAATCCATACAGAAAATAGTTTTTTAGTATGAATATAATTCCAAAAACTTGTTTAAATCCTAATAAATCCATTTTAATTCCTTTTTGACTCATTCTAGTTGCATTAATTTTGTTTTAATATTGTTTATCACCTGATAAATCTGTTTTATCACTAAACATAGACTAAAATTGTGCACTTAATCTATTCTATATCAACCACTTAAAACTTCAGAAAATCGTAACTCATTAACTGTAACTCCAAATTTAGTGATTCTTGAACTTACGATCTCGTTACGATACATAGAATATTATCGTGCATTACATTCCTCTGTTTGGTGTGATGTTAATTTTTCCTGTACCATGTTTGTTTGTATTGTTGCGAGTAGACGAGCAAGCAACCGAGGACCCCTCAGCAGGTGGATAATACTGAGCAGGAGCTCATTAAAGCAAGTTGTACCCTTGACCACTTTTATTTACCCAATAATGTTCTCTATAATCACTTTGGCATGTTTAGGCTTAATTTTGATGGGACCCAATAGGTCACTCTAGTCTGCTTTACTTATTGCCTTGATCACCACTAGACTTTTGGGTAGTCCCTGTTATTGCTCTATGTGGTTTTGTGTATTAAGATAAATATGCTTCATGATCATGCTTTATTATTGTTATTATAACCTTTAAAGTTCATGATAATACTATGGTGTTAATTGGAACATGGAGCTTAACTTGAGAATACAGCACCACCACAAGGGTGGAATGAGACGCCCTTGGCGAAGTAATTAGGAAAGCTGGATAGAGATTACCTTACCTAAAAGGGGAAAGTGGGGAGGTGTAGCTATAGAGTATAGGGAGGTTCTCGGGTCGGACTGTCTGTTTAGCTTTCCGGACGGGGGATTCCTATGCTTTCTTCTTCCTGAATCCGTAGCGGGTTTTCTAGAACTAGTGGAACTTTGGAAAGGCCTCGTAGGGTTACACTGCCTCATCTCCTCGGTAGAGATGAATGGGACTTCTAGACCCCTTGGCAACTAGGTAACATGACTTGTGGGTAAAGGGTACAACCTCTAAAGAGTGTAAAACTAGTATACTAGCCGGGCTCGCGGTCATGAGTAGCTCAGGACTCTCGCATGATTAATTTATAGAATTAAATTTAATTTGTCATTTGCATCGCATTGTGGTTTATTATTAATTTTGATCTACTATTACTTTGGGTTGGTATACACTTACATTTACTACTAATAAAATTTTACCAACTTATTAAAAGCAATACTCAACTTTAACCATTATTTGTTGAGCAACCTTACACTACCATGAACTCCCCTTTGGTGAGTTCATGCACATTATTCTCCACAACTTGTTGAGCTATGATCTTTTGTGAGCTCACCCTTGCGATATATAAACCCCCACAGGTGAAGAGCAGGTAGTCTAGGAGGAGGTCTACAACAAGGAGTATGTGTTAATCTAGGTGGCGTCTCCCAGTCAGCTTGATGGTGCCAAGGAATAATTATTAGTTTGCTTTATCGTTATCATTTATTTTTGTAAGACACTTCCGTTATGTAAAATATTTGTGACATTTATCTCTATACACTTGGTCATTATATGTATTATTCTTCTTTGGCGCACATATGAGACGCACCTGGCTTTATCCCTTAAATCCGGGTGTGACATAGGGTCTCCTTCTTCCAAGTTCGTGCGCCTGAAACAAACTCCCGCGCAGGACACACAACAAACCCCGTTGAGTTCGGGATTTCCTCCATCAACGCCGCCCTCATCCAGACTCCTTCACGATATATAAATGGCGAAGCTGCATCCTTCCTTCATCCACAAACCGAAGCCCCATGAAGCCATTGCTATTCTTCGCCGACGGAAACGTTTCCCAATGGATCTGCTCGTTGGTGTCGGCGTGTACCTCTACGCCCTTGAACTTCAGTGACTAAGCCTCCATCAAATTCGCTATGTTCTGGGCGTCAAGTAGCGACTATTGGTGGGAGGTGAAAGTCGCCTAGAGGGGGGTAAATAGGCGAAACCTAGAAATTATATGAACACGCACTTCACCCTGGGTTACAGTTAGAAATAAATAATGTTGAATTCGAAGTGCGGTAGATAGTTCTTCTTGCTATGAGTTGCTCAATCAACACGAATAACTTTTTGAGCTAACTCAAAACAATATGAGCTAGAGAACTTTTAGAGAGAGAGGAGAGGGAAAAACAAATCGAGTGATGAAGATCAACACAAATGAACATGCTGATTTGTTTCCCGAGGTTTGGCTCTAAGGAACCTACTCCCCGTTGAGGAGGCCACAAAGGTTGGGTCTATTTCAACCCTTTCCCTCTCTCAATCGACCACTTAGACCGGTTTGAGTGCTTCTTCTTAATCACATGGGTCACTAAGACTCCACAAGGATCACCACACAATTAGGTGTCTCTTGCTTGCTTTACAAAACACTTGAGAGGTTTAGAATGAGATGAATAAAGCAACCAAGCAACAAGAGCAACAAAACAAACACAAATCACCCTCTCTTAAGTCACTAAGTACTTTGATCACTTAACTTAATTTTGGAGCTTGGAGAGGATTTGATGCTTTGACTGTGTCTTTGGATTGTATTATTTTGCTCTAGTATTGAATGAGGCGGTTGGAATGCTTGGATGGCTTGAATGGTGGTGGTTGGGGGTATTTATAGCCCCAACCACTATTCCAGTCGTTGTTGTCGATGGGCACACCGGACAGTCCGGTGGTGCACCGGACACTACACTGTTCACTGTCCGGTGAGTGCCACGTCAGCCGACCGTTGGGGTTTGGAGCTGTTGACCGTTAAAGTCTTTTGTCCTCTTGTAGCAATAGACAGCCCGGTGGCACACCAGACAGTCCGGTGTGTTCTGACTTTGCAGACTGACTTCTGACTTCTAACTTCTGCGCTGCATACTGCCCTGTAGTTAGCTCAGTTGACCGTTGGGTGAAGTTGACCGTTGCTCCGTTATCTCACCAGATAGTCTGGTGGTACATCAGACAGTCCGATGAATTTTAGTGGACGAGCGCTGAGAAAACCCGAGAGCGGCCAGTTCGTGGAGGTCTCCAGCCTGGGCACCGGACAGTGTCCGGTGCGCCGCAGGCTGCACCAAATCTGTTTTGCTCCAATGGAATAGAATTCCCCCAAAGTCATTTTCTTTGTATGTTTATGTGAACTTTATGCACCTGAGAAAGGCATCAACTAGGCAAACTAGTTAGTACATATGGTTTGTGATGGACGTCAAACACCAAAATCGATTATAGGAAATGTTGAGGCAGTTTCCCTTTCAGGAGGTTTTAGGCTCGGGGCCACCGGATTGTTGCTCGCCGGCAATACCTGCCACCGTATGGGCACCGGAGCCGCCATGGCCGGCCAGCTGAGGAAGACGAAGCTTAGCCGGTGATGGGTGAACGGACGGCCAAGATTAGTCTAGCTTACCTCCTTGGGCATTGGATCTGGGACGCCAAATCGTGATCGGAGGGCGGTTATAGCATATCGGTTCACTAGGGGATAAGATCTTATCCTGGCCGCTGACTTCTGATCATGCGGTTGTCAGGTGCCCCACTGTGGCCGTAGAATTCTGATCGTGCGGCTCATAATGCACCGTACCCCTTTGTCGTACCTTTTGCATAAGAGACCCCAGATTTCTATACAATAAACCTGTCATCCTACCTAAAGTAAAGATCTTTATTGCTAGGTCATGTTATTTACACTAGAGACCCTGAACTCCTATTAAATTGTGGGTGCAGTCTGTAGAACTTAAAATAAATCTGGGAAATAGTTTTAAGTGTAAAAAATAAATATAAAATTAGGAAATTCATATCTTCTCTATTGTAACTCCGAGTTGACCCATTCAAATTGCGTTTGCTTCGTAATAAAATTGCCTATGCAATAACAACATTATTTACACAATATTACTTACTTTTATAATTAGATAGTGTTTATCCTATGTTTAGTGATTTATCTTGCTAATCAAAGGTAATTGTCCATGATTATAACCCGACTAAAGATACAACCTATAATCAAGTTATATCTCGGATTAAAGTTTAATTAATTATTTCTCACATGATTTATATTAATTAATATATAATATATCTTTTATTGTTTAATCATCTAAATCTTTGAAAATCATATCTTTTTAAATGTAACTTTGATTTTAGCGGTTCTCGAACCTACGATCTCGTAGCATCGTGTAGAATACTCTTACACTGTTTGTGCTCATGTTTGGTGTACTGTTATTTTTATGCACTCCTTGTTTATTTGTATGTATTGCTATGAGTAGCAACGAGGTTATGAGTCACCCGAAGACCAATTTGATGAAGTATCTGGGATCTCAAGTCACAGGCAAGTTGTGCCCTTATCACTCTTCTTTACCTAATAATGTTCTTTGTTAATCACTATGACATGCTCAGGTTAATTTGATGGGACCCAATAGGTTTCCCTAGCATTGTTTATCTCACACCTTGCAAACAAAAGGACTATTGGGTAGATTTGCTATTGCTCTACTTGGTTTTGGGAAATTAATGTTATATTATGATCATGTTCCAATTATGTTGTTGTTTTAATTATTGTTCATGATAAGATCGTTATGTTAATTAGAACATAGAGAACCACCCGAGAAAATAGTGCTACCACAAGGGTGGTATGGGATGCCCTTGGCTGACTAATTAGGAAAGCTAGTGGAGGACTACCTTACCCGAAAGCGGCAAGGGCGGTAGAGGAGCTGGGTATAGGGAGGTTCTCTGGTCGATCATACTGCGATGGCTTTTCGAACGAGGAATTCCTATATTGCCCTTCTCAGAAACCGTAGCGGGTTTTGTGAAGCTAGTGGAACTTTGTAAAGGCCTCGTAGTGCTACCCTGCCTCGTCTCCTCGACAGAGATGAATAGGAAGTCACGATCCTTTGGCAAATGGGTAACACGATTTGTGGGTAAGATGCGCAACCTCTGCAGAGTGTAAAACTTGTATATCAGCCGTGCTCACGGTCATGAGCAGCTCGGACCCTCACATGAGTAATTTGTGGAACTAAACTTAATTTATCATTTGCATTGTATTGTGGGTTTTATTATTAATTGTGATCTCTAATTTAATTAGGTTGGTATCTACTTATACCTAGTAACTGCTAATAAAACTTTGACCAACTCTAAAAGCAATGCTCAGCTTTAACCATGTCCTTTGGTAAGCTTTACACTTCACATGAGTTCCCACCTTTGGTGAGTTCATGCACATTATTTCCCACAACTTGTTGAGCGATGAACGTATGTGAGCTCACCCTTGCTATACTCACATCTCCCCGGTCAGAAACGGGTACTACAAGATGAGGAGCATGAAGAATGTCGTGATGAGATTCATGAGAGGTCTAGGCTGTCGTCTTCTAGTCAACTATGATTGCTGGATCGTTGTCTCCTTACGATGTAATTATTTAACTATTTTGTACAGAACTCTATTATATATTAAAGATTTGACATTCGTTTATGTACAATGAGTCATCATATGTGTGAGACTTGATCCCAGCACACATATGAGTCACGCCCTAAATCCGGGTGTGACACTGTTCCATAAAAAGCATGCATGTAGCTGCAAGGCATATGTAGTTATGGAAAGTATAGCTGTGGAACTTGGACGGACACAATTTTGTGGCCTTGTTACTACAGTCCATATGAATGTGAGGCACTGGGAAGTCGCCTTATACCAATTGGGCACATATACGGATGTAATCGGAATGAATACACATGGATATTATCCATTCTATATTTGTATTTATATTTTCTCTTCAAACTCGGATTGGATATGGATGTTTATCGAGTTGTGTTGGATAAAATTTGAATAGATATCGACATCTTAATATCTAATTTTGAGTATACACTGATACAAATATAAATCGAATATGGATCAGATATTGAATACCTAGACTTGGATACGGATCAGATTTTTGCCCTCTTAAATGGACTGCATTCGAATACAGTCAGATAATATTTGTAATTTCGTACCATTTACATCCCTTGGCACCTAGCATGGTGTTGCATCTTTTGGGACAACTACATGAATAAAATTTTTTCATGGCTCCTAAGATAAACATAGCAATGCAAGGCATATGCATTGCATGGCTTCACATTTGTTCGTCTCATAATCCAGTAGCTTCTTCTATGTCGTCTTTGTATAACAAAAGCATAATTCAGTAACTTTTTCTATGTCGTCTTTGTATAACAAAAGAAATTATGCTGGCAATGCTCCACAGACAGGGGACAGCCGAAGGAGAAGAGGACTGGTTTCTTGTTCAATTCTCATCCTCTACCAAGCGCCTCACGTTGTCGATGGATTGCAAGAGAGATTAGAGACATGAGTGTTCCAGATGCCTACCATTTCTGTCTACTATAGTAAGCCACTCGAGTGCCCTCACTAATAAGTCATATCTCTGAAGAAAGGAAAAAG